>VZTN01034724.1:0-22490 GCA_013400515.1 Erpornis zantholeuca | reverse complement strand
TGTTAGGTTAGGTTCTGGTTCAGAGTCTAAAAAAAATTTAAATGTAAATATGACAAAGTATTCTACAGTGCTGCAAAATGCCATAGGTTTTAAAGATGACCTATAGTTTCATGGTGATCTGTCATGAGATGAACAACAAATTAATATTAAAAAAAATAATTTCTTGCTCTTTCTAGGAATTTTCTAATTTGAAATTTTTAAAGAAACAGATTATAAAAGGTTTAAAATTTTGCCTTCTCTATCCAGAGAAGCCCAGAGGACTTCTGAGTGTGGTATCATCAATATTAAGAAACATCACATTTGGCTACACAAACGACTTTTGGCTAGAGTTTTTATTTGTTATTATCAACAACAGGCTCTGAGTCTGTGTGCTTGTGAACATTACAGGCAGCTGTAAAGACACAAAACATACAATAGAAAGAGTACATGAATTTTATTATAAACCAGATATAACAATGCACTCATGCAAATATAGGTGCGTGACTCATGGTTGACAGAAAAGAAATTAGGAATTAATAAGTTGATTATCAGAGTCAATAGGCATCTTTAATAAGTGAAAACCTGAGAGTGCATCAAATGAAAATTTCTAATCTACTTTAAATTTTTTTTTTTCTCATAACAATTATGATTTAAAAAAAAATCCTCTGTTCAGCTTTTAATGAAAGTCAGACTGTAAAAAACCTCACTAGGAAGTACTTCTCCCTTGAGTTCATTTAAATTATGTAAAATCCACAGTCCTTTAAACTGTCTTGAGCTATATTGGAAAGAGAGGTAGATTTTATAGCTAGACCCTGATTTCTGCGTATTTAATGAAGTTTGTTTCCAAAGCAGCAAATAGAGATTTTTATTCCTTTTAATAACTTTTATTTACAAGCAATGCTGTGACTGGGTAGCATAAAAAACCAAGATTTATTCACACAAGTACTTAAACACAGTTAACAAATGAAGCAGAGTATCAGAAAAACAAGAAAATTCATTCTTAACCTAGTAGTAAATTGGCAATTATGATTTTGATATAGGTCAATATTTCATTTTTAATGTTCCCTCTTTGAGCTGAGGGACATACTAAGCTAATCTAAAGATAAAGTTCTTGCAGTGGTTAATCTCAAGTAACTTCTGAAAATATAGTTGTTCGTTTCCCAGTTCAATTCCCAAATCATTAATAAAATCTTTTAAAAGGGCAGGTAAGGTGCCAGTCATCACTAAAATTCTTTGAAATTCTTTTAAATGCTTTGAAAATAAATGAGAGTACATAAAGGAGATCTGGCTGGAGATGCAAGAAACAGGAAAGAGAAAAAATAGAAAAAACACGGATGGATGTGGCTCTGGTTTTCAACTCTAGAAAACAGCAAATATGAAATCCATGAGAGGTTTTACATGGCTTGCATTCTCTGAAACACTAGTAAATTTAGAGCAGTGATTTCTCTACACGTCAGATTCCCAGCTGTGAAATAGGAATGCAAGCACTTTTCCAGGAATGCCCTAGAAATACTATCCTCGTTCTTCAGTCATTACTTTATTCAGAGTGGTTCCACTTGTAGTCTCTAGGCACAAAAATGCCTTAAAAAATGCCTGCTATTGTGGGTGCTTTCGAACCTGTTTTTTACCGAAACTGAAAGGGATTAAAAGCACTTGTGGCCTTGCTTGGTATTTCTAATGAACACAGCTCTGAGAGAACTGTCATTTAGTGGGTAACGTTGCTTATTTCATGGCACAGGTCTTGCTTCCATAGGAGCTTCTTTATTTTATATCTTACAGAAGCATGCCAAGAACTTGGGACACGTTTTTGAGGATACCTGGTAAAACTTTGTGTTTCTGTCGTAGCCTGGTCACAGCAAAATCTAGCCTGATATCATGCACTGATTACCTTTTTAATTCAGGTGAAGGAGTTATTACTCTGCTTTTATTTCCTACTAGGTGAGATCCGCTTGGCATTTACTGAAAGTCAAAGCTGGTGTTCCTAAGTAAAGAGGAACTAAAAGAGGTGGAAGACTCAGTTCAGTCTAAAAAGTGCAAGGCAAAATTAAATAATATAAATGCCATTGGAAGGAGTGGCCATTTTACTATATTTTATCTTTTGCTTTTTCATTTTTTGTCAAAAAATCTCTTGTCTGCATTTCCTGAGAATGTAGAGACAAATTCAAATATTTATCTTCTTTGTGCCTATCATTTGGGATGGGTCTAATGTTGTTTTGTATCTTTTTAACATTTTACAATCCCAAATTATTAATCCCATTCCTTTGCATGGATCTGTTTCAATATAATTTTGATTACTCTTCCCTGAACCCTGATCGTAAGAATGAGTAATAAGTCATCAGTAGTATAGACCACTGTTTTGACCTCACCAAAATAGTTATTAACTGCTGCAGGAATGAAATTAATAAAAAATATGGGAAGTCTATACAGAATTTTTTTTTAACATTTTGGCCTTTTTTAGAATTATTCGACACTATTTTCTATTTGTCATCATCATATAGTTCAGAGAGTCATGTTTTGCCATGTTTTAGTATTTTATCCGACAGGGAAGGATACTCTTTTGGGTTTTTTTTTCTATGTCTATAAAATCATAATGGTTACAATTTTGTTTTGAAGACTGTATGGATTGTCCTGGTAGTGAGGTCAACTTCAGTTTTCTGAGATCCCTGGAAACATGATGAACATGTCTTTTAAAGATAGTTAATATATCTGCTGCCATGCAGTAGAACAGTTTATTCACATTAAATTACACACTTTTGTCAGTATCTCGGCCACTTCATTGTCAGACAGATTTGATATGAAAACTATTTGTTCTCTTCTCTCCTTACTTCAATTTCTGACAGCCTCATTCTTATTACCTGAAAAGACGAAGTAGGAAGGTACTTTCCCAATAGTCTGGTTAGATTGGTACAAAGAAATTATCAGGCTTCAGCTTGACAATGTCCTTATCTGATGTAACAGCACACACCATTCTCTGCTGTTGGACCAACAAAGCAAATAATTTTTTTGTGGTTTTCTGTCTCTGGTGCTTGAGACTTGCTTTTGCTTTTTGAAGTGTAGGTCTGAAACTGGTGATTGGATCCTCTCACAAAGCCCTTTTTCTACAGTTTGAATGAGTCCTATTCGGGTGCTTTGCAGTCTGCAAGAATTTTGACCCTATTTGCCCCCAAATATTTGAATCCCTATTGCATGTAGAAACTAGAGTCTGACATATTACTTATGAATTATATAATATAATGAACAGACTGTCATTTCTATGGGCAAATAATACTCTCTCCCATTCTCAATCTAAATCAAACTGCAGAGTCACTAATAAAAGTAAGTCATGACTCACAAAGTTAAGTTCTTTTGCATTAATCTTAAACTCTTTAGGAATTATTGGAGTCTCACATCATTAAAACTAATGTCAGTGGTATAGTCTGCAGTAACTATTAAATTTACAGCTGGAAGATAAGACTCGTATAAAAGAAACATTACTTTACAACCATACTAAACATGAAAATATGTAGATACTCTTTACATTGCACAGATGAGGCAGGTTTACAGGGAAACCCTTCATGCTGCAGGAAATCCATTATGTAAATGGGCATTGCTTTTTTTTATATTATTTTGTCAGAGAATTCTGGAAGAGGCCTAATTATATAAAAATACCTTTTGTATAGACTTCCAATGATTTTAGCCATTTTATTAGCACTTCTTGAAGCAGTTATTAAATACTGCATCCTCTCATTTAACAGCATACAGCTTACTTAACTGTGTTCTACTAGACCAACCTGAATAAAACTAAGCCAAATTACATCAAGTGTAAAATCTGACCTGACCTAGGTCCATCCACAAAGTATAGGTAACGAGGCATTGTCCATGAATTTACTGTATCTGAAGGACTATAGCAGTCTGAGGAAGGCAAAAAATCTATCCAGAAACATACACAGGTTACCATCTGAAACACACTGTAGGAAATGCTGCCTGAGAACCTTTAATTCCTGCTAGATCCTGCATGCATAATTATTTTCTCAGTAACTGAAGAGGCATTTTTACTGGGGAATAACAGAAGGAAAAAAAAAATTACCTTACAGGGTAAGAGGCAGATAGGACTTTACTCTGGTTCTTGACATGTGTCCCACCTCACTTAGGGTGTATGTGCTAGACTCCATGTGGGCTGACTGGAAACAACTGCTCCAAGGGTTTTTCACCTGCCTCTTTTAGCCCTTGTATAAGAAAAGGCCTAAGAAGGGGTGATGAAAAAAAGTAGCTTGTTTTTACACGAATTGCAATGTCTCAACTGTCAGAGAGCAGAAGCCGAACTGTTAAACTTATAAATTAGAGGAAAGTTTTTGTGTGTTTCAGACTGTCCCAGAAATCTGAGGCTGGATTTCATCTCCTCTTTCACTAAACATTTTAGTTTTGTTTTTCGTTCTAGTGGAATATTTATGAAAACACACTATTAGTTTGAATTGATATTGGTCAGAAATTAATCTGAATTTGTGAGGTTTAGTGATGATTTTTAGATTACTAGCACAGTACATGTACTATATATGAAAAAAGTGTAATCAAAACCACTTGGGGGATTTTATGAGGAAAATTCTTAATATTTTCTAGTAAAATATTTCAACTAACATTCAATTGTTTATTTTGAGACTCAAAACCTTTAAATGCACACAAAAATTTCATAAAAAATTCTGGATGTGCTCTGTGTGTAAGAAAAAAATCAACCAATCAACCAAAACCTGAACAGGAGTATTTATTTCAGATTAAACAAATATTTTGTTTAATTTAAAATATTTTAGTTAAAAAGAAGTCAAATAATTTTCAATCAACTAAAAAAAAATAGGATTAAATTTAAGGGGACTTTGAGGTAGAAAAGTGATTTAAGGTAGAACAGGGAAACCATTTAAGCTAAAACGAGAAAAGCTTTTATTCACATAGGTTGAATGTTAGTAAATGAGGCTTTTAAGTTTGCTCTAGAAGCAAAGAAAATCCAATCTTCTTGATAACTGCCTTTCAATTCTTATCTAGTTCTTAATGCAAGTACCATATCATAAGCCACAGAAAAGCACAGACAAGATTACTTTTCTCTTTCATGTAATTATTCAGAGGCACCATTTGAAATGAACAAAATCACAGAATTGTTTGGGTTGGAAGAGACCTCTGGAAATCATGTAGTTGAACCCCGCTACCAAGGCTCTGCTACCCTAGAGCAGGTGATACAGGAACATGCTCAGGTGGGGTTTGAATGTCTCCAGAGAGGGAGATTCCATAACCTTCCAGCGTAGCCTGTTCCAGTGCTCTGCTGCCCTCAATGTAAAGGAGTTCTTTGTGTTGAGGTGGATCTTGTGTTTCGGTTTATAGCCTTTGCTCCTTATCCTATCAGTGGGCACCACTGAAACAAGCCTGGCACCATCCTCTTGGGAACCACCTTTGAGATATTTATATGTTTGATGAGATCCCTCTCAGTCGTCTCTTTTCCAGACTAAACAGGCCCAGCTCCCTCAGCGTCTACTCATAAGAGAGACTCTCCAGCCTCTTAATCATCTTCTTAATCATTTTTTTGCCCTTCAGTGGACTGTCTCCAGTAGCTCCTTGTCTCACTTGTACTGAGGAGCCCAGAACTGTACAGCACTCCAGATGTGGCCTCACCAGGGATGATTAGAGGAGGAGGAGGATCACCTCCCTTGACCTGCTGGCCACGCTCTTCCTCATGCACCCCAGGATACTGTTGGCCTTTTGCATGGGCACACTGCTTGCTCATAGTATACAGCAGGCTTGACAAAACATTTACCTTATATCCATATGTTCAGTCTAAGGAAACATTCCCTTAAAAGATACGATTCAATTTACCTCTACAGTAGAGACCTGTTCTTTTTTATGAATCTGATGACACTAAGCAAGAGAAGAAACAAATAAAAAAACTCCTTTCAAGAAGTCTTTATGTTATATAAACATTGGAATGACCAGAAAATCAACCAAATTAAAGCAATTCATTTTCTTCTTATAGCTTTGCTATTGCAGAAAAAAAATAATAGTCTACTAAATTGCAATGATTTATTGAGAATTGCTGCACAAAGCAGTGTGTCATCAGTGAAGTTGTTAAAGGAAAGCTAAAACAATTCTTTCTTTTAACTTTTTTGTTTCGAGGCCAAATCATTCCTATTATTCTTCCAATTTTGAGATTTTTTGACTTGCTTACTTTTACTGAAAATCTGCCATTAATTTAATTGCTATTTAAAAAGTAATCAGAAGGTATAAACTTTTTTTTGTTTGTACAACTCCTTGAGCAAGTAGATACTTGTTTTATTTTAAATATCTCTGTGTTCTGCAAGGAGCTCATCACCAGTGTAACCATATTCACTTCACATCACTTAAAACTGGGCATACTCACATTTTCTAATGCAAAGCTCACTACCAAAATTATGAGCCTTAAGCTTCTGAAACGAGTGTTAGCATTATGTTAAGTTACTCTGGAAAGATGTATTTTCAGGTGAAATGGGGCTAGTTTATTTAAAAATATGGTGGAATACACAGTAGGTCATAGACTGTCTACAATTGTGTTCTCTCCATCACTTTCCCAAGTTTAAAAGCCAAATGTCTCTAATAATTAAAGTTTCAAATGATACTTAAATTCTCTTGGTTAGTTATAGATGTAGAGACTGAGATCTGCCAGAAAAATCTGTAATTTCAGCATAGTTAGCTATTGTTATGTTACTTTTAATTTTATATGAAGGTTATGATCAAGGAAAGAGTACAAAAAGGTGTCCAATACTACATTTGGCTTTAACGGTCCTCTTAGTTAAGAAAAATCCTATTTTTTTTCATATTCCCTGTCTCATAGATCATATAAATGAAATTTTATTTGGCTCAATAGGGTGGTATTTGTCTTAAAACGGAATAAAACTCAAAATGATTTTGTACTAAGTGAATTAAATATTTCCGTAGATATTTTACAGGGATGCATAAAGCTCTTACAAGATTAGCTAGACTTATGTACATATTAATTCATATACATATGCTTAAGCTAACTAGAAACAGGAAGTATCCCAGATTGATCACTATAAAAGTTGTCAAGGAAGATATTTTGCTTTCATTGTTGATAGAAGAAAGGAATGCAGAGGCCTTTAAAAGACAACTTTTTTTTTATTTCTAGAGTAGATTTTTAGGCTGCTTAGAAATTAAGAGAGAAGGGAACAAGCAGTTATCCAGAACATTAATTTTCTCAAACTCTTCCTTCATGGAAAGATGTAATAGGAAAGAGCAAACTTTAAGGAGGTAAAGGACGCAGAAATATGCAAGCCATACAGCAGTGCATTTTCTTGAGCTGAGAGAAAACCAAAAAGTAGAGAGTACATGGAGCAATGACAGTGTTTGGTACTAGTTGACAATGACATGCAGAGCATCCTAAGCAATAGTGTTTATCTCACAGAGCATCTGAATTATTCATAGATTCCAACAGTAGAATAAATTTATTGTCTCCTATAAGAGATATAAGAGGTTGATAAACTGCTTTTCTGACCTTGAAGAACTTTGTTGGCACATTAAGGGACTTTGATACATAGCAAGGTGCAGACACTCACTATGATTTGTTAGGTGCATTCTGCTGGGACTGCACTATCAGGTGAATTGAAAACAAAAAACCTCT
Source organism: Erpornis zantholeuca (assembly GCA_013400515.1). NCBI lineage: Eukaryota > Metazoa > Chordata > Aves > Passeriformes > Timaliidae > Erpornis > Erpornis zantholeuca. The sequence continues at coordinate 14,881 of VZTN01034724.1, read as the reverse complement.
CTCAAGAAAGTAGTGTGAAAAAAAGATGCTGGTGAATTCTCTCCCACTGTCTCTGTGGCACTGACCACCAAAAAATGAACATGGAGGGTTTTGGTTTTTTTTTTTCTTCTCTTTTGTTTTCTGCAGTCTACATTCTTTCCACTCTGGTACAAATGATTATGATCCATCTTGCTTTGCCCACCACATTTTGTTCTGTAGCACACACTGGGATTCCAACACATGACAGCAGGGCCTCAGAAAGCCCAGAACTAAGATCCTACTGGTATGGAAGGAAGGACAGGCTTCTCTAATATAGTGCAAATACCCTTCAAATGTGAAAAATAGAAAAAAATTGATGGAGGGAAAATTTGTAGCACAATTGAAATGTTTTTTTTCAATGGATAAAGAGTGGCATTAATTACTGGCAGCAGTATTTATCTTAATATCCTCTCTTCCATCTCTGTGTATGTAGTCCACTAGCTTAATATCAGGATCCTTTCATTCTCTGCTGGTTGGATAGGCCAATACAGCTTACAGGAGTGGTTAAATTACCTGTTTTTCTTAACCTCAGGGACTCAAAAGTTGTAACTGCAGAGGTAGAGGCATCAGCACACAGGGCCTCCAGAGATCAGCAGTTTGCCTCACAAAACTGCCATCTGTAACTCTGAATAATTAAATATAACTGATAATCAATCAGGAGCATATGGTTAGCATAACAGAAATTGAACTGTCGCTGAAGTCAGGGAAAAAGCTGCTTCACTGAGGATTAGGAAGATTGGATTTTGGTTACCTGCACACTATATTGCATGTGAATATAAAGAGGATTTTATTTTCCAGTATAAGTAGTCTATTAATCCTAATAAATGCAACCGTTTTTCCTACAGAAACATTTAACATGAGTTTAGTGCTTTTACCTCATTCTAATACTCCTGTCATAAAACAGCACAGAAATAATGTACCATCTTAAAAGAAAACCACAGGGCTGTCTTGTATAAGCTATTGAGAAAGATTTATTGTTTTCAGCTCAGAAACAGCAAGAAAAACATAAGAAGGTTAAGGGCTGAACTGTGATCACCTAACTCAAGCAAATGAAAGGAAAGCACGCAAAACAATCCTACTTCTATGTCTTGTGAGAAACCAGTTGGATAAACATGAGGAAAACAACGATGCTTCCTTCAAGACAACATATTTTAAATAAGCAGCAGTCCCTTCCTTTGCAAGGAAATGCTTTTAGTTCTAGCGGCCACTGGCAACTGCTGGGACACCTCCACGTTATTGCTGCTAACTCAGAAAGGGGCAGTTTTGTCCATGTCCCACTTCCTTCTTCTTGCTTTCTCTAGGACCACCCTACTTGGATTTAAAGAAGTTACTTATCTTTAGAATCACCACAGTTAATACTTATGGGAGTCCCTATTCAAAATCACACTATTATTCTAAAAGATGGGAAGAGTACATGGCTGGAAAGTTACCCTACAGGCAACTGAGAAGGACCAATATGTTATTTATGTGTGTAAATGCACCACACACACTCTATAAGATGAGGGGTTATTCAGTGTGGGGAGTTTGTGTTCACAGTCCTGGTAACACTGCATGCCTGAGCCCTCAGCGACTGGAAATCCCAAAGGGCTAGTTATGTATGCCTCTGGTGATTAATAGTCAGCAAGGGATTGACAGTAAGCATAGGTAATTTTGATTGAATAGACTCTCTGAGTTCATATGGACAATTCAGAAGCCTATTATACTTGTTTAATGAACATGAGTAGAGTAATAGAGATCATTCATTAATTCACTGCATTAATTGAAGCCAGTATTGTTACCTTTCATCTTTGTTTAAATCTGCCATTATCTGACCCAGCTTTATATTGTTGATATATTTAATTCTGTGTGAACTGTTTCATGTTGACTTTTTGATGTATTATAAAAAATTCACTGCAATTTTATTAAGAACAGGACTGAAGTGGGATAAACAGTAACTCCATCTCTAGTGCTATCTATATTTTAATTTTCAGTGTAAAATGTTCTGCCTGACCTTTTAGAAAGCTCTATTACATTAAATTAGAATGCTCTATTTCAAACAGTCTACGTTCATATTGGCATGTCTAATAAACCTTGGAAAAGAGAAAATATTTATAATTTAAGCTTGTCCATCATCAGATTCATGCAGCAATTGCAGACATCATATGTAAAAGAATATATATCTTTCAAGTAAGACAAGAAAAACGGCTTATGTAACTTCGAAGCTTTTAGTCAGATAAAATGAATGGGTTTTTTGAGCCATTAATATATTTTTTAAGTTTCTTTCTTTCTCTGACACTTTTGGTTCCAAACCTGAACTTTGGTGGCTGCTGGGATAGTATGTGAATTTGTTCATTTATTCCTTTTTGGATAGTCCCAAGTCCTGTCTTTGCTTTAGCTGAAAAGACTGATGGCATGTTAACACTTCTGAGGTTATTTGTTCTTAAGTACATCTTCTAGGTTATATGTCATAATGACAAGCAGCCAGCATTGCAGGTGCCAGAAACATTACAGCCCTGTAGCAGGGTTACAGTTCATAGACTAAATCAGCTCAGAAGATGTATGGGTGGTCCAATGATTGCTGAGTGCTCAGTCCAGGAGTTTAAAAGAAAGAATCAATGAGCCACAACTGTGTAAAATAGGGGTCAAATATGTACAGCTGAGGCTCCACATATATCAGATAGGGCTATGTTTTATCTTCTGGTGTGTAACATTTGTTACTGAAATGTGGCTCAGAAACACTCTATTAAAAATAGATTGATGTTAATTAATTAAGATTACTGTCTGCTCTAGAAGACAGCAGGATAGCAATATAGTTCTGATCCACCTTCAGCATATTGCTATCTATCTCAAAATCTAAATACCAATTCAAAATTACAAAGCAGGTATTTGATCAAAACTCTCTCCTCCACTGACTGGCCTTTGATTTTGTATCAGGGATTTTCTTGCCAGCACAATCTGCCCCACCAGTCATAGCTTCCTTGCTTTTTTATCTGCATGACTTTGTGTTCCATTGGACAATTGAATCTATTTCTGATCTTTATAACTATTTCTGGATTGATAAATAATATTCTTTCTCAGGTGCTGATTCAGTTTCTTTGATGTGAAAAGAGGGCTTGTACTGACTTAGAGAAACCTGAAATTCTTGCAGACCGGTGAGAATTCAAAGAGCCTCATCAGCTCAGCAAATCTAGCTTACCTCCAACATGTAAGAGAACAAGTTTGGAGAAACAAAATATCAGTTAAAACATTACAATCCCTACTTTTCACACTCTGAAAGCTCCTGTCTTTATTGGTACAAGTCTATAAGGATCCTTATGGTGACACCCTGTCTGTTTCCATCCTCCACTTCTGAGCAAACTAAACTGATTCAGCATCTTTAACACCAAGTTGCTATTTTCCCTACCCTAGACTGGGGGTGCCTTCAAAGAGGATTTTGATCTCAGATCTACTTTCTAAATAGAAAAGCTGTTGCTTGTATCATTATTACACTTTTGAGGCAGAATATAGATTGTCTTTGCAATGAGTCTCCAGGGCAGGTGGTGGGTGAGGGTGCTTTGAGGATGCACAACTGCTACTATGAAATTGTGGCTTCTGAAGCAGTGTTTGGGAAATTGAGATAAGAAGAACTTTAACCTAAGGAATGGAGAGAAAGAAGTCGTGAAAGGTTAGTGTACTAGCTACTTTGAGTTTTAGCAAGAAAAAGAAGACACAGATAAATGTGTATCTATAAGTAAATACAAGCAATACTATTGAGGAAGAAAAAAAGCAGCCGGGAGGTACTGATATTAATATGAACAATGGTAAATATAAAAAGGATAGTGTTGAAAATTTTGTATTTAATCTTTTAAGAGAATTGGATATAGCCAGCAATATTGGTGTAGGCAGTTCAATATTAGGAAGAAAGAATAAAGATAAAAGAGGATGGCCCTAAACACTTCTAGGGATGGGGCAGTCACAGCTCCTCTGGGCAACATAATTTCATGAAAATAACTTTGTTACATGGTCATTATAAGAGGGACTAGGGGTCCAAGTCTTCTAGCCCTATATTTAATGTTTAATTGAAAGGGAGATAGCTTACTTGGCCTACTAAAGAAAACTTCAATTTCCTCTTGTTTAGTTTATAAGCAATTTTTACAGTCAGTCAAAAACATAGACTACTTTGTTGAAGTGTCATCTTTTTATACAAATTTTATTGCATTACATCTAATCTAAGAATCTGTCAAAAATTTAATCTCAAAACATTCATTATTGCTTTTCCTTTTCTTTATAATGGGTGACAAATTTATGTAGGTGGAGTTGGTTTTGTTCTCTTTTGTTGTGTTGGTAGAAAAAAATCCCATAAATTCAATGTACTGTACTGCAACATGAAATAATACAAGTAGGAGTACTAGGATGTGGCCTTATCCAACCCCTAAAAATTGAAAAAAAAAAATCCTTGGTTATAAAGAGTTGCTGTATAAATTTTGAGCAGATTGTTTTGAGTGTCCACCTTGCTTTCGCTACCAGTACTAGTTCTGTACTCAGTGCTTAAAAGCTTTGTTACTCTTCACAACATTGGAATGTGTGGCAGTAAATGTACCATTTCACCTACAGTGCATCCCATCTGTTTTAGAGTCAGGTGGGTGCCCAGCTGATGGAAGATACAAAGAAAACATTTACTGAATGCCTTCTTTGTTTCTGTCTTTACTGCTAAAATCAGTCTTCAGGAATTCCAGGCCCTAGAGGCAAGAGAGTCTGGAGAAAGAAAGATTTTCCATTGATCAAGGACTATCAGGTTAGAAAACATTTAGGCAAACTTGACTTGCACACAGCCATGGGCCCCAATGAGATATACCCATGAGTACTGAGGGAACTGGCAAATGGTATTGCTAAGCCAATCTCCATCATCTTTGAAAGGTCATGGAGAACATGAGAGGTGTGTGAGGAGGAAAGCCAGTGTCATTCCAGTCTTCAAAAAGGGCAACGTGAAAGACCCAGAAAACAACTGGCCAGTCAGCCTCACCTCCAACTCTGGAAAGGTAGTGGAACAGCTAATTCTGGGTATCATCTCTAAACATAAGGGGCAAAAGAAGGTTTTCAGGAGTAGTCAAAGTGGATGAATCAGGGAGGAAATAATGCTTGACGAGGCTGACAGACTTGTACAAAGCCATAACTGGCCAGGTAGATAGGGGAAGAGCAGTGGATGTTGTCCCCATTGGTTTCAATAAAGCTTTTGACCCTCTCTCCCATAACACCCTTATAGGTAAGCTCAGGAAGTGTGGGTTGGATGAGTGGGCATGGATTGAGAGCTGGCTCAATGGCAGAGCTCAGAGGGTTGCAATCCCTGTCACAGGGTATATGTAGTTGTAGGTCTGTAGCCAGCAGTGTCCTCAGGGGTCAGTACTGCACCCAGTCTTGTCCAACTTATCTGTCAGGGACCTGGATGAAGGGACAGAGTGGTCCCTCAGCAAATTTGCTGATGATAAAAAGCTGGAGGAGTGGCTGATATACCCAAAGGCTGTGGAATTGTTCAGGGAGACCTAGACAGGTTGGATGGAGAGTTGGGCAGAGAAGAACATAATGTAGTTCAACAAAAGGGTCCTGCACCTGGGGAGGAATAACCCCAGGCACCAGCACAGGCTGGGACTGACCTGCTGAGAGCACCTCTGTGGAGAAGGAACTGGGGACTCTGGTGGACAAGCAAACCATGAGCCTGCAGTGCCCTTGTGGCCAAGGAGGCCAGTGGTGTCCTGGGTGCATTGGGAAGAGCATTGACAGGAGGTCGAGGGAGATGATCCTGACCCTCCGCTCAGCCCCAGTGAGATCATGCCTGGAGTGCTGTGCCCAGCTCTGGGCTCCTCAGTACAAGAAAGAAAATGAACTACTAGAATGGGTCCACTGGAGGGTTGTGAAGATGATGAGGTTTTGCAGCATCTCTCTGTCTTATGAGGGAAGGTTGAGGGAGCTTGGGCTGTTTAGTCTGGAGAAGATTGAGAGGAGGCCTCATCATTGTATACAAATATTTAAAAGTGGGTGTCAAGAGGATGAGGCAAGACTCTTTTCAGTGGTTCCCAGTGACAGGATAAGGGGCAGTAGGAATAAACAGAAATACAGGAAGTTCCATCTGAGTATGAGGAAAATCTTTACTGTGAGGATGACTGGAGAACATTGGAACAGGCTACTCTGAGAGGTCGTAGAGCCTCATTCCCTTGCAATCCTGCTCTAGGTGAACCAGCTTTCACAGGGGGGTTGGGCTAGATAATCTCATTTTATGAGTGTGACTTAATTCCACTAGGTCTGGAAAATAATTTTAAAATATTGGATATAGATTTTACTTTTGCTATGGCCCTTGAGGTTTAAGAAAAGAAGTGCATACATAATAACTCTTCCATTAGACTCTTTTATCATTCACTTTGTTACTTTAGCTGCTAATGACATTTTATTAATATGTAGCTTTCAGCATGACATAGACAACCATTATGAATTTTAACATGGGGTAAACAGTCTTTCATATACAAAAATAAAATGTAAAAGAAAGCTTTTATATTAAGCCAGAAAAGACAGCCAAGCAGGTCACTAAATGTCAACACTGTTGTGCTATTTCAATGTGATTGTGCTTGCCATGAAACAAGAGTGAAGTGTTCTAAGAAGTGACCAGGTGATCAGGCTTTCAACCATGAAAAAATGCTTTTCCTTTTTCTAGTATATCTCAAAAATTTAACAGTCTGCATGAGATCGTCACAAGAAATGTTTTAATTAGTGAGAGATGAATCTCAAATGTTTAGTGAGAATTTTAGGTACCATTCCTTTTTTCAAATGGGTATTTGGACAGAGCTGATTTGATTCATCACACAGAGCTAATTGTTGAACAGTTAACCACTGAGTCTAAGGTAATAATTTAGCCTGCTCTGTAGCACATCAAGGTAGAAAGATATTCCTTTCAGAGAAAAGTTTATTTTCACTACTCTTAATATGTAGTTCTTGATAAAAGCTTCTGGAAATGCTTTCCTCTCTCTCTCAGTAGACTAGAAGAAACACAGAGCTAAATTAGTCAATTCAGATTAGATGCCTGGCAAGATGGCTGACAGTAGATGAAACTCAAAGCCAAGGTTTGTAAGTTATTTAATTCCAAGTAAAATCAATAGAGGACAATAAAATGAAATAACCCATGATAGTTTATTAACAGAGTCTTGCCTAGAACAGCAATGAAAATACAAGGGTGCTCAGGGATGGGAAAGTTCTTCAGGCCAGAACGGGCAGTCTAATAGCCACCTTTGCCCTGTAGACTTTGTAACAGAAATCATACAGATCTATATGGGAAAATCAAAGATTATAGTATAGCTTTTTTTTCATCTGATTGGGAAAGAGATCTGAAAGACCGTCAAAAGCTAAACCTTTCTCCAGAAAATCATCTGAATTCATCAGGGCATTTTAGCCTATTATATGTTTGAAGTGTACATGAAGGTCATTGTTTCTGCCTGTGTATGGACCCCAGTGAGCTCCATTTGAATTAACCCTAATAATGTATTGTACTTGTGTATCAGATAATAAAAGAGGTGCACAAAGAGGTACTCAAAAGAAAAATTGCATAGGAAATATGCAGCAAGTAAATGAAATTTAGTTGATTAAACAGGAGAACCAAATATTACTATTTTCTTTCACTTGTTACAGAGAATACACCTTTTCTGCCTTTAGCTGTAGCAGTCATGTTGCTGTAAGCTGTTAGTTTCTGAGAGTTATTCAGTCCTGCTCCCAGCTGAAGCAATTATTTCAGCATGGGAGCAAGACTAAACCCAGCTGCTTAAATTCCTTCAATTTTCACTTGGTATTAAGAGTCACAAATTTCCACTGTTGCAATGTAGAAGCATGCAATTGATTAAAATATTTTTGAGCTGCATCTTTGATAAGGACCTTGGAATCTGGCTCAAGGATATTCAAGCATAATGTAAGGCGTTCAGCGCAACAGGCCAGAAGTTAAACAAAGGAGTCAAACTAATTTTAATGAAAACTAACCAATCTTTCCAGATTCCAACCAAAGACACTAATTTAAAGGCCTGCTTTTCTGATAACTCACAGAACACACTGATCTTGTTCTTCTTTCTCAAAGACACTGAAAATTAAATTGCTTTCTCTCAGTTTAAGTATCAAATCACATTTTATGCTTAGTAGAAGCTAGAACTTGATCACAAGAACTCATTTAATGTAAAAGACATAGAAAGAGGCATGAGCTCCTATACTCTAAAATGCTTTATAATACAGTACAATTTAAAAAATTAAATTTTATGGAAGAAAAAAATTTCTTTATGCACAGGAGTAGGAGTGAGTAAAGATCATTGGCCTCTGCATTTCCTCTTACAGTGGCCCTAAAATCATGCTTTTTGGTTATGCGTACTTAAGGTGGGAAATCATATTTCTGACTGATAAGAAAACAGAGTACTTGAAATTATTTCCACACTTACTCAGAAAGTGTGATATAGAATAAAGAGACTAAGCATTAGCAAGGTCTGAGGGGCGTGATGGAGGGAAGGGTAGCTGGTGTGGTTCTGTCAGAGTCCCAGTGTCTTGGGCATTTCGGCAGGCCCAGAGACCTCGTCCTTGACCGACGGATTTCAGCAGCAAGTTCTCGTAAATCCACTGTCTGCTCTTCAGGGCACATCTACTGTGTGTGAGCTGCATTTTGCAGAGCATAGCAAACATGGACAGTCCTGTGCAGCATCAATTCCTTTGAGCCCCTCAATTTCCTCTGCTGCAATTGCTGCATTTGTACATTCTGGCATAAATGCTCGCATTTATAAACAAAAATGCTTGCATGCAGGCTTATAGAAACAACAATAGTGGTAGCATAAGGCAGGAATTCACAAAAAATACACAACAAAGTAAAGGAAATAAGCTAGACTGAAGACATGGAATTAAGGAATCGCTATCACAGCCTCCCAAGAGGAGCTCACAGAGGTGTTCCTGCTACTCATTTTCTGAAGTGGAAGGAACAAGTCATTTCTAATCCCTCTATTGACTGCCATCTAGGGGCCCTAAGAATTTTATAGTGCATATCTTTTGTGCCATCAGCTGTAATACTTTGTGTGTAGGGAATATAGACAGGAAATTTTCCTTTTCTGTCACCTTAATGGTCATTGATCCAGCAGATGTCTGAGGCAGAAGCCTTGTAATTGTAAAGGTTACCCTAGATAATAAATTTAAAAAAATAGAAACTGGAACACTTATTTAGAATTTTCTCTTACTTTGCAACCAGTAAAACTATAAAATAGATGTGATAAATATCACCCATGACTTTATACAGTAAATTTGATCTACCAAGGCATTAACAGTCAAAGAAAAGATGTATTTTCCTGAGCCCTGAGCATTCTCAGCTTCCTCTAACATGGCCACAATTTCTGGATAATTTCTACTTCAGAAAATAATTTATTTTATTTGGATGTAGTTTTCATTCACTGGGCTTTGAAACACCTCAGCACTCATTCATCTAAAAAAAGAGGCTTGGCTGTCATTTTGCACTTTTCCCATTAATGACACCAAAATTTTTTTGAGAATATGCTGGACTCTTTTGGAAAGCAAGGAATATTGCCACTTGTTTTCTGAAGATTATTGCATACAAACTATCCCAGCTCACTGAGTTACCCCAGGAACAATTTCTCTAGTCATTACAGAGGCAGTAATGTGCAGTTTTAGTCAAGGCCAGAGGAATTATTTTATTTTTTGTCTCCAGCATGATATATCCATGTCTACTACTACATACTTGAGTATCCTACATGTAGTTTTCTTTCTCTTAGGAGAAGGTCTGCCTTTCTGCCATGAACTATAAACTTCAAGTTATCAACAAATTAAGGAAGTTACATTTTAAAAATGGGAACTTAAAAGCATGAGTAGCCTTTTGTGTGCATTCAGAGGTTAAGTGTGTTTGACACTGGACAATTATTTTTAGATAAACAATATGGCCTTACAATGCAAAAAGCCTTGTTATATCTAATTATCTGACCTAGTTTTCTTCTTTTTTCCATTTTTTTTTTAAATGTTATACAGGATTTAATTGGTCGTTATGCTGCCGTTCTACTGTGGCCACCCAGAGATCTTTGTAAATAACATGTGTACAGAACAATGTTGCATTCATTTCAGTCAGTAAATGCAATTTTAATGGAGGTTGCTTATTTGTTTTGTTACATTTTGAGAGAAAAATTAAGGGGGGGAAAAAAGTGCAAGGAAAACAGTGATGGCTTTTTAAAGATCTCATTAAAAAAAAAAAGCATCTTATTATTCTACCTATCTCTGAGACATAGAAGGCAATATATTTTAGGCAAAAGACTTATCTTGACTTCAAGTCCTTTCTTTCCTGACAAATTAATGGTCCCAAACATGGGGTCCAAATATGCAGAAAAAAAATCAATCAAGACCTATACATGCCTCAAATATCACCATATTGATAAATAAATTCTGTGGGGGAAAAGCTAGGTTTTTTTTCTGTTACGGCTTTCTGCTTTGACCCAGACAGAGAATGATGGAGGGAGAAGACAAAAATGGTATCGTCATCATTCCAGGAATTAGTGCAGCCCAGAAGATACTGAACTTAATTCTATTGCTTTCCATCTTTTACTTCAAAGCCTGTAAAACCAATGGAGCAATTCATATAGTAAAGGGAAAATTTACTGTGAATGAAAATGACAAAATCTGGTGCTCAGAATGGAGTGAGTAGTTGTAAGTAAGGCTTTACAAGACATAATGCACTGCTTGAAGCCTTTCTTCAGTGAGCTTTTAATGTAGGTGCCAAGTGGTACAAAAAATGTTCAGTCTGAGAACATGTAATAAGGATTGTGAAACTTTTAGACACATTACAGTACAGGGATTCTGCACTCGAAATATCTTATGCTGTGAATACATACACCAGAATAAAAAGAAATTGGTCACATTTTTTTAATAATTTCCGAGCAACTGCTGACTTTTTTGCAGTCTCAGATTATTGCCTGAAGTCAGCTATTTTCCTACAACAGTCACAATGCAGACAGAGAGAAATCTTTCTGCATGGTATTAGAATGGAACAAAAAATGAGTATGTCCTAGCAAGGTTACACTTGTTGTGTTGATTGAGGTGAGACCCTCAAAGTGAAGTTTCCATCTACAGTTTTCTGCCTGCAAAATGAAACTAATTATACTTTTTAACAATATCCTACTTGACTTCTCAATGCTAAAACTATTTTATATTGTGTATCTGTATCTAGCTATGTGAAACTTCTACCAAGAGTACACAAACACATAAACACATAAACCATAATAAGTACAGTAGTCTTAATAGTGTGTTCATATAAAGTTCATTCAGGATACCACCAAATGAAATTACAAAAAAATGAGAATACTTGTGCTTTGCCTTAAGGGCTAGAGGTACCTTAGGTGCATGGGTAGCTGTCACAACTGTGCCTGTTCTCCCATACTAAATATGTCTTTGACCAAAATCATAATTCTTTTGACATGCTCAGAGGAGTCTAGAAGCTGCAGATAATGTGCTTAGCAAAGCTACTGCAGTTATAAGCTTAGTAATGGAATATTGTGCATTGTTATTACAAAGCATACAAGCAAGTACTGTTTGTAACAGGTGTACGTGTGCTTTTAAGTGACTGGTAAGAACAGTTGTCTGTTAACTTTAAAAGTGTGCTATTGGCTTAAAAACTTTTAAGAATGTTCTGAGATTTTAGGTCATCAGCGCAGGGGTGAGCTGTGTATCTTCTCTTGGGTACATGAGGCTGATGCCCGAATGAAATAATAAAAAAGCTCCTGGAACGTCTGCCTGGGCCCCTGTCCCGTTGGTGAAAGCTGCTGACAAAAAGCAGCTCTGTGTGCGTATATGTAGGAGGGAAGAATTACTAGTCAACACAAACTTCAAACACTCTGTCTAGGTGAAAAGGTAGTGCTCCTAGTCTGGTGAGTTGGGCAAGCAACAAATATCCCTTCCCTTGAGGACCTGCTGACAAGTTACACTGTGTTTTCTTTTCTGCACCATTTCACTTAAATAAAACTTTAAGCAGGTGATTTAGTTCCTTAAGAGAGTCTCAGAGAGAGAGATTGTTCTGGCAGGTGGTCCTTGTTGCCAGCATGCTTGATTGGTACAGTAAACCTATTCAGTTATATTTGTGGATAACTTTCCAGTTTCGCCCTCCCTAGAGTACTGCTCTTTCAAGCACCACTTTTACACCCTCTTATGCAGATGGAATTCAGGCTGGCTAGGACTCCTTTTGCATTCTTGTGTTTAATTTTAACTATACAGTAAATGCGTGGATAGAATTCTACCCAAAAATGAAAGCAAATATTCCACTCTCAGCTGCCTTAAGTGTTCTTCAACATCAACAAAAGGCAGCAGATGGGCCTATTTGCTTGTTTGTTTTAAAGAGAGGGAGAAAGCAAAAGAGATTTTGTGATATTTTACCCTGTGTTTTATGGGGCATTGGGGTACAGATGTTCTGAGTAAAGATCACCTCAGATTTCACATAACCTGCTTGGTCTTGTTTAAGGCAATATTTCTGCATGGGGATTTTTTCTTTTCAGTAGGAAATATTTCCAGATGATTCCTTTCAGTGTTCCTCAGCCAATGTTTCATATGTTTCAAGAAATGTCTTGTCTGTGTATTGCTAATCCCTTTAAATCCCTCTGATACATTCTGTTTGCCAAAGCTGCTTGCTTTGGGTCAGTGCTCTCTGGCCCATAATTATAATAAAAAAATCCAATCTCTTTGAGACACCAAGATTTATCTCAACATAATAGAGAAATAAAAGAGTTAAAACCCAAATATGTGACTGAGTGTGCTGGACAAAGTATGTTACCCAAAAANAAATATGTGACTGAGTGTGCTGGACAAAGTATGCTACCCAAAAACTGTCAAAACTTGGGCTCTACCCTGGAATCTGCTTCTTCTTTGCTGTGTTTTGGTTAATATAGTGATATTAATATTCGTGTCTCCATAATACAGAAATTATTTGGGATTTACTTTCAGCTAAACTGTAGAACTGCAGTTCTGTTTGCTGACACAGCAGATGCTTGGAGAAAAAATAAAATGCTATTACTCTGACAAAATACCAGCTGGTATTTTATTTTGATCTTGGATGTATTTAAATATAGAATAACCTTTTTTTCCCTTATGTACTCTGTTTTCTCCACCAAATCCATTATCAAAGGTCAAAGGTGAAGCGGTGAAGGCAAAATAGTGGTATCTGTCTACCTAAACATGTAAATGTGTATTAAACTCACAGAGATTTTGAGGGCGTTTAAGGGAGTTAGACACCTAAACTAAGTTGTTATTCATCTATCATCTTGCACCACCCTTTTTGCACAGAATCTCCTTAAATATAATATAGCCTTTCTGTCTGAAATTAAGCATATCTCACTTGATATGCTTAGATATGATATACCTGTGGGAAACTACAAATCAAAGCAAAATTCCCATGTGCTGAAGGCAGTAAATGCTCTCATCTCTTTAAAAGTATTACTGATATTCATTATCCATTCTTTTTCTTACTCACTTGTGAAAGATAGGAAGTCTTCTTCCACATCCAGGGGAAGTCAGGAGGCCTTGAGCCTAGAGATCAAAACTAAAGAAAGAGGAATGAATAAAAATGAAAGCAAGGAGAGAAAAATTGTGAGATCTGGACCAAAAATGAGTAATAAAAAAAGACATTTATTTCATCTAAAATATTTATTTTTACCTTTTTTATTGATAACACAAGTTTTTTGTGATGAAAACAAGGCTTTCTAGACTTTCCATTTTATTAAAAATATACAGGTAAGTTTCTCTGGGATGCATAATTTTGTATCTGANAAAATCTATTTCCTGCTTAGCCAAAACTTAAAGCAGAATCTTGCTTGTTGTAAGATAGACGAGACATCTGAGGAACAGGCTATTCTCTTGTTGTCAGCGTAAGATGCTTGTGTTTGTGCCTTTCCTCCCTTTCTCTTTATTTAGACCTCATGTACGTACCCATCCAAGCAGAAGATGGAATAGTTATTTACCAGAAAATTGAAAGAGAGGCATGATGTTACCATAGGAAAATAGGGTTCAATGATTCCACTTTGAGCAGAGTATCAGAGAGAAACAATGGTCACCAAGGCAAAATCCTCAGCTCTGGTGTGATCTTCTATAAGCTGTGACAAAGCTAGAGGTAATGGCTGTGTCAGTGGGGAGAGGGAGGAGGCCAGCACTTCTTACAGTAGCCTCCTCATGCATCACTGTCAAGCAGGCTGGAGAGAAAAAGAAGCAAATCCTCACTGTGAAATTGTTTCTCAGACTCCAGCAGTGGCAGCAGCAATGCAGTCTGCTGTTCATGTAGAAAAGGTGTCAGCAGAGGGAACAAAGGTAACCCCGTGGAAACATCGGCTTGCTGAACCCATTTAAACAATATCTGGGCAATGTTAGTAAAAAACCTGCACAGAATAAAGATGGAGGATAGGTATATTAAGGGAGAGTGGAGGGAAGGTATGAGAGAGAGAGAAAGTAAGACAGTGCCTTGGAAAAGAAAACACTTCAGCTGAATATTCCTGACTGATTGCAATGTGCTGTTCAGCACATGCTGCAAGGCTGTGAGAAACAGGCATCAGATAGGGTACCCATCTGTTGTTGGGGAACAGATCCCACTCTACATATTAAATGAGAAACTGTCAGAAGGTGAACAGCCTAAATTATAAAAGTAATCAGCAGGAAGAGTACTATGAAAAATATTTATGTTGGTCTTCGTTAGAACTGCCTGTTTGCAAAGCTCCGGGCCTCCCAAGCAAGGGAGAATGGGCAAAGTCAGTATCAGACCTGGGCTTTCCATAAAGAATATATGGAATAGCAAGTCTGTGGAGGCTTCTATCTTCTTTAGGCAGAAAAACACCTTCTTGACCTTCTTCATGGTCAGAAACACAGGGTTTCG
>VZTN01034723.1:0-10084 GCA_013400515.1 Erpornis zantholeuca | reverse complement strand
TCTCTCCAGAGAAACAGAGCTGAAACGTGGCTGGAAAGCAGGAAAAAGGGTGCTTCCTCTGTTCTCGCTGCTACAGAAGCACGCAGAGTAGTAGTGACCTGGGAGCACAAACTGCTTTGAAAAATTTGTCTTTTTTTCTTTCTCTCGCACCCAATTTTAAAGACACAGAAAGGCAAAGGAATCATGTCTGGGCATAGAGTGACGATAGGGGATACAGCATCATAAAGTCACCCCAAGACAAACCTGGGGAAGGAACTTCCAGAGATTTAACACAATTTAAATATTGATTACTGCAATGTAGAACTAACTTGGTGTTGTTGTTTGATGCTGGCCCAATGCCAGGCACCCATGAGAGTCACTTGCTCACCCTCTCCTGCCACATCTGGGCAGAGGAGAGAGAAAAAGTTAACAAAGGATTCATGAGTTGAGATAAGGACCAGGAGAAAACACTTCAAGGGCAAAACAGGCTCAACTTAAAGTTATAAAGTAAATTTATTACTAACAGAATAAGAGGAGGATAATGAAAAGTTAAATAAGCACTTAAAACACCTTTTCCCCCCAGCCCCTCCCTCCTTCTCACCGACAGTGCAGGGAAACAGTAAATCAAAGGATAAAAAGAATTAAAAGTTGGTACCGAAGCTAGCAAGATAGAAGCAAGAAACTAAGGTTTAATTATTAGCATACAGGTATAGTCAAAGCAGTTAGAGCTAAGACAATATATCATGTATTTGACTCAGTTATGTTTTCAGAAGCGACAGGGAGGACATTTAGCATTGTAAAAGGGCAGGAACCAAAAACACACCTGGCGTCTAAGATAGTTGGAGCCAAGAGACGAGGCCTGGACCGTGACCAAAGGCCCAAGAAGCCCTGGCAGTGGGACAAAGTAAAGAGTCAATGAGAGGAAGATGTCTGACTTCATCTTCAAGCTCATTTTAATACGGAGCGGGGATAGGTGATGCATATGTATAGGCATCTCAACGGACTTAGATGAATATGTAAGACCTTTGTGAATATAAGAAAAGCCAATGCTTTAGAGATTCGCACATCTTTTGGAGGGTTACCTCACGTGTGGCCAGTGCTGTAAATAAGCATACCACTTTTCAACTTCAGTTAGTTGAAGGGTCTCTTTGTCTGTAGCACCTTTAATGCATCAACAGGGCATGGGGGTTTGGTCAGTTCATCACTGAGATTCTCTTCCACTGCTCTGGGAGAGGAGTCCTTCCCCTGTGAGGCCGTGGGGTCCCTCCCATGAGAGACAGTTCTCTGTGAACTTCTCTGGCATGGGTCCACTCTCATGAGCAGCAGTCCTGATAAACCTGCTGCAGCTTGAGTCCCTCCCACGGGCAAACAGTCCTCCCAAAACTGCTGCAGCATGGGTCTCTCTTTCCACAGGGTGCAGTCCTCCAAGGACAAGCTGCTCCAGCCTGGAAGCAGGGGCTCCTCTCTCCACTGGATCTCCCACTGGAACACAGCCTCCTCCAGGCATCCACCTGCTCTGGTGTGGGCACCTCCCCCACAGGCTGCGGGTGGATCTCTGCATCCCCTGGGGATCCACATGGGCTGCAGGGGGACAACCTGCTTCACCATGGTCCTCACCACAGCCTGCAGAGGCATCTTGGCTCTGGTGCCTGGAGCACCTCCTCCCCCTCTTTCTCCACTGACCTTGGTGTCTCCATGTTGTTTCCTGTGGACACTGACAGTTAGTCAAAGGGAATTTTTCACCACTCAGCCTGACTGAGAAGCAGAACTTTCTCATGGTCAGGCTGAGAAACCTCAATAAAGTTTTGTAAAATGTTTGGGATGTTTTGGGAAACAGATATCTCACTGAAGGTGTTTGTTACTTTGTTGTTCTAACAGAATTCTCTGTAACTGACCAATGATGTGTAAAGGTGTTCACAGAACAACCAATTGTAGCTGTACGTTGTTCAGCTCTGCTCGCTCTCTGCTCCTGACCATGGCTGAAGAAGCAGCAGGTCAGAGAGCAGCTGGATGTCTTTTAGAGATTTCCTTGTCCTGCCTGCCTGTTTGCTTTGCATGAAATATGCATGAAATAAAGAAGATATCTTGCCTTCTGATGGAGTCATTCTTATGCTGCAAAGGGACAAACCTGGCCTTGAGTTGCAACAGTTTCCCTCACATGTTCTCACCTCCTCCTCTTCTCTGACTAGCAGAAAAGCTGTGACTTTGTTTTGATTGTCTTAAATATGTCATCACAGAGGCGTTACCAACCTCTCTGATTGGCCCAGTTTTGGCCAGCAGCATGTCCATCTTCAGAGCCATCAGGGATTGGCTCTGCTGGACATGGTGGAAACTTCCAGCAGCTTCCTTGCAGGAGGCATCTTTGTGGCCCCCTTACTACCTAAAACCAGGCTGTGCGAAACCAATATGCTTGGCCATCCAGCTTATGGTGCTAGACTGACTTTCATTGTTTTGTTTTTCTCCACACCTCCACTGACTTATTTAGGTTATACATATGTGTGATTCCCCAATCCAGACACCACTTTACCTTCCCCAACTATTTTCATTGTCCTTCTGAGGACTTTGTCCAAGTATGCAGCTGTAAGAACCTGATAACAAGAGAAAGGCTTCAAAAATGCTTCATCATTATGTCTGCTTATCATAATCTCTTTTGAACACCTGACAACTACATGCGGGATGGATTATGAGCAGCCCACCTTGAGGCCCATAAAAAGGAAGGCAAAACGTGTGGAGGGGAAACAGAAGGGCAGAATCTCTGACCTCTGCTTTTCCCCTACCACCACCATCACCTGCTACAAGACACCCTGGGGCCTCCTGGAGCCAATGCTGCCCTCTTAAGGAAAACCCCAGATCATGCATCCTTGGACTGAAGTCAAGTGAGTTGTGGAAACTCCCCTCCCTACTCCTGCGTTCCATGGTGAGAACACCGCGAGTGGATGGAGGTTCAACCGCAGGAATCGGGACCTGCACCTGCATTTTGGAGGACGGGCCACTGCATTCCAGCCAAACTGCTCCCAAGATCGGAAAAGGCAGATAAGACGCTTCAAATGGCAGGAAAAAAAGGCACAAACTGCTTGCCTGCCCCCCCATCTCAACAGCGTGGTGTTGACCTATATCCTATGCTTTTTGAAGTAACTTTAGCTTTTTCTAACTTTTCTCTACTTTTCTCTACTTTTCTCTCTTTTTCTCTTTGCCTCTTTTACTATTAAATAGAACAAATTTGGAAGAATGTCTGAAATGAACAGCCTCTGATAGAAGGCAGGTTTCAGCAGCCCCTCCCCCACCAGGTTCAGAAAGAATTTTTCTCAGAGGAAAGTGAAAAAAAGCCTCATTTATTTAACAAGCAGGATGCACGCAGGCAGCAAAAAGAATGAATAATGTTAAATAATAAAACCTTTCTCTGTGGAGAAGACTTGGGAAGATTTCAGAGTCCTTTGTAGGTGATGGCTCTGTCCTCTCCTGAGCTGGGGTTCAGAGTGGGCCCCTCCGGGTTGCAGTGTAGGACCTCCTGGTGATGTTGTTCCAGACTGGAGCAAAACAGTCCCAAAAAAAGTTCTTGCCTCAGCTAGCAGGCTAGCTAAAAAGCAAAGAGTTTTAACTCTCCATCTCTCTCCTGAGAAAAAGGAGCTGAGAGCTGGGAAAAGAAGGAAGGTGCTTTCCTTAGCTCTGTAGCAGCAGGAACGCAGGGGAGTGTGTGTGCCCTTGAGCACAAACCACTCTGAAGAATTCGCCTGCCTTCTCTCCCCCCTCTCTTGAGAAACAGCTTAAACACACAGGAAGGCAGAGGATTCATGTCTGGCATAGGGCAGATGATAGGGAATACAGTCATCCCAGGACACATCAATTTTTTGGTATCAACATTTAACCGCATTTGGTTTTCATCTCATTTCAGGGAATATTTCGAACCTTCAGGGTTCTTTCCACTTTATTCACAGAGAGTTAATTCTCTTTGCTCTTCTGTGCTTAGAGCAGATTGTAACAGAGGCCTCCTTCAGAGAGTTTGACACTTAAAAGTCTGAAATATTTTGGGTGTAATTTTTAGTAGCACATAAATCCAACAACTTGGCTGCCTGGCCTCCTGAAGATGCTAAGGCAAAATCCAGAAAATGTTGGTCGAGACTATGGGGCGCTGTTGGAAACTCCTTGCCTCCTTTTCCCCCAAAAATAGTTCTATCATCTCCTGGCTTCCAAGCTATTAGATCCTCAAGAATACCATCTCCCTGTAGTCTACATCTTTCTTTCCCATCCAAATAATGGGTGATATTTGCCTTTGCTATTGCCTTAGTTGGATTATCATACTGAATTACCATTGACAGATCTACAGGGATAATTCCCCAAGGAATAGGTTCCCCTGATGAACTGGGGATAGGGAGGCAGATTGTAATGCTGGAAAAAATGTGCATCTTACCAAACCCTTGGATTAAAGTTAATACTAAATTTTCATCAACCTCTCCCCCTAAAGATGAAAAGATTTCCATAAACATTAGCCTATACATTTCACTACTTGTTTACAGATGTCTCTGAAATTTTCAGCTGCAGGGGTCCAGTGTTTTCCACTATTCACTGAGTTGAGAGCCTTCTTAATTTGGGTGCACTGAATCCAGGAGTTGTCCTTTTACCTTCACTGCCATTCTTGTAGTCAACAGAACTAGATAAGGTCCTTTCCACTGCTCCTGAAGTGGTTCCACTTTCAAGGTCTTGATGTACATGTGATCCCCAGGCTGAAATGAATGAACTGGGATGTCTAGGGTAAGAGGGTCTGAGAGAATGATAAACCTTTTATTTCATTGAAGGATTTTCCCAATGAAATTAAATATTGTTCCATTTCCTGTTTCCCAATTTGTTCCTCAGATTCAGGGAAAGTTGCAACAGAATACAGTCTCCAAAGCATCAACTCATAGGGGCTAACCTTCAGGTTAGTTTGGGGTTATATTCTAATTCATAAAAAAGCTAATGGAAACACCTGTAGCCATTTCAATGAAGTTTCCTGACACATTTTCCTAATTTCTCCCTTTAAAGTTTGATTAATTTGTTCGACCCTTCTGCTGGATTGTGGTCTTCATGGAGTATGTAAATCCCAACTGTCAGTTTGAAAGACAGGTGTCTGCTAAGGAAGGCAGGAGCCTCCCTTGGAATGGAAAATGCAACCCGCTTCCCTTCGGATTATTATAATTTTGAAATTAAGGGGCTTTCAGGCAAAGGTATGGGGAATAGGAATAACAGCTCTTTACTTATATATATATAGGGCAGTGATAACAAACAGAACCAGAACCCAGTGACACCTGCTCAGCTGTCAGGCACTTTCCCTTTTGGTGCAGTTACGGTCACAGCTGGCAGGGGCGCTGGCGGCTTCCGGTGATCAGGGCGGGTGCGATGGTTCCCCGGTGGCTGCAGGGGGTGCTCTGGAGCAAGCTTGGGGAGCCTGAGGTAATGGTGGATTAGAAGCTGCTTCACAAACCCCCAGGGGCAGCCAATCCCGGTGCCCTGGCAGGACCCTCAGGAAACAGCAGGCTGGAACAGCAGGAAGAATCCAAATCCCAGGTTGTAGACAAGATGTATCAAACTCCGGAGCTGCAGCTGGAGCTCCGGGGTGTCTTGGCCGGCAGGAGGTGTAGGGCTACAGTGGAGCAAAAGCTCACAGCAGCAGTAAAGGACCAGCGGGGAGAGGGCAGCCTCGGCCAGGGTCCCAGTGGGGCAGGGAAAGGCAGGCTTGGGATCCCGGGGTCCCCTGAGGCACCCGAGCAGATGGTGAGAAAAGTCCCTTTTTGGTGAGGTAGGGTGTTAAAATAGGGTCCCAGTGCAACAGCTGGTCCAGAGAGCAAGCCTCACTCACAGCAGAAGAAAGGCAGGAGTCTGCAACAGCGATGAATTCCCTCCACCACGAGAGCGGCTTCTCTCTCCTCTGAGTGCTGGGCGAACAAGAGAGCTAGGAGCTGTACCCAGCCCCTTTTTGCCAGTTCAAAATCTCATGGAATCCTGCCCTACATGAGAAAACCCCAGGCAAAAAGAGGGCAGGCAGGTGGACTCCTCCCCCTGTGGTCAGGTCTTTTGTATCAAGCACCTAGTAATTTGTTTCTTAGCAACAAAGTATGGGGAAAATTCTTAAAGAGGAAAAAAACCCCAAGAACAACAACAAAAAAGTGGAAATGCTAAAACCTCATCACCAACTAATACCTAACTGCTCACTAAGTTGCTGTAACGCTTCAGGTATAAAATGGGGTTCCCTATAGGCACCCCAAAGCTGGGTATGATCTCTTCGAAGAGTATCTTGTTTACTTCTCTAGCCTTATTGGTGTGGCAGGGAAAGCTTCTGGGCACCCAGAAAAGGTATCTACCAACACTAGGAGATACCTGTATCTTTGGTGATGTAGCTCAGAAAAATCAATTAGCCACTAATCTCTGTGAGTGTTTTGCTTTTTAGTGATTCATGGAGGCATTCTTTTTAAATTCAAAGGGTTATTTTTCAGACATATTGGGCATTTTTCTGTAACACACTTGACAATTTTTGTAATACGGACACTGAGTATCTGAGTCCGTAGACTTGTCTCCATAGCATCAATTCCCCAGTGTGTTTGCTAGTGTTTCTCCTTTACAATTTGTAACATCAGTTGGGGTGGAACTGATGCCTTAGGTTTTAACTTTTATATTTTTCAAATCCTGTACTGCCTAGTGTAACTCTGAAGTTTCCTGTAGCTTGTTAAGTGCTGTTCTCTATGTTAAGATAGACATAACAAACCTCTCTGACTTGCTCTCCAAGGACACCCAGACCAAAAAACTGTAAAGCATCATCTTAAGGAGAGGGGAGCAGGCTTGGAGGGATTGCATCATTGGCTGAGTTCTGGTTGGTGAATTTATGTTGATATAAAAGTGTAAAGCAGTCGTGACCTGTCGTCCATTTTGGGATCCACTGAGGCAAGACCCTCTGGAGCCCAAAGTGTGCACCTCAAGGCTTTTCAAATAAATACCACCTTTTTTCTTTATTCCTGTCTAGTCTCTGTTTCTAAGTATCCAGTTTAAGGCATCAGAACTATGACCTGGTTAATGGGAGTTACCAACCACCCACCCTCTTTATTCTGGGCTTTTAGGTAAGTAGCTAATTTTAAATCTGCTTGACTAGAGCTAGGGCTAACTTCTGGAAATGAAATAGCTTTCTCAGGTATTAACAACAGGATACTGTTGCACAACCTCTAGTGCAGCCTTATCTGCAAGTCTATTTCCAAATGACTTTGGGAATCCCCACACTGGTGTGCTTTCCAGTGTAGTACGGCTACTTCTTTGGGCAGTTGGATAGCATCGAGGAGGGACAATATTTCTTGATTATATTTAACTGGAGATTCCTGTGTTGTTAATAGACCTCTTTATTTCCATACAGCTCCATGTGCATAAATAATGCTAAATGCATATTTTTATATGCTTACTTTTTTCCTGCTGCCAATTCCAGGGCTTTTCATGGTGCTATGAGTTCTATCCTTGGTGCTGAGGTGTCTGTGGGCAGCAGTGCAGCTTCTATGACCTTNATCATTAGCTAAAGTTTTAATTGACGAATTTATGCTGATATGCAAATGGACCAAGCTTATAAAAGTGTGAAGAACTCGTGACTTGTCGTCCATCTTGGGATCCATGGGTGCAGTAGCCTCTGGACACTCCAGAGTGTACCTTTGAAGGTCTTTCAAATAAATACCTACATTTATTCCCTTATTCCTGTCTAGTCTCTGTTTTTAGGTAGCCATTTAAGGCATCACTCCTTGCATCAGGGTGTTCAGGAATTTGGTTGGATTTACCGATGTGGTTACCTTAAGTTCCACATCTTCTTGTGTACTAGTTTGAAAAAAAACGAGTGGGAGATTGCAAGTCAGAATTAGAATTTAATAGGAAAATTAAAATAAATGCAATAGTACAAGAACACTGACAGGGTCAGGATACAACCTGGCACCCTGTTAGTCAGGGTGGTGGTAGCAGTCCAGATGAAGTAGTCCTGTTGAAGCAATGATCCTGTAGAAGGGTCTGGTCTTCATGTGAAGGTCCAATGGTAGCTTTTGTTCTCTGAGAATCCAGTAGGTAGGGCTCAGTGTGGTGTTCCAAACCTCAGATTATATCCAGGTAGGACTGCTTGGTTCCTCCCCCTGGATGGAGCATCTCACAATGGGATGATGTAATTTTATGAGTCATGCAGTGAGGCTTGATAGCCCATTAACAGAAGATATCTCCCAGAGGGAGTTATCAGGGATGTGTCATGGAAGAGATAAAGAACATTGCCCCACCTGGTTTCAACAGATGGTGATAGAATACATACTTTTGGTTACATCTTACATTGTAAACCCAAGACATCTTGCTCCATTAAAACAGTCTAATATTTCAGCATACAGTTTGGGGAAAGCCAATGCCCCCCTTTTAGGCCTAGTACAGTGGTTATGGTGTGCAAAGTATACAGTACTATCTTTTTTCCCAGAGTCAATTTCCTGGCCACTTGGATAAGGAGAACTGTTGCTCCAACAGCTGACAGGCATCCACGCCATCTCTGGCTGACATTAAGTTGTTTTCAAAAGTACCCCACAGGCCTCTTGAAGTCTCCTACTTTCTGAGCCAGAACTCTAAGGGCGAGGTACCGTCGTTTGTGCACAAAAAGGTCAAAGGGCTTTGTTAAGTCTGGAAGCCCTAAGGCAGGTGCAGACATCAGGGCAATCTTTAAGTTACGGATTGCATGTTCACTTTCAGGAGTCCAAATTAAAGGTCCTTCTGGGGCCTCCTGGCAGATGACTTCTTTTCTGTCCATTCCAAATTTCTGCTGTCCTGGAATTATTTCAAACACTAGTTAGGCAACTTGTTGATTCATGATTTGAGCTTTTTCCTGAGACACTTTGTAGCTTCCTTGGCCTGAGAAATTTAGAAGACTGATAGTCAATTCCATGCACTTTTCATTAGTTTCAATTGCTAGTAAGATGTCATCAACATACTGCAGGACCAACCCTTCGGGGTTCTCTTTCTTCCAGGTCTCTAATTATTTTGCTAATTAGTTCCTAAAAATTGTTGGACTATTTTTTAATCCTTGTGGTAACACAGTCCAGGTAAGCTGAGTCTTCCAACCAGTTTGGGGATTTTCCCATTCAAAGGCAAAAATGCTCTGACTGCTTATCGAAAGGTATGCAAAAGAAGGCATCCTTCAAATCAATCACTGTAAACCATTGGTGGTATTCTGTAAGGGATGTTAATAGGGTATAGGGATTTGCTACAACACGGTGGATATCTTGAACTATTTGACTGATCACTTGGAGGTCTTGTACTAACCTGTACTTGTCTGTCGAGGCTTTTTAACTGGCAAAATAGGAGTGTTATATTCTGAATAACATTCTATCAATAATCCAAAATCCCATAAATTTTCTCTTAGACTCTTGATTTCCCTTCTAGCTTCTAATTTTAAAGGATATTGTTTCTGCCTTACCAGTTTTGATCCAGGTTTTAGGATAACACTTACAGGCTGAGTTCATCAGGAACATCCTGGAGTTCCCCTGGCCCAAACCAAGGGTGTTACTGCATTTTCTATGGCTCTGGTATTCCTCCAGAATTGTCTGGTTCCAGTGTTCCCTGTAACATAAAAGTTCTGGCCTCGATGGCCTTAGTCTCAAGTACCAATAATTGCATGTCTCCATCTTTAAACATAATTTGAGCCTCCAATATACTTGATAGGTTGTTTCCCAAAAGAGGAATCAAACACTCTGGCATATGTGGGCTCTGTAAAGGGAAATTTCTCAGCTTTCTGCTCTGGTTGTGGAAATTTACCACGGCCAGAGCAGAGCTATGAGAGTCGGAAAAGTATACCTTCTCACAGCCAGAGGATGGGAAACTGAAGAAAGTTATTGTAAACAATTAGAAATGTTTTGAGAACTCTCTGTCTCACCAAAGGTGGTTTTACTTTTGTTATCCTAATGGGTTTCTGTGTAATTGACCAATGGTGTGAGAGAGGTGTTCATGCTAGGACCAATGCCTGTGTCCCATGTGTCTTGCCTCTAGCGATCTGGGTTATAAAAATAGAGGATTTTTCTTAATAAATGGCTTTTCTCTGAAAAAGTTCATGTCGCATTCTTTTGTCTTTTGGACTCTACTGCGA
>VZTN01034722.1:0-19629 GCA_013400515.1 Erpornis zantholeuca | reverse complement strand
TTTTTTGAGCTGGAGCCTCTGGGATTACTATAATACAAATAAATAACTTTATGCCTATAACAGAGGTATTATGTGAAACGAGCTGAGATTTTGTATATGAGCCATTAGATGTGTGGGATAGGATGAATTCATTAAATTTAAAAACATAAATGCATGGAGTGTGAGTACTCACTTAGTCTCTTACATCATACTGAGCATATATAGACTTATAGGCTTACATATATTATACATGTTCAGCCTGCTATATAAAGTGGATCTAAAATGCATTACATTAAATAAAACGTGTTCTCTAGTAGCAGGCACATTATAGGCACTCAGCAAATAATAAATAAAATTGAAATAGCATAAAATTAAAATGGACTATATTCATCACCTCCTAACCACAATCTTTAGTGACATTAGCAAAAACCAAAAAGGGTCAAAGGTATGTCAGCCCCACATTCCAGAGGTAGGCATGACTGGAGTTCCTTGACTCATAAGTCCCTAGAACAGTAGTTGCACCAGCAAAGCCTGGAGTTCAGGTTGCAAAAGCCTTTTTCCAACCTGATCCCAGGTGAATGCCCAGCAACCAAGCCACATATCACCTGAGCTACAATACTATCGGAACAACAAAGCATTAAACAAATTTATATAAAGCTAGGTACTACACTTGTCTGTGTGCAGTGCTGCTGGGCCTCTGGATTACTGTGTAAACAAGGTCCAAAACACCCTCAGTATTTTTTATCATAAAAGGAATATTTAGTCTTTTGACATTGTGACTACTGCAATACTATGCCTATTACTTGGTTTTCTGTCTCTGGAGTTTCTACTCCATGAGCAAAGTGAACTAGAAAAGATTCTGATCAAGTAAGCTACACAGAACCTTTTACTTAATCTTGCATGTTCGGATTTGGTACTGGCATTGTCCCTGCTTTGGAGAATTTGTCCCCTTTTGCCTCCCTACCAGCCATGACAACAGGATGCACAATAAAAATCTGTGTTTACAAATCTTGCATGCAAATGATTATGGAACAGCCATGATATGCAGGAATTTAAATTTGTTGACAGAGTTGCTAAGAAACAAACCTTTTGATTCTGTGAAACCCTTTTTGATACAGCTCCACTCTCTGACAGTTGAAGTTATTGAACAAGAGTGAGGACTCTTTAAAAGAGGAATTTCTGACATTTGCTATGTTTTCAGAGGCTGTAACATAACATTGAATATTCCTTCAGTGTCAGTTTTGTTCAGTAGCAGAGTGTCTGATTCCATATATATTAAAACTATCCTATATTTCAAAAATTGGCTTCAGCACTTCAGTACTACCTTCTCCCACTCTCGAGCACAATTGTTTTGCAAAGAATTGTGATCTTTACATGTTCCCCTGCCAAATACCTTGTAAGTTTCTATATTTTTTCCAATCTATTCTTTAAACATCCTTTCTCCAGGGCATTTTCACAAAGGACCCCATAGAATCTTATTCAGATATCAACAGTAAAATACACCATTATTTTGACATTCCAGTATTATGAAGACAGCTGATGTTTTAAGAATATATATTCACACTGTAGACACCAAACCATTAAATAGTGTAGCAGAGCTTGGAAAAAGAAAAGGGCACAGATTCATCCCAAGTCAGACCACTCATATCACGTAGCTGATAAAATTAGAAGCACTGTCA
The DNA here is from genome assembly GCA_013400515.1 of Erpornis zantholeuca. Lineage (NCBI taxonomy): Eukaryota > Metazoa > Chordata > Aves > Passeriformes > Timaliidae > Erpornis > Erpornis zantholeuca. Next base: position 17,971 of record VZTN01034722.1, on the reverse strand, counting down.
TTTAAAGTCTTGTCAGTAAAAGAAGATGGTTTACCCCTTATGTGGGATGAAACACATTTGGGAGGCATCTAACCTTCACTTTATTACTAAGGCAACCTAGAGCAATTACAGTCCTAATTTAAACACCTCACTTAGGTGTTTAAAATTAGGCAGAATTAGTCCTAACCTAATTGATCATTACCTTATTTTTTCTTAGTGGGCTTAACAGTTGTGATTGCAAGCTGCCTACACCTATGCTACCCTTTGTACATGGCTGTCACACAGTTGAATTCAATACCCAAAAAGGAAAAGGCAGTTGACCAAAAACTTCAGGTTTTTATGGGGGTGGGAGATAAACAAAGACAGTTATGGGTCAGAAGTAGAAATGAGAGGCTCAAGGAAAGACCATGTGACATCTTCCACCTCTGAAGGCATACATTGTTTTCCAGGATCAACATATTACTTTTAAGGACTTTTGGACTTTTCTGGTGTGAAACACGGGAATCTAATGTCATGTGCCTGCCAAAGTGCTATTTTTAATCAAATAAAATGGCCACAAAGTAATAAAATGAACCTGAAAAGGCAGAAGGATGACTCTGTGAGGAAAGAGATCAATCTGTGCTGGTCATAAAACCACACTAAAAGGGAGTGGGGTAAGAAAGAATCAGTCACATTCAAGTTTACTCAGAAGCAGTCAAGTCTATCTCTTCCTACCATTTTTTCTTCACATTGTGTTTGTAAGGACCATTTTTTCCTTGTGAAAAAACACATCTCCTGAAATTGTGCAAAAGTGTTTTGAAAACGATTTTTAAAAATGTGAAATAAATGTAAAAATAATGAGTCATACTCCATAATGGCCATTGCAGTGTGCATTAGAAAGCAACCAGAGCACTCTCAGCATGCACTAATAGCTTGCTAATGCACAGCCTTTGGTGCCTTATTGCTATAGCCGACATTTACCACAACAAAAACTTTGCAGCAAGAAATATTTTGAGATCCATTATGCTTTCACAACCTTGAGCTGTGCTGGGAAGGGCTGGAAGTAGAGTGCTGTGAGCAATGGGGGCTGAAGGGCTGGAGAAGTCACTCACGCTTTTGCCTTTTGTTGGAATACAGACGAAAAAGACCCACCCCAAGCTCAGCCTTCCTGTGATGAAAAATACTATTGAGGGAAAGGAGAGACATTTCATGGAATCGTACAATCATTTAAGTTAGAAAAGACTTCTAAGTTCACCAAGTCCTAGAGCTGCTGTGTTCACCACTAAACCATGTTTCTAAGTACCACATCCGCACAACTTTTGATCACACCAGCAATGGTGATTCCATCACTTCCCAAGGCAGCCTGTTCCAATTCTTGATAACCCTTTCCATGAAGAAGTTTTAACTAATATCCAGTTTAAACCTCCCATTGGGAAGCTTGAAGCCATTCATTTCATCCTGGCATTTGTTACCTGGGAGAAAACACCGACCCCCACCTGGCTACAATCTCATTTCAGGTAGCTGTAGACAATGACAAAGTCTCCCCTGAGACTTCTTTCACAGAGAACACCCTCAGTTCCCTCAGCTGCTCCTCATCAGGCTTGTGCTCCACACCCTTCACCAGCTCCATTTCTCTTCTCTGGACATGCTCCAGTCCCTCAATGTCCTTCCTGCAGTGAGTGGCCCAGAACTGAACACAGGATTTGAGGGGCAGCCTCACCAGTGCTGAATACAGGAGTAGAATCACTGCCATAATCCTGCTGGCCGTACTATTCCTGGTACAGGCCAGGATGCCTTTGGCCTTCTTGGCCACCTGGGCATACTCTGGATCAGGTTCAGTGGCTGTATACCAGCACCCCTAGGACTTTTTCCATCAGGCAGCTTTACAGCCACTTTATCCCGAGCCTGCAATGCTGCATGGGGTTATTGAATCATTGTAAATGGTTCATCTTGAAGGCAGTGGTACAAACCATCTTGTACCAGGGTCTCGGCCTAGTACCTCACAGGATTTTCATCCTGATACCATTGCAGTCCCTGTGTTGCTGTCCTTTTGGATCTGGACACCATAAATCCTTTCTCTCTCTCTCTCTCTCTTTTTCTGTGTGCAGAAAGGGGCTGAGTCTTAACTCCAACTTGCATGAGACCTGAGAAAGGTACCATCAGTGCTGGGAGGGGAGATGGGAAAGAAGCATAGTGGGTTTTTACTCTTGGTTGCTTTTTCCTGATATATTGGACAAGTAGTTCCTTGGAAGCAGGAAACGTTGCAAGTACAGGCATAAAGTAACATTTATAAATTCCCAGTGTAAAAACCATTTCACCTAATTGACTCAAAGATATCTAAGAATGGACAATGTGACATTTTATTCAGTAGAGAACTCACCTTTTTATTGTTCTATTTCCAATGTCCTCATACACTGGTATCGATAGGAACCCTTGTTACCTTGAGAGAGTCCCACAGTCCACCATCATCACACAGCTCCTGCTGTGCCCTGGGGTTTACACTGCAAGCTACAGAAGAAGAGAGGGCTTTATTGTAACAACGCCCAGAGATATTATTACCAAAATGCATCGTTTCTGCTGGCCTAAACTTGTGGTTGTATATTCTTCAAGTGAGTAGTCCAGGAAAATAAGCCTCCATCCTCTCTTGAGCTTTGAGAGAAGCCAACCCCAACCCCAACTCACAAGGGTTGGATCTACGATGGAGGAGAAATACAGATTCATATTACATCCCAATGGAAGAGTTTGAAAGTGCATTTTTCATGTAAGTAAAGGTATGGAGGATCATGTCCTCATTTGAAAACATTTTTAGGGAGAAGAAAGCTAATTTCCAAGAAAAGGCAAATTAAAATTTTTCTCTCCATTTTTTTGCTTCAGGGTTTCTTGTTGTCTTTTTTTCCATAGAACAGCAATTTATTTTGATTTGCATGTGATCTGTATAAACTATTCCTATCAAACAAAGTAATGCAATGAGTTGTATTGAGCTGTGTAAGTCCTAGCAGTCGGAAAACCAATACATTTCATGGCTGGCTATGCTTTGTTTTCCTTTAATGCAGACAATTTAATGTTAGCGATTGAATCAGTGAATTTTCCAGCAAAAATGACAAGGCAGTCAACTTGAAATGTAGCATTATTAGCCATTGTCTCTTCTAGCTTTGTGTGCATGTTGAGTGATCTGGGATGAAAAACTAACAAGCACCTGTCAAATCTGAGACATCAGGTTTTCTGACAGAGGGCCCACTGGACATTCCTATCAAGAGAGCCTTTATGAGTAAACCGTGGAAATCTCTCTCAGACAAAAAGGAAACAGAGCTCATCAGATTCTGCAGACCCTTGACTTGGAGGGCATGCTGTCTCCAATGAAAGGCTTTTGATCACAATGCTTTTTTTATTCAGATTTGACTTCACATTATGGCTAATCAATACCTTGCAACAGTCTAAGTCCCCAGTTAGATGCACATCTCACAGGCAGGCAGGGAGACCTACTAATTGAGAAAATGTCAGAGACCCAGGTACCATTGCCCTCAGGCCATAGTCTTGCCTCAGCTCAATGCTTTCTTCCTATCCCTGTGCCTCTTATCATGGTACCCTAGAAATGGTGGAAATAAAATTTAGAGACATGACAGGCACAGAAAAGCTGGATCAATTCCTGTCGTTTGCCACCAATGTTTACTGCCTTTCCAGATCTTCAGAGGGTGTTTTTCTTTCATAGCTTAGGGTAACTTAACCTTTTATAAATAGGACTATGGAAAAAATAAATGAATTTTAAATTGTTTGATTTTTCTAGGCCTGATATTATATCAACTTTCTGAAAAAGACTGTATCTTTAAAATCTCATTTGTTTATATAGAAACTGGAAGGTTTTTGTCATGTCTTCAATTTTTGCCATGTGTCCACTTTGAAAATGACCCTTCTCATCTTTCTGCATCATTTTTCACCAGTCAGATTTTTCAGGTGAATAATATGAAGTCTTGTAGAAAAATAGCAAGGTAACTTCAAAATTAGGACGTGGAGAATGTCCTCATGCAGGGCAACACCCTGCAAGAGATTTTGGCAGCAGCAGAAGGATGTCAAGCTGGCCTGTTTCCCAGTACCTGACTGAAGGTTTGTGTTCAGTGGAGCATCACGAGACAGGCACTCATTTCTGGTCCTCTGTGACCACAGATATTAAAAATGAAGGGTTTTTCTTTTATTTGCCTCCTGCCTCCGCCTGGCATTTTCCTGGCAGCATTGTTTGCCTAGCCTCTGCCACAGCCAGTTTCCTGAAAAAAACCCATGTTTGTAAACCTGGCTTTGTAAACTATGGTAAACCAACCGCTGGAGGGAGTCACAGATTAGGGAGCTGCTGGAACGACCAACGGCTGCTGGAAAAAGGCATTTTACTTTGGGAATCACATTATATGTCTGTCCTATGTGAAATGATTTTCCCAAGGCTCCGTAAGCATTTTTACATGGACTTTGTCATGGGCTGAACTGGTCTTCCACATATACAAACAGTTCCTTCATCAAGGAGAGAGATACTACCCACATTTTCTTCTCTTCCATTACCTCTAGCCAAGTTGTGGCTCTGGACAGATGTTTCAGTGACAATATATTAAGTGGTGGAGAGAGAAAGAAAGATTAGATGTAGGTTAAGAACAGATAGCAGCGCTGAGAGAAGGGTGAGAAAGGAAAACAGAAGGAAGAGAAGCAGAAAATGAGACCAAAAAAAATAATCTGCATTAAAGAGAAATACTTAGCTTTTGTTCTGTGCATCATTTTTCCCCAGAATCCCTATCAGGAGCTCCTATTCTTTGCTTTTGATATTCTCCACTTATATCCAGAAGCCCTTCTTCCCAGAACAAATGTCTTAGAAGGTCAGATTGGACAGCTGCTTGCCTTGCAAATAAAACAGTTTTAAAAAGCACACACTCCCATTAACTAATGCCCAACCTGCCATATATATATATATCTACTTGAAAGTTCAGTCAAGCAATTATTAAAAAGGACCTAGCAAATACACCTGCATATTGGTAAATCCCTGAAATAATCGTGTTTTTATAAAATTCTTTTATTTGCTTCAGTTCACATTCTCATTTCTTTTTAAAATATTTCTTTCTTGTTTTTTAATTATTTTGTGAGGATGGGGGAAATTATTTAGCTTTATTTTTTGAGAATAAATCATTATTTTAAATTATTTTTTAAAATTATAGGAGTTCTTTAAAATAGATGAGAATGAAAAAAAATTAAGAAGAAAGAAAATATCTGCTTCATTCAAAAATGAATATTACACTGAACATTTTATGTGCAGTGAAGATTTTACACACATTTGTCATTTCAAATGGCTTAGACTGTAAACCCTTGTAGTACAAACTGAAGAAGTTCTGAGTTTCCAATGGAGCATTCAGGGTCTGGGGTCAGGAATGCAACAACAAATGTCATATTTAGGGCTCCATGTCCTGCTGACAGAGTGAATCCTAAGAGAGTCCCTGGGATCACTTCAGGCTTAAAGCATTTTTCAAACTGTATCAGTAGAAAGAACCTTCTAGAAAAAGACAGTGTGCAGGATGAATAAGAAAACAAAGAAGGATGAATAGAATTCTTGATGGTATAAGAGAAGGCAAGTATTTTCCAGCCTGGGTGTCTGCTTCCACATAAATATTTAAGTATGTAACTACTCACCCACATCTGAAAATGCTGGTTTGTGTGGTTTACCAAAGGCCAAAGTAGGATGAGTTTGGGAGGCAGGGTTAGTCTCTAATTCAGTTACCAAGATGGGGTTGCTTTTTATGCTGCCAAGGTGATCCCTCCTGCCCTGTGCTCACCAGATCTGTCGGCTCCTATGCAGGAGCACCAGCACTGTCCCAGTACACACAGTGAGGACTGCCAGAACCCTGGGCTGTGGCAGGGGCAGCAATCACAGCCAGCACCAAACTGATTTGCAGTCCTCTGCCCCTTCCCCCCAAAAGACCCCAAACCTAGCCCTTCTTCCCCAAAAAGCCCACAAAACCCAAACCAAAAAATAAAACACAACAGCAACAACCAAAGCGGAAAACACCCAAAGAAACTGAAGAAAGAAAGAGTATCTATAGAGATGAGTTTTATACAAAAGCAATTGTCTGGCAGGAAGAAGGTGGGAACAGAAGCAGGCTGGGGACAGACAGTAATCTTAGGAAAAACATCCAAGCAACTCTACCTGCCGCTTTTCCTACTGAAGGATTTAAGTCCCTGTACCTTCTCAGTCACCTACACACAAAAAAAGCTCTGTAAAAGTACTTAAAAATATCCACCTTTGTATCATGAATTTTCAGTTTAGTCCAGAGACCCTTCCAGCAAGAGGAATTAAAATATTAAAATATAGAATAGCATAGAATAGAATAGAATATATAATGCCCACAAAATTCATGTTATTGTAGGACCAGCATACTTTTATCTACAAGTCACCCATTTTTCCTCAAAGAAGGAAAGTGCAGGTAGCCTATATTCAAAGAGCAGCAGCGGAATGTATTTTCTCTAATTCCCTCCATTATTTCACTGTTAGCTGGGGAAAACGGTTTGGCAGGATGTTAAGTGTCTGAAAGTAGGGTAGAAAAATTGTTTTACAGGCTGAAATCTGTCCAAAGAGTCCTTTTTTCTTCACTGCTCTCACTTTTTGTTGACTGCCTCATGCATGCTATTTTATACCTGTATCTTCTTTGTATGATCACATTAATTACATTCCATCCATTCCACTTTGATATCTCATTAAAATCTTATAAATGATCATGCAGTGACCTTGAAGGACATGCATAATACATGAAAGTAAACCTGCAGTAAAATGTATTCTTTCACTCCTGACTGGCTACATCCCACATTTCTTTTTCCTATCCCCAATGACCCCAATATGGGGAGTTATGCTAGCTGAGCCAAGGTATTCAGTAGTGTGCAAATCCACTAACTCCATTAGCTTTCCCTACTGATGACAGCTGCAATATGTTAATGGCTTATGTTTGGATGTGATGGCCCTGCTACTACTTAGGGCACTATGCTAATTACCATAAGATGGTGACAACAGGTGCAAGTGTCACTTCATATTATCGTCATGTGTATGAGAAAAATAGCTAGCAGCACCAAAAGCAACTCAAGAAAATGTAAACTTTAGTCAGCAGCCTGTGATTCTCTGAAGAACTATTCTTTAATGCTTATGATTAAAGGATTTACAGACAGATATTGTTGCTTTTTCTGCAAGTATAGTAATTTTGAATTCATAGGGATGTCTTCACAAGCTATTTAAAGTTATGTCTCAACAACATGTGCTTATGTGGTAGTTCAAGTAAGATGCAGAAGGCCTGCATTTGTGAAGGTTTCCTTACAGAATAAAAGTTTTACTAAGCCACATTTGCTGCAGTGAATACATATTGGAACAGACATGATTTCCAGTTGAATGAGATCACTGTGTTTTGCTGGCCTTGTGCTCATAACATAGCTCTGCTCTATTGTCAGATTTGCTTATGTATATGTATAATTTTCTTCCTCTGTCTTTGTCAGGGTTTAGTACATTCCTTTTTTTTGATAGACAGCAATTTACTGAAGCCCAGTGGTGGTCCTCCAGAAGGCTGACCCAGCAAGAGGGTTGCCATTTTACCCTTAACGTAGTCTTACTATCTTAAGAGAAATTTAAGGGAATGCACATGGACACACCTTAATCCTTTGTTAGAAACAAAAATGCTGTAATATGAAGTAGTGAATACCAATTCTATTCTGCTAACTGTTAATGGAGTAAAAACATTTTTCACAAAAATTCTTTTTACTATTGTTATAAACATTTGTCACTATATTTCTCCCCAAGAAGCTAGGATAAAACTGGAAAACAGAGCTACTTTTGAATTTCTAAATAAAATGGCTTGGTCTTGAGATTCTGTATTGAGCACTCTCAACAGCTCTTAGACCATGATGGGCATACTGAAGAAGAGACTTTTTTCCTAAAGGCTAAACTGTTCAATAGCAAAACTAAAATGTATTTTAAAATAAAATGCAAAACTGTAAATGTGAAGAAAATTTCAATTTATCCAGAAGTAAAAAAAGGATCATTGCTAATCTGTCTCTAAGCTGAAGACCAGCACATTTCTTGCCCATCTTTGTACATTCTCTTTACATATACTACTTCATAGAAGCAATGCTCCAGGGCTTCATGGTCCCCATTCTTTTCATGGCTGAGGCTCCTTGTGTGGACTCGTCTCACAATACCTTATCCCTTCACTGTAACCCTTCCACAGATGAAACTGAACACTTAAGGGGAATAGAAATTTGTCCATGGCTCCCACTGGATAAATTAAATGAGAGTAACTACAGACCTTCTGTTTTGTTTTCAGTAGAAATAAGAAATTTTAGTAGAAATAAGAAATTTTAATAGAAATAAAAAATAAGAAATAAGCATAAATAGTACTGCTCTTATCAACAGGATAACCACTGATTCTACTCCACACCAACAGGATTCTCCATTGATGCCTTGACTTCCTACAAGGGTTTTTCTTTTTGTTTGTGGTTTTTAAGTACCAGGGAAAGCAGCATTATATCTTATCGGAGAGGTGTATTTTCTCAGCCCAGAATATACTAATGCCATGTTGTGATCAGCTTGGCACTAACAGATAAAAATACTGCTGGGTAAATCAGACAAAGGAAAAGGTCAATGATGGGTCTCAGTTATGAAATAAAAATAGCAGTGTAAATACTTGCAGATTTGCCCTTAATGGTGCTCTATGCTCCATACTGATTTTAAGGCTGTGGCAGGAACAGTGATGATGACTAACTTTCACCTCTTGTATAACCACAGTCATGGAATACATGAGTATTTTTAATGAATCTAGGTGATCAATTTAATGCATTTCAGTTGAAATGCTTTTCTTTTTTTTTTTAATTTAGCAGCACTGATAGATAAGTAAAGATTTGAGAGGGATTAATAAAGAGCAACTAACTATATGTGAATTTCCAAAGATAGGCCTTAAGAATGGAAAAGTAAATTAAAAAGCAAGAGATTGATACTTTTTATGATTTTATGCCTTTACACATGGCAGTACCTCACTGACATTACACTTATTTATTGGGCATGAAGACGTTCTGCTAAATGTAAGTGCATCTTGACTCATACTATAAATTCTCAGAGCTCTATAAAGAGGGAGGAACAAAAGTCACTTCACCTGTCTTCATACAGAGACAGGTGCTTTATCCAACCTGCTCTTGTGTTCTCTTTCCCTGTATGTGCCACTGTGCTTTACACATACCTTTAATTATGCCTCCTTGTGTGCCTGTCTCTCACTTGAGAATGCAGGTGTAAGATGGTTATCTTATACTAAAAATCCTATCTTTTATCTGTAAATACATGTCATAAGAGTTGTATGGATCGACTTGTAATGTTCCTACACAGACTAAACTGCTTCAGGCCAAGCTCAATATATTCTATGGGTTACCATATCCTAGTAGAAGAAATTATAAGGAACTTTCAGTGGAAAACTAAACAATATCTTTTTCCAGTACACTTTTTTACCTCCCTAAATTACCAGACTAGGAAGGGATTCACATCCCTAACACTTGTACCTGTAGCTAAAATAGAAACCAAAAACATCAGAGTTGAAGTATGAATATATAAAGGGAGGACTGCCTCCTGAAAAACCATTTATTCCATGCCACCATGTGACACAAAAGTCTGATTTCTACATAGAGGTGTATTTGAAAATGTTAAGATAAAAAATGAAAAGTCTTGATTTTTCCATTACAATGAAAGTGTTTGGCAAATTCCATGCTCTCCAGAAGCACATTATAAAACTATGAACTTCTACCACAAAGTTAAAGAAGCTCCTTAGCAGCATGACCTGCTCCCTTATCACATCCAGCTGCAAGAGTTTATGCTGCTATGAAGCTCCTTTCCCATATTCCTCCATCCAGGCAATTATAGGTACTGTGGCAAATCCTAAAGGCCAGCCCTCAGTTGGCTTAAACACACAAGCAGCCACACTGAAATTAATGACAAATTTGCTTAAATAAACCAAGATCCAGAAATTAATCTCAAGTCTTCCCTGTATTCCATCTATGAAAGAGTGTGACAGTGGAAGGAATGTACTATTCCCTTATAAATCACTTAACTCTCTATGCCCAGTAATCTTAAAAAAACCACCTTTTTAGTGACTATTTCCATTTTATTTGCTGTCTGTTGCAAATATACCATCTGAAAGAAAGCCCTTTGTTCATATTTAGAATATACTCTGCAGCCTTCTAGTCAATATCTCCTCTTGATCTTCTAATTAACTCTTAGATTTTGCAATTAAAAAAAAAAGTAAGTGTAAATCCGCCCCCCTTCCCAAAGCAGACATGTGAAAAATGTTGTTATTGTCACTCTGTTGAAGCACATTGTCTGAATTACATTCCCCCTGTTGAGACTTAGCCTGAATGAATTGTAACTGCAGTATGTCCAACTGTTTCTTAAATAATTCCCATTTTTTTTCTGCACCAGGTTTCCTACGCAGTCATGAGACCTAGCATCATTTCCATCAAGATCATTCAGTTGTTTATGTTACCACAAACTATTCCTTCTACTTGAACTGAAAGTGTAAGCAATTTATATTGTGGCATATAATGAAAACCTGTTTATCTTCCAGAAAAACATCCCTAATTGATATAGTCAGATCTATCAACATGCCTTATAGTATTATAAGTTTTGCAAAACTTCCACTGAGCCAAAACTAATTTTATTGCTTCATCTTCTTTTCTTTTCTGTATTGTGAATTTGTGATCCCTAAATCAGCCCTGCTCTATTTATCAAGATGGGCTGATTTCTAGCTCTGGGTGCCAAGAGCCTCTGATCATGAAGTTCAGTCAATAAACTGACTTCAGTAAGTAAGCAATTATGCATTGCCTCTGGAAACATGCTTCCCACCTTACAGGTTTTGCATACTTGTTATCCCAGTAAGTATCTCTGAAATTAAAATCCCCCATGATCAAAGTTTCAGATTTTTTTATAAGTATCTCTTAGCTGTAAACATGTTGTTTGTTTCAGTTATTCTAAAACACAATTTACAAGGTAAAGTGTCTACAGTCACCACTGTAAGTTGTTTCTTTTAATCAAGCAGCTATGTACCAGAATAGTGAAACACTATTTTGCATATACACGGTTAAAATATACAAGCCATAAACAATAACGCTTCCTCTGAGCTCATGGTTTATTAAATGCAACAAAATTAAAATGACACAAATTTTGCTCTAACCTATGAACAGCCAAGACCAAGCATGTCACCCTTATGTCATCTACTTAAACACCAAAAAAATTGCCATCTCCAAAATCTTTTTATTAGGGGAAGGAATACTGTGTGGGGATTTTAGAGTAACAAAACTAATTTGGAGCAACGTAACTGAATATCCAATTCTAATATTAAAAAAAACCCCCACAGCTGAGCAAGAATTAACTAGATACATATGCATTTGAAGATTGAAAAAAGAGATTTAAAAAAAGAGGCTGTAGTTTTGCATTTCTGCCTGTGTTTCAATACAGTACTTTAATCTCCCAAGTACCAACACATTAAACCAAAAAGTATAACTTTTTGTTGAAGTATTTCTTTCTTTCCCTTTCTTTACCTTGAACACAAAATTAGGACACTGAATTTGCAGAAAGTTATTTATAGTGGAGAAATACATACCAGAATATTTGAAATTTCTACCTGAATAAATGTTGGCGGGTTGCTTATTTTGACTGTTTGTCACCTACCAAATGCCTCACTGAGGCTTCAGGAAGCTACAAAGTAGGCCTAGATGTTAATTGAATAGACAGGCAAAATGATTATTTGCATTTTTCTCTAATCTTTCTTCTCCCACACCTTCCCTGCTACTTTCTTACTTGATTGCTGTGGAAAACACCATCATCCTACTTACTGTTCAAGCCCATAAACAAGTCTTCAACTTGGATCTCTGCCTAGGTACTGTCATCTGAACTAATATATTTGAGATTTTATTTTTAAACAGCAGAAGATAAGTCCTTTCCTGCCCACTTACACAGAGAAGCCTTTTATCACTTCATTTCTATATTGTTTCTACTTTTTAATCTCTGTTCTTGACAAACATAACATTTCTCTATTTATATATTTGCTGCAGACAGCATACCTACCTGGCATTTTGACCACATTTGGTTTCTTCCATAGGAATATTTTGCCAGTCATACCAATTTTAAAGCTTCCTCTTTTCCCCAAGAAGATCCCTCACATGGAGTGCCAGATGCTGAGGTAAATTCTCAGGTTAAGAGTTTCACAAGTTTTCCATGTTGCTGCTTAGAAGATCCCCCACTCTTGAAAAACTGAGTGTGCAATCTCCTTTACATTCCTTCCTAAAGTTCTCTCTGACTAAAAATATCTCTGGAGAAGGATGAAATGATTAGATCAAGGCTTCACTTGCCTTCTCTTTTTTCTCCACATGCCCACTGTACACCCTGTGTATCCCTCTTGTTGTGCCTTGCTTGAGCTCTGACTGACTGCTCTTTGGGGCAAGGATCATGCTTTTGTGTGGTGGTATGCTCTGGGACTGTTAATGTTTAGTTGCAGTTGGTTTCTCATTTGTATGGAATGTTAAAGTTACCGTTTAAAAGTTGGGATGTGCCGTTACCTAGCGCCCTCTGGATGCTCCCACAATAAAATGTTCCTCTATACTCCTTCCCTCCACCCTCCCACCTCCACCGGATAAGGAGGTAACCCCTCCTTTGCTCCAGAAAGATCCCTGTCTCTCACCCAAACCCTTCCCCTCGGGCTTGTCAATCCCCAGAGTCCCAGACACTCCCCTTGGAAATTCCTCTAAAACTTCCNCTTCAGTGCCTGAGAGGAGGCACTGGGATTTTTCCCCGAGGTGGGAGAATTTTGGGAGAACCTCTGATGATCCGAGGATTATTGGCGCAGAGCAGTGTCCCCAGCTGCCGGGGCTATCCTAGAGGACTGAAACTGCACTACATCACTTCTGTTTATGCTCACCGGCCCAAAAAGTGCTGGTCACTTTGTGCCACTAGTAGGGAACAACCCAGAGAGCATCAGGGGAAAACCCACGCTCCTGGACACAGCAGTGTGACCAGGGTACTCTGGGATGTCTCATGTGTGGAAGCACACGTTCAATTTTAGGCAATTCTACTGAACTGACAGTGAATGTGATAGTCGTGGGAACACCTAGATGACATATACACAGCTACATTTAAGTCTTTCCTGGTTTGAGAGAACCTGGAGCTTAATTTCACCTCTGCTGACTGCTGCTGCTAAGCAATATGCTGGTCTATTCTCTTTCCATTGCGTTTTGTTGAAAAAAAAGGAGCTGGAGATACTAGCACATGTTTTCTTCTAATAAATACTCAACGGCCTTTCCTCAGGCTTGGTTTTGCTTTGAATTTAAGCAACTGGTTCACTCTAAGTACATCTTCTGCCTGTGCAACAGTCAGTCTTCCCATGGTGGAAGTCCAATGAACACAGAGGTAGCTGTTTATCATTCTGCAGTTACCTCCTGGACAAGGATCTGTGACAGGTGACTGGTGTGAGGGAAAGACTGCCAGTTGCTCTACCCAATTTCTTATGTTGCTTCTGGTAGAGGATGACTTTTTCACACAACTTTCTTTGCTGTTCACAAAGCTGCATCATCACTAACATTGAAATGATCAAAAAGACTGCTCTTGTGTCACTGAAGTTATTTTTGGGAAAATTAGAAACAAAGACAAAAGGAGATGAAAGCTCCTGTGAAAATATCTTTGTAAAGCATTTAACTTAGATAAACCTGTCCATTTTTTTCTTGCCAATGGAAAAAAAAAGAGCAATCCCTTTAAAGCCAGAACCTTTGAACCACAGTCTCTGAAGAGCATTCAAGTAAAGCTGTTGAAGTTTTGATGCAGTAGAAGAAACTCAAAAGAGGGTTGATATTCCCAAAAATCAAGAAAGGGCTGTGTCTCTGGCCAAATACTTTTCCTTGTACCAGTCTTCCTGTTTGATATCTTATGCAAGACCTCATTTGTTAAGTCTTCTTTGTTAGACTTTTCTTCATTGTAAATTGAACAATTATTTGAAATTATTAATTAGAAATTATGATCATGACAAAATTGATAGATCTTCAAATGGAGGAGATGAGGGAAGAGAAAATAGTCTGAAGAGTTTAGGCCAATAAGGACCAAATGGAACTAGAGATGTTTTGGGGATAGCAAGAAAGAGAGCTAAGTAGAACTGATAAAGAATGAGATGTAACCAACTATCAACTGTTACTGCATCAAAGCAAATGCCCATTCTTCTTCTAGGGAAAGCAAGAACAACAAATGGAAGGGAAAAAAGAGTGAGGATCAAGATAAGAAGACAAAGTCCCTAATCTAAGTCTAAGTCTAAGAACTTGCTTAAAAGAATGGAAAATCTTTGAGACCTTACTCTGGAAATAGCCTGGTAGCTAACTAGATTTGTAGGAGGCCATTCCTTTGCTTTCTCCATAAAAAAGGCGAAAGAGATTATTTCATCTTCTTCCAAAATCTACACTCTCTGGAGAGCCAGGTAACATGCTCCCAGTATCTGCTGGTCAGTTTTGCATCATGGTAAGTTTGAAAACCCTTTGGCACGTTCGTGGTACTCTAGGTGCTACACTAAAAGAAAAATGCATCTGCTGCATTTTGTAGCTAAGTTGCTATCCTCAAGCAACCAGCAGAGATACTATTAAGCAGCAGTGATTAATCTTTTCACAGCAAGATTCCCCACAGTGAGAGCTAAGCTTGAGGCTGAAGAAATATGGAGATTTTTTTTTTCCACATTACTTTGCTGTGCACCACAATAAGCTTTCTTTTCAAGTCTTTCGGCTCCCATTAAACATGTTTCTTGGGACTTCGAAAATCTTGAATAAATCAAGTTTATTTTGTGAATATTTTAACCTTCCAATCCTTATTTTTTTATTTCACTTCACCTCAGAAAACTTTTGAGAGAGAAAATATGAAAAAATATACCATTTGCACCTCCTTTTTCAAACCACCCTCCTCTCTGATTTAACATAAAGGGATCTTATTAAAATTAGTTTAATGTCTTGGGCCTTATATGCAATGCTTATCACATACATCCCATCTTATGTGGAAATAGCGTGGAATAATCTATCATGATAGATTATTCCATGTATAGCATGGAATAATCTATCATCTCTCAAGGAGATGTTCTCATTCAAGGAGCTGTGTGTTTCTTTTCTTTATTAGTTTCAGTGAAGATGTTTACTGTGTCCTGACTGGCTTTATTATTTGTCTCTAATACTGAAAATAGAAATTTTTCTTTATGTACCAAGGGAGTTCACTGGCTGTTCTCAACAGACACTCTAAGACTACTCCGTATTCTGTTACCATTGAGTTATTGAAAATATGAATTAATGCTACTGAAATCAAAAGATGTTTATGAGTATAAAACTGACATGAATCAGCTCAGGAACAAACTTGTGTCTGTAAACTCAAATCATGTGTTTAGTTCAGATGTATACTTAGCCAGAAGTAATATTTAGACTGCATCAAGATTAAGGAACTGATTCTGACATTTTTATACTTGTTTTGAGAGTTTCTGTGTTGATCACTGATTCAGGGTGAATATATAACTGTAGAGAATCAGTGCATTGAACACATTATCTTTTAAATTCTGTTTTCTTGTAACTCTTGCTTTGCCCTGGTGTCAGAGCCCAAAGACATTACTGTTGAGCCCAGATCAGAATTCAATGGACTGCCTCCGATAGTGAAATGGAACAAAATCACTAAAAGCCCCCCAGGAAGTTCCATAGCAAAAGACTCCATCCTAGACTGTGTGTACACATGGTAGTAACCTAGAGATTCTTTGGAGTATCTGAGATAAAAGCTTAGTCTGTAGGTAAGTGCCATTAGTGGCAAAATACACAGGTGAAATTATTTTGTCTTTGAGCTTTTCATCATGTGTCAGTTGTAAGATTCATGATGTTGACCACTTCCCTGGTTATAAAACACCTTCTGAAATCTAGTTTCTTTGGGGTCTTTGGAATTAGCGCCTGTGTTTGCAGTCATGTAGTAAACATGTAAATGAGTTAGTGTGAATTGGTTGATTTCCTGGTGGAACCAGAGATGAAGCTATTACTGAGGGAATATATGCACTCTCTTTGTAACATGGGCTTAAGTTCCTACAACAGTTACTTATGTTTGCATGATGTTTGACTACCCTTGCAGCAAACGTCATCTTCAACACAGGAGAGACACAATATAGCTCTGTAATCCAAGGACTGTGGCACACTGCAGCAAATTGAGTCCCAGTCCTTCTGTCTGTGCATGGCACCTATCAGTAAGGTAGACACATGCTTTCTGTGCTCTTTCATATGGTGATGAAGGGCAGCTGAGGGGCTCCTCTGTGCTGCTGCTGAGTCTGGAAATAACGAAGAAAAAACATCTGAAAAACAGCTGAACAACATCTTTGGGAGGAATGAGACAAGTTTGAAGTAAAAGAGTTGATCTGACAAGTACAAATCTGATAGCTGAAACTATCACACTGCTTTGGTACTAAAAAAGCAGGGGAGAAATAGGAAAAGGAAGATCAACTACTGCACTACAGCAGTTTACCTGGGGCTGAGGAGATCTCCCTTCTAATATGACCTAGTTTGTTCAACCTTAGACATTTTAAAAGTATTGAATGAATAGAGTACCCCTTCCTCACCTTAGACTGCAACAACAGTCTAAGGAACAATTTCTGTTCCTTACCTGAGCAGCTCTTTAATTTTTTGTTCAAACTATCTGTAGATGCCTTCTGCTCCAGACTCCATTAAGGACCAAATATCCCATTTCTTACTGTTGGGTTTCACTTAGGATATTTCATTGAGTCTAGAATGAATCTTTAAAAACTACTACATTTTAACAGATGACAAAAGTAAACTACACCCCTCTGTTGAGCATGTTACTGACATTCAGCAATGACATTCAGTTCAGCATATCTGGGGCATATAGGAGGCAGTTCCTAACACAAAGACAGTTAAAAAAAAACATATCAAAGCTGTATTTTTAAATACATTCTTAAACTTTCTTCCAAGGTACATTGTGGACTTAATAAATTCTGAGAGGTTCTACTGTTTGACTGAGGGAGATAACTACAGCTTGAAAAATATTGGAGTATCGTCATTTTTCCCAGAGTTGGAAATACTGAATTTACATCTCATTGTAATCCATTCATTGGTTTATAGACCTCCAGTTCTCCAGGGAGCATCACAAATTCTGACGATCTCCCTGAGTGCTGGATTTTGCATTTGAATCTCTGATTTAGCTGAAAGATGTATTAAGAAACCTCATGTAGCCAGAGAGTTCCCTATTGACTACACATCTGAGGAGGCTCAGGAGTGCAAGTTATTCCAGCAAGGATGTGGAATAAATTACACTCAGTAATTTGCCTCTAGATCATCCTTTCTCCACACAGTGGAATAATGTATTCATCTGGACAAGCAGGCCCCATTTCAGAGAGTGTTTTATGCAGAGTATATATTTTACAAGAGAGGAGAATAGAGCAAATATTTGGCATAGAGACTTACTTTTACAATCCCTCAAGAAAATAGCACTTATTTCAATTTGTGGAGGTTTGCAATGTCAAGTGGAAAATTAATTTTTTAACAATCTCTGTGACATCTGTACTTGGATTAATCACCTCTTCGAATAACTTTTCAAGGAACTGTGACATTAAGGATAAACCCCAGATTATTGCACATGAGAATGGTATTCAGATCTCAGGGTTTAATCTGTTGTAAGTAAGACACAAAGACTTTGATAGTTTGGTTTAGGTAGACATGACTACCCTGACAGTTACAGATAAATGTCTGAATTCTAAAATATGTTCTTCACTTGCCACTTATACTCCTCCTTCATAGTAAGATTTTTTTCCTTTTATCTTAGTGGTTTTCTGCTTGAATGATAGGCATGTGTTTCCTCAGTTCAGTAATGAGCCCATAGTAGGGATGGCAAGCATCCCAGCTATCCCTTGTAGGATAACACTGGTTATTCAGTGTTCCTAAAATCTTCCTATGTTTAAAAACGAAAAGGCTCCAG
>VZTN01034720.1:960352-1047716 GCA_013400515.1 Erpornis zantholeuca | reverse complement strand
AGTGTCAGAAGTGATTTAACTGTGGCTTTAAACAGCATAGCTGTCAAATTGCCTGAAATTATCTGAAAATGCTCTAACAAAGCATGCATAGCATATTAAAAGGTATTAATCTTGGCTAGAGCTTACCAGTGGTTTTTTTTTTCCCCATCTCTAAATGAAAACATCACCAGAAATATTAGCACTTGTGTAGAAAATGCAGCTAACAGTGCAGGGCTGTAGATAGTTGGGGTGGCCCTTTCTTACCCACTGTGGGCCAAGTGAAATCAGCTGATTTACCCATTAACTCTCTGAGTGTGCACATGGTCTGCCCTGCCTTGCAATGTGCATCCAGAATTAAGCTGCGAAGTGAAGAACACTTATATACTGGTCAAAAATACCCAATTTTTTCCAAAGTATTTTTGTAAGAATTAACTTTCACCACAGTTTGATTTAAGAGAAAGAAATGCACTCCCCTGACCTTGAACTAACAGCAAAACAACCCTTGCAAACAGTTTTCCAACAGAGAACTCCTTAAGTCAGTCTTTATTCTAATCTAACATTGTACATTCCTTAGAAATAAATTTTAGAGTGATACCAGGATATCTGGTTGTCTAGAAAAAGAATTCAAATTTCCATTTATCTTTAGCAGGTATCAAATAGCACAATAAGTAATTATCTTGGAATCACTACTTCCAGCTATTAAAATTTCGTTTTGTTTGGAAATTTGGATACTTATTGATGAACATTCTGATGTAAGTGTCTACAAATCTTGGTTATGGAAAAGGTAGAAAAACAACTATTCTGAGTATCATTTGAATTTACAGCTTATGTGGGAAGGCCAATTCCTTGGGAGACTAAATCATGTAGTCCCCTGAGCTTTTCTGGAAACTGTCTCATTATTGGAAGTTCCTTTTTGTGTGAATATTTAATTTGGAGCAGGAACCTTTGGAAATTTAGATTTTATAGTTCATAACCACAGAAACATGGATTTTTTTCCTCTGGGCCAAATTCAAGTATTGTGTTAGCTCATATCACCCCACTGCAGTGTATAGGAATAAGGTCACAGCTGGAATTTGACCATGTGGCTGAAATGTGCTTTGCTTGTTGATAGTGTCTTCTCATTCTCAAGCTCATATTGCTGTGCACAATGCATTCTGTTAAATAAAGCCCTGGAATTACAGTGGAAGTTTGTTCTGGACAGCTGGATTAAAGCATGGCTTTTGCAGCCCCAAAGGAAGACATGGAGGTACAATGTAACTTCAGAAGTTTTTGCTGGTGTCACATTTGTAGCGTTCAGCTGTATTGTGCAGTAGGGAGAATTGTGTGGTTGCACATATGGTGTCTTCAAAGGGGAGTTTAGGGCCTTGGCATCTCTGCTCTAATTGTCACTTTTAGAGGCTGACAGCTTACTCTAGTCCTCAGAGAGGTGACTGCACTCATGAAAATAGTGAAAATGGACCACATGACAGAAACAACTGCTTGTTTTTTTGACCAGTGGGAAAGCTGGGAGTGCTTGTAAATCCCAGTGGAGAATGAGAGATGCTTTGGAAAATGTCCTGAAACTTGATTGTTTCAAAGGAGTGCCTGGTAGGGGGAATTGGAAAGCTATTGTGGAGCAGTTGCTGCTGGAAATGAAAGTTAAAGGGAAATAAGAAGTTCCTTTGCAACTTGAAGATGAAAACTTGAAGATGAGAAACTTGGCTTCAAGTAGAGGGCGCAGAAGTCTCTTGAAGAATTATGAACCACCCCATGACCTTGAAAAAAGCCACAGTGGTTTTGTGAGGGTGGTGCATTTGGCACCCTTGTGTGAAAACCCCCCAAATTGCCTGACAACCTGACCCAAAGGTCCTGGCTATTTTTACACTGGCCCTGTTTGCAGGTACTTCCAGCTCTGAAATTCTTAAGAATATTTTTTATTGTCTCAGAATTGTAACCATTGGGCAGGTGAGCATGGCTAGGTGGCCCTTTCTTCCCCAAAGCCTGATTTCTCTGAAGGCTTTGTGCAGCAGTGACCTGTCAGTTCAACTGAACCACAGATCTCAAGGCAGAAGGTTCTTCAGATGTTTCCCTGCAGATATAGCTATTAGTTTATGCTTTTTATGTTAGCTTGATTTTGTTGTAAATTTTGGTTTTGTTGTTTTAAAAGTCTGCTCTGTGATAGTTGTACAGAAGCCTTATACACACTTCCTATGTATGGAGGCATTTCCTCTCAACTCTTGTTTCATGTGTCAGCATAACTTACCAGATAACCTTTTTTGTCTTACTGTTTGTTGAATGTTCTCTCTGCTGCCTGCGCTACAAAGAGGTTAGGATTGTTAACATTATACATATCTATATGTCTAGGGAAAATTATTGAAGAAAGAAAGGAAAAAACCTTCACTTCTGTTTTTTCCCCATCTTGTTTTCCCTGCTTTCCCTGTGACTAGAATTTCAGTATCATAATTTAATTGGAGTAATTCAGTCACTTCAGGCCATGTGTGTTCTTTGGGCACAAGGCATAAAAACTGAGACACAAACAGTCCATCATAAGGTTTTTTACTTCCCCAGCCATCTGATTGTTGTGAGAAAGTCTTTTCTGTCACTTGAATTTTTTTAAGCCTTCATTACTGGGCCCATGCCCCTAAGGACTTATACAATCAGAGGCTAATACTATCCACCTTCATGGATTTTTGTGCAGTTGCAAAGATATAAGGAGGTAGAAACAGTGCCAGAATGGATGAGCCTGTCTCAAATGCACATTCTAGGCAATTGTGGAGATTTCTTCAGATTTAAGATACTATATCCTTGGTCTTTTCCCTGAGAGGGAACCTCCCCCCTCCAGCAATTCAGAAATATTTCAGAAGAATTTAATACTGTGGAATTGAGTATTTTACATTGCTAAAACTTTGTTCCTCTGCCTATTGTGTGTGTTTCTTGAAGCTACACTAATGTCATGCTGCATTTAGTCTTCTGTTTGATCCTAGAGTGGTACTTTTAAATACAAGACTTGATCTGTCATCTTCTATGCCTGCAGACTGGTGTGTCCCTTTTTGCATTCTTGACAAGAAAAAGGTTTCTTCTGTTAATATTTGCCAGTTGCAAGTTCAGGGCAACATGCCAAGTGGCAAATATGTCAACCAGAAGTGTGGTTCTTCCCACATGCTGCTCCCCACGCCAGCCCAAAGAGAGCATTTGGCGTGGATATTCTTGGTGAAATTGCTTCCAAAAGCTTGTTGTCCATCTGCTTGTACAGCTAAGTGCTGTCCAAGGAGCCAGTAACACATAGTTGCAGGAGACTTAAGTGTTAATCATTCATGAGAGTTGCTGGGGTGAAATTCAATCCAGAAAACAGCTCTGAGTTGTGCTGCTCTGAATTTTCAGACAAGTCAGAAGCTTTGCTTCCAGAGTACACTATGACAAAAGTGGAATCTATCACTTAAAGCATAAAGAGGTACACTTAAAAGTTATGATAAAACTTATTTAATATCTAAACCACAGATTTAGAAACAGGGCAATAAAGATGCAAGCTGAATTCAGGTATTTCCACTTGGCCTGTTGACCTCTTAAATTCTACCTACCAAAGTACAGTTGCATTATTTTCCCACTTTTCATGGACGTGCTCAGTTGCTCTGTTCATCCAAAATGGCTTACGTATAGTGTTGTGCTAATCATTTACTTAGTGTTGGTTCATACATTTCTGTGATCGGTTACCAAAATGAGTGTTACTGAGCAGGTATTTTATTTGTTGCTTTCAACAGCCACTTGTATTCTTGGTAGACTCTTGTATTTTAATTTTAAGATCCATGCCTTCTGATGGCAAAAGCTTTCTGGGCAGAGGTTTCAGACTTTTTTGCATCTCTGACTAGTGCCTGTTCTCTGATTGCTGGGTTCAAGCTGTGCCTCAGCTGTTGTGTTGCTGGACCTCCAGATCTGACTGTTACACATTAGCTTCATTTATCATTAACTGCAGTGGACTTGTGTTGGCTGTTGCTCTTCCCATGTGACATAATTCGCGTGTCTGTGACACTGAGGTCAGTTGTCACCTATGTGCTAACTTGATCCAATAAAACCATTAAACACAGAATTGGACCTGGGTCATGATTATCAAATTTTGCTTTTAGTGCAAATTCTGAATGTGGTGCTTTGGATTTTTGGCAGAGAATGGGAAAAAGGTTAGGGAGTGTTGTATGCAGTAACTCAAGGTCCCCAAACTTTGCTACATAATTTCAAGTAGCCTGCACTGTAAGTTTTGGGTTGCATTCACCTTCCTCATTAAATATGTGTTTTTGCCTAAAAGTTGAATATGGGCTTTGTATGCTTGGAGAATTAATACACAGGAAATTAATACACATGTCTTTTCTGAAGTGAGACTTTGGGATGAAAACCAGAGAGATTTTAGCAGAGCTGTTAAGACAACTCAGCTGAGTTATAACAGTAATTTCTCCTTTCAAAATCTGGAAGCAATAAACACTTCAGATGTGCTTTTTGAATGCAGTGGAATCAGTCCCTTGGGCAGACATTGTACGAAAAAACTTTTGGAATTAACTTTGGATATCAACTGTATGTTATTGTGGAAATAGTGAAATGCAGTATGCAGACTGGAGATAAGAATGCGATTTTTTACCTCTTCCTTTCTAAAGCCTTAATTCTGTGCAGACTGATGTTGCAAATGTTTCAAAAAGACCAGATAGGAAAATTGCTTGATTTACTTGGGTTTTTTGGCTTCAGTTCCAGGACAATGAATGGAAAATCAGTGAAAATACATCTTTCTGGGATCTCTATTATTCAAAGTGTTAAAAGTCAGTTCATTCTTCCATACAGTTTGCTGTGTTGCTGACATGCTGACAATGTGGAGTAGTTCCGTTTTAGGGTTTTTTGCATTTGTTTGGGGTAGTTTTTGGTTTTGGTTGGGGGGAGGGGTTGGTTTGGTTTTTTTAAGCTGTGAAATTGTGCAGCTGTACGGGGCAACCATTTAAACTACACTTCTTAGTGGCAGGTAAAGGGCATTGTCTCCATCTGCAGCCACAGTGTTGCAGATCTACAATCACTCTAAACAAATGAAACCAGCTCTGAGTGGCTGAGATCATTGAGTACTTGAAGTTTTGTGTAGTATTTAAGTAGCTTAGTTGACATCAAAGGCAAACAGTGCTTTCTCTTTAGCAAATTGCCTCAGGGTGACCTGATTTAATTTTTTTCACAGATTATGGGAGTCTGGGAGGAAGCTTACAGGAGGTAACTTCAAGGTGAACCAGGGTGAGGTAGGAGATTTGAAATGGAAGCAGCCTCCAGTATGAGGGTGATTGGAAAGGACATTACTTGGGGTTTGACAATCTGTGTACACAATTGTCTGACTTGGTTCAAGACCATATCAGTGCACAAGTGTGATGGAGATTTGCTTGCTCCCTATTGAAGGATATGTGGGAATATATAGGAACCCTATATTGAATAAATACAAAATGTTTTTATAAATATGTATACCCTCTTGATCTAACATGTCCACATATCTAGAAGTAGGGGAAGCATCTTGAAAAGCATTATTTTGTGTTGTCCAACAAAACTCAGGCACTCTCTCATTCCAGAAATGTGTGCTCGGAAAGCTGAGTCTGTCGAGAGAAGGCATCTCTCCTTCATTTACTGGGGGGAGGTTGGAGTGAGAAGGAGGTTGAGCTTTTCATATTGTTGATTTCAATTAAGAGTATTAACAGCATGTATTTCTTAGGTATGTGTTTTCCAGCATTGCCTCTCCTTCTTCCCCCACTTAAATAGCCCTTCCAGACAGTGTTCTCCCCTAGGACTCAGTAAGTGCTGTTCATCCTGTCTGTGAACACTGTAAAGCATCATTTTTGTTCTTTAGGGGACTTGAAGGGAAGTAATTAAAATGACAGGAAGTGCTTGGGACTGAAAGATTTATGTCTGTGGGAAGATCATATGAAATTCAAAGTGTATTTTAATCAGAAAGAATTGATTTGGCAGCTGCATAGTTAAAGAAGTGCTGTTTCTTTCTGAAATGTTAACTTAATGTCCTCCAAGGCAAATCAGGCAGAAATGGAGCTGCTTTATGCATTTCTGTTATAGTGAACTGCAGTAATGTACACTCTGTGAATGTACTAAATTCTCAATCACTGAGGAGCACTAATAAGTAGTAATGATTAAAGCTGCCTTTTAAATTTCCCCTCCCAGAGTCACATCAAAAGACATGTACCTGCTTCAAGAAGTAAATGCAGGAGGTAGACACTCGGCTTCTTCATCTGTTTGGTGTGTCTTCACTCACTTGCATAAATGGCTGTTATTTGGAGAGGCAAGTGTATTGAAAGTAGTTTAGAAATCGTGGTTAATGTTGAAATCCTGTATAGGAGCCTTGATACTAAGTCATGGTACTGGGAGCATGAGCTTCAAGCATACAAGAAAATCAGCAAGTAGTGCCTTGGCCTTTACTTCCCCCAGAAATGGTTTATTGGATGCTCTTCACATTTTCTAGTGTTCTGAAGTTTTGTCTTTTCCCAAGTGCTGATGGTGCTTTCAATTCTGGGTGTACCTTGGGGTGTACATATATGTATTGTGTATACATATATACAGTACATTATATACACATATATATTATGTATACATATTATGTATTACGTATATGCAATAGACTTCCTCCTGTTGGAAACTTCTCACCTTGACTGTGTTGAAAATCTGGAGTGTGCAGATATGATGGAGTGTGGAGAAACACCCAGCTAAGGTCATGATGAGCTCTGCAAGAAGGTCATTGCACGTCTGAAGTAACAACATATATGCACGTAGGTGTATGTATATAGACTTGGCCCAGAATCACTTCCTCCCACATCTCAGTGTAGTTGCATTTTGTTTGGTTACCAGGTTTCATTCTCTGGAGGTCTAGGACTGGTAGTGTTTGTTTGTTTGTAGATTCTCTGTAATCTGGCCTGGTCTGTCAAAGGTTTGTTGGTGTGCTAACAGAAAGGAATTTAAATTTGTTTTGTGGTTTGAGTTCAAAATACTTTCTCACTCCATACATCTTAAATTTATATGCTAACCTGAACTTCAGCTATTTAGTATATTTGTGATTCAGTCTGTTTCCTTGCTGGATAGTAAATGTGTTGCCTAAATGAAGTGTTTAACTTGATGTGAAGATAAGGAAATGTTACAAACTACTGCTCTTTAAAAAGAATCTCTTCAATTTACTGAAGTAATGAGCATAATGTAAAAATGGAAAACCCAAGTTTTATGGGTGTTGAAGCTAAGTTCCAACACTTTGTATCTGGACTCTCTGAACCATTACTATACTAACCCTTTGGATGCAAACACAGAGCGGCCCAGCTTTTGAGGAGTATGTTTGGAAAATTGGCAAACTTCCTGTAAATCATGCCAAAGAAGTAAATTGTATGTTTTGTCTGTTACAGTGTAAGTGGGCCATAGTTCTGTTGTGAACAGATTTAGCTGGCAAACTTTGTTAACTGCAGGCAGCTTGAGCATTACACCATTGGAATGGCAGGTGCCCTGTCTTGGTAATGCACTCTGAAGAAATTCTACCAACAGCAAAAACCTGGTGCTGTTTTGTTGAGGGGTTGGTTTTTTTCTTCTCTCTTTTACCTGCCCACTGAAAGATTACTTTTATTATTTTATTGCCTCTTCAGCTCATGCACCAGCCCTGGATGTGAAATCTCAACTCCTAACAGCCCTATCAGCAATGACTTTATTTGCAGGTATTTAGGCAGAAGTGGATGATGAATTGCATGTCATCATTCAAGGTGGAAGTGTTCACATTACAGACAGTCTCACTGGGGATTGGGAACACAGACTGTTTTATCCTGGATTGATATGCCTTTTGGGATAAGTAGTTTGAAGTGAAATGTCAACCTACTGTAGAATATTGAGGAGAAATATTTGAGGCCTAAGTAGCTTAAAGAAAAGGTGCAAGTTCCCATACTGTTTTTACAGTATTTGCTTATGATAGCTGAATTCACACTTTTTCATAAAGATCATGCAAAATACACTATTTATTTATATTGCCATAGGAGGGCAGAAACTCAACATGTGCCATTGAACCAGTGAATCTTTGTGTTAGATTGCTGAATAACTGATTCTGTAATGTATGGCACCATAAATGGATGAGAAATCTGATTAATTTTGATCTGAGCGCAAGTATGTTGGATATCCAGAGCATACAGCACAGGAAATAAATAGGCCCTGTGCTGAGGAATTTCTGATACTGGGGTTGTGTTCACTGCTCAGGTGTTGGTATCCAGCAGAGCACTGCAACTGTTCTAAGGCAAGCTACACTTGCTGTCTTTATGAAAGCTTAGTATAAGCTAAGGCTATGCTAAGCTTAGGCTTAGCATCTTGTTTACATTTGTTTAACTGCTTGCAGCCTGTTTGGAAATAAAGGGTAACAGTAACATAGATTCCAAATTGTAAAAAGTTAGAAACTACAGTTAGTGTGAATGGTACCTTGGTGAGGGCAGTGCCATGTACTCATTTTTGAGGACCTGTCATTTTAAATGACTATATGATGTAAATAATATATTTAATTCTGCTTTTAAAAGACTATATTCTAAGCTCAGCTCTATAGCCAGAGATTTTAAAATAAATGAAGAACCATTGTTGATGGCTGTAGTTAACTCCTCACATATAGTGCAAGTCTGGCATACATAATAGGGGCTGGTACTTGTCATTGTGTGGCCACCTCCTGTAGTGGTGTTGGGAGGGTGAGGGTCACTCGTGCCACCCAGGAGAATGGGTGGGTTTGACACGTGGCACCTTCCAGTGTGTGAGTTCTTAGGAGGGCAGGAAGGCCTGGCTGCCTTGTGCTTCAGATCATTCCTGTGCAGTCAAGTCAAACTTACTGCTTCTCATCAGAGGAGAGGCTTTTCCATTTGATGCCAACGAGACAAACTGGTCTGGGCAAACACATTTTAAAGAACTTACGAAGGATGATTGAATGTGAATAACTGCTGTAGCTTTTTCTGTAGTAGTAGTGATAATAAAAGTTGTACTAATAAAAAGATTGAAAACTACCACTTAACTTTAACCATAATAGGAGTACAACTTAGTTTAAACAAGATTTTGTCTTTCTCCTAGACAACAAAATTGGAACCTTTTTCTTTTTAAATTTACTTAGAGGGGAAGCTGGAGTTCAGAATAAAGTCTGAATAATAACTGCTCCTTTGTGAAAAGCTTTTGACTGTTCTTGAAGAGCCCTGAACAGCAGGCAAGTAATATTTTCTTTACAAAAAGTTCATATTCATGAAAACAGATGGACATTAATCACAGAAAGTTGGGTCAGCAGCATAATGTAAGAGATGAAATTTACATCATTTTGAAAGTTCATCTTAGTATAGCTGAGTTTAAATGATCACAACAGATACTTTTTTCCTGCTGTATACAACAATGAAGCCTTGAGAAGAAATTAATGCCGTACTTTGTCCTTGTGTTGCAGATTTTACTTGTTTTACCTTGTTAGACTTCCTCAAAACTATTATCCCAGATGTGCAGCTTGTTGTAAGGATTGATAAACAGAAGCTGAAATAATAGTAGTTAAGATCTGATAAGAGTGAAGCAATCATAGGTCCTGAGGGGCTGAAAGCTGAGTTTTGGCAGACCAGTGCAGGGATGAGCTACCACCATCTGTGAGGTTCCCAGAAAGTCTGGCTTGAACCACCACTGCAAAAAACCTTACCATTTTTAAGGAATAACATTTTGTTCCAAGTAGGGAAGAATTGTATTTGAGAGTATAGTTTCATATGGGGGGGTAGTCAAACTTCCCAAAATGCTGAATACCTTGTACTAGGTGAATTGTGATTGTTTATGAAGTAGTCTTGAAGCTAGTAACAGAGACAGGTAAGGAAGAGCTAGGATTTGAAGAAGTCACACACTACAGAACATCTAAATTAGTACCAATCTGAAACAGCCATTTAATACCTTTATTATGTGGAACTTGATCATAGAACTAAGCTTCCCAATGTTTCAGATGTCCTGAAATAAACTTAGCAATGTCCCAAAGTAACTGTTCTCCTGTCTATAGATTTAAAATATTAAGCTATTAGCAGATTGATTTAGCAGAGGTGATACAGTAAAGGGTTGGTGAATGCCAGCAGGATTAAAACATAACCTGTGTAATGGACCATCAATTTGGATTTGGTTATGGTTAAAAAAACCACAAACCCATACAATCAAAGAAGCACAAACAAAAAGAACACCCCACGAAACACAGCAGAGGAAAAACATACATCATAAACCCAAAGGAAATACATGGGCAGAAATATCTTCCACATTCAGAAAATGTAGTGTGAGTTGATGCTGGAATTTATTTGTTTAATCTCAGTGAGCCTATAATCCAAATGCTACTGAATTAAACTGTTATCACCAGGAATTTAGAGAATGCAGAACACCTAGGAAATATCTTTACAGGCAAAACTGTAATTTGCTTCCAATTCATAGTGTAAGAGTCTGCAGTAGAATTGAGAAAGTACATTCTACTTCAGTGCTTTTCCTTACTCTGTTTTCTTGTTCTATAAATAACATCACTAGCATTTGAAGTAAAAGCATTTCATAAAAATGTAGCTGCAGTTAAGGAAAAAAAAGAAGGGGGGCAGGGGTCTACTGCTAAGAAATACTCCAAATACTCAGAACATCCTGTGCAAACTTCTGGAATTAGGTGCTTTATGCACTCATTGCTCCCACCCTCCAATAGGTTGTAAACAAATCCTGGGTTCAGGGCAGCTGCTTTGCTGACTGCGCTTTTGGGCAGTCTAGTTCCATCTCTGACTACATTCCAGGAAGTGAGGACAATAGAATAAACAAACAGTGATTAATAGTTTTTTTAGGGTTTCTTTAGCTCTCTGTTGATAAGAAAAAAATACGTGGCTGTTTCAGCAGTAATTAACCCTCTTGAAAAATGAGTGTTGCTTCCAAGTCACATTTGTTCCAGCTAGTCTTAAGATATGTCATAGTACAAGCAGCTTTGGTTTTCCTCACACTCCACAAGATACATTCATATTCCTAGTCTTGTGTATTTTGATGACTTAAAATCTACTGTTTGAAATTAATTTGTCATTTTGAAACATGGTATTCTGTTCATTGAGTTACTCTGGTAGTATGTGCAAATGAATTTTGTTTCTTCCCTTATGTAAATTATTAAGACAGCAGTTGCTTTACCTCCTTCCTTCCCAGTCTCATTAACACTTAATTAAGTACTTAGACTCTCCTGATAAACTACAGAAAAATGAATTTCTAGTTCCCCATGTTTGTTGTATAGATTGAAAAAAACAGACTATTGGGGTGGTTTCTTTTGTGTTTGTGTGATTTTTTTTTTTCTTTTTTGAAAGCAATGGTTCTGTTTGAGAACTGCATTTGGAAAGAACAAATTTCAAAACAGTTTCACAACTATTTAAATCATCATGATGGTGTATTGAATTGGAAGATTTATCTGGGGGCCTTTGTGCAGTGCAATTAGAAAGAAGCAATCTTGGGATGGTCACTTCATTCTCTGCTACATCTGGTTTTGTTCTTTCCTAGATGTGGTGTGTTCCACAGGCATTCAGTTTTTGATGCAATTCCAGAAAGTGTCAGCCTTCATTGGTGGTTCTGAGTAGAGGTGAAGGTGCCTCCAGCTGGTGCTTTGTGCTTACAGAAGTGGGGACTTGAAAGGGCTTCTGGTGTCTTTGTTACCAAAGGACTGAAAACAAAGACAGGTAGCAGTTGCAAGTGATGGAACTATTTCACAGCTGCACTTGAAACATTTTGGAACTTTAAAATATGTGCAAATATGGAGAAGGACATAGTGATGTCCAGGAATTAGGGTGGCTGGTGAGTTTATGGGCTGTACCGAACTGGAATTTGGCATGTTACTGTAATACAGATACTGACCTTGCAGATCAATCCCTTATTCACAGTCATCATATACAGCCACCTGAGGGATGGATCAGATCTGCAGATGCTTTGTGTGATGAACTTGCCTTTATCCTGACCTTAACTTTTAGCAGGAAGCCCATGAGGTGCAGGCTGCTGGCATACCTTTAATTAGATGTAATGGTACATTATTTGTGCATTACTGGAGACTTGGCAGGCATTGAAGAGTTGGGTGAGTGTGATCAGGGATCTAAATTTCAAAGTAACAAACCACTGCATTGCCAGTTTTAAAGCAGGTGCAAGTGATCCATTGGGTACAGAAATAATTGTCTTAAGTATACTGCATTTACTCTGACCTGCATTATATCTGTTAACCTGCAGTTAATGGCTGTGTTGACATAGAGCTGGTGTTGCTTAAAACTACACTGAAAGAAAAAATTCACTATTCTAACCAACCAAGACAAGAAAAATATTCAGTGAGGAATTTGTTCTATCAGATATGTTGTTGCCAGCTTTGGTTGGTTAAAATTTGCAAGAATTATTTTGTTGCTGTGGGCTTTTCTCAGCTAAAAGGCATTCTCTGCTGTGTAGCTATATGCACTTGTAGCTTTATTCTTTACTGTCCTTGTCTTTCTAAGTTGGTGCATAAACTGGTTTCAAATTTGGATACCTGCTGTGGATCAGAACTTCATTTGAAGTTTTAGGTTGTCTAAGAGATCTAAAAGTGGGATGAGAGCCTTCCATGACTGCACACATGGAACACAAGCCTTTGCTAGCAGCAAGACCTAGGGCTGGAGACCTCCTGTGCCTGGAGGTGTTTGGAGATACTTGGAGAGAAGCTGGTGTTTGTTTCAGAGCACTGTGGGGGTCAGAACTGCTAAATGGCTTGTGTGCAAACTGATTTGCCCATCCTCATGATAATTAAACCACTATGATATATTAGCTTTTGTTTGGAGTAAAAACTGACAAATGATCCTAAGAAGCCTCGGTGGAAAAAAAGAAAACGAAGTCTAATAAAGCCTGAAAATATCCAAAGAGGAAAACCCACCTCCTCAAAACAACCAAAGCCTTGAAACAGCGTTTGTCATCTTTTTGAAACAAAACTCTACTTTTACCTTTTTTTTTTGCAATCATACTTTCAGAAGGAGATTGTCCAGAGAGGCTTGAGCTGTGGTTCTTTAGACTGTTATTCCACACAGGGACAGTAAGTGATGGAAAAACACAGTTCATGTAAAATTAATGGCTTTGAGAGGTCAGCGTGATTGTTTAATTTATGTTAACACCCAGACTTGTGCTTGAAGTGTTGTTGTAATTGACTGATGGCAGTTTCAAAGTGTTTACCTGTAAAAACTCAAGAATTCATTTATTATGAGCTTGTTTGTGTGAGTAATTTAGAAGGCTGGACTGAATTTTGTTTTCTTGATCACAAAGACATTTTGGCAATGCAAATTCTGACTCTTAAAGGGAAAAGGAAACTTACAACTTCCTGAGCTGTTTTCTTTCCAGTGTGTTGACAGAGAAGGTACTTGAGAAATAGAAATTAATGGACTGGGGATAAGAAAGTAACTTGTTTGTATCTTGTATTACAGACCTGGTTACTGGAAGCCTTCCATGTGATCAAACAGTACTTTCAGACAAACTTATTTTCTATTAAATGAAGTTAAATTTTGAGGTAAGGTCCTGTTTAACTGTCTTTGCTATGCATATAATGACATAAAACCTACAGTGATTTAAAAGCTTGTATGTATTAGTATAAAACTTTCTTTAGAGAATATGTGGAATATATTCTCTATATATAGAGAATATAGAAGTGGAAACACACTTCTGTGGCTGTGTTTAGGAAGAGAGAAATTAAGCTGAAAAAGAAATGTGATGTATGAATATTGAAGTGCCAAGTAAATATTGTAATTAACAGCCTAGAGATTAACCTGACCATGACAGACATTGACTGTTTTGAAACAGTTGTCAGGGAGACTGGAGAATATGAGCATGTAATAGGTGATTTCTCTAAGCCTTAGGAAAAAGGGCCATGCCTTTCATTGGTATGAAACAAATAGCTGAGAAGATGACTTAACTCTTTCATCTGAATACATGTAAGAGGTGGTAAAAAGAACAAGGGAAAATCATTACTAGAATAACTTCACAGATAAATTACCATTTCTGTACTGCAATGCTCTCAGAAGGGAATGTCACAGAGTGGTAAAATTGGCTTTGGGCAAAATGTCGATAAATCTCACTCCATGTTCTTAATCTGTTGGAGTTACTTTGACCTTGCCCACATTACTGTTCTAAATGTGTCTCTGGCTTTGACTGCTCATCTGGAAATGGTGCTTGAAATACTGAAAGGTCACTAATGGAATTTTGTCCTGCAATTCTCTGTGTTTGAAAAATGTCTTTAGTGAACTTTCAAAGCAGCCTATAATTAAACCAGCATGTCAGTTTATATCAGATATGTCTAAAGACAAGGTTAAATGAAGGTGTTTTTAGGTACATCTTGAAATAGGCTTTGCTAAGAACAATAACAAAATATCTGAATTTAGCTTCAACCACTTGAAGTCTGCCAAGCTGACTTTGAGCTTATTGGTAAGATGTGCTCTTTCTGAGCACATTTGGTGTAGGAGGAGGTTTGACTTTAGATTAACACACAGTTGGCAGTGTACTAGGCTAAGTGTAATCTAATTGACATGTAATGTTTGCACACACTGTCACACCCTGATAGAAGTTCAGCTGTGTTTCATGATTTCTTTGTTTCTCTGTCTCTGTTGTAGAAGTAGTGGATGTTTTGGGGTTCGATCCTGTTGCCGTCAGAAATTTCGCTTTTTCTCAAACTTGACTCTGTTCATACATTTTTATAAGGATGACACTTCTGATTTCTATCCTTCCTTATGCCATAGTAATGATCTTTTCCCTTGGGGGTATGATGTACTCTTAAGGCTGGAGCTCAGTCTCTGTGTTTTCCTGTTTTGTGCTCTGACAGAGATGTTGATTTGATGGGTGCAAGCACTGTTCTTGCTCAGCTTTTCTGTTTTCATTAGTGTTGCTGATTCTGGTGGTAACTCAGCCTTCTGTGGTCTACCTCAGCTACTCTTCCTTTTTTCCTGTTGAATCCTTTGTAAGCTGTACTCAAAGTTCTTTAGACTAACCATTCCCTGTTTGTTTCTTCTGTTGGAAGAAGTGTCCTTATTTAATAAAAAATAATTTAGTAATCAAAAAGCAGAGACATCTCTGACATCTCTGCCAGAACCTGAGGTTCAAGAATGTTTACAATTGGCCTTTCAGATAGCATGGAATGGTTAAGTTCTGAGACACATTGTTGTTCCTTCCCTTCCCTCTGTGTTCGGGTGTTGGCATCAGGAAATGAAGGGAGCATGCACTAAGCTCATTCAACCTTGCTGCAGTAGCATCAACCAGAGCTTTGGTATTCTAAATGTTATAAACTATGGTTAGTTACTATGTGTGTGGTAAGTCTCAAGTAGATGATGGAAGTTGGAAGAGCAAGAAAAGCTTTTTATAGTAGCTATTTAAACCCATTGGGAGGAGATTGCGTGATCTGCTGGTTTTCTGTTTGGCATGTTTTGTGAATGCACACAGTCTACAACTCAGATGGTGCAAACTCAGATGGTGCCTGTGGTTCTCGAGGATCATGATGACAGTTGTGTGTGACCACCTTTCTAATGAGGGATATATGCTGGATTTGGATTGCTGTCTTCACTGACATGCAGATTTTAAAATTTTTACTATTGTTCGGTAAACCCTTTTATCTCCATGATGTGAAAATTGATAAAGAAAGATGAGTTATTAAAAAACTATGTTAATTTCATGTTGATACCAAATTGTGATTGCTCGTGAGAAAAAATTGTCTGGAAGATACTACAGTAGATGGGATAGAGACCCAAGTGTTTAAGGGATAGAAACATAACTGAGTTAATGATTACTTAGATTTAAGTAGTGCTTGGCTTTGTATTGTATTCTCCAATAGGTATTATTAGGCAAAAAGTGTGCTAAAGTAGTGAACTTAGCTGATCCTGATGGGAAAAAACCCCAACCTGTTGAGCTGTTTGAGTTGATACAGGTTGTTCCTCTTATTTGTTTGTGTGCTTAGGTTTTCTAAAACTTGTTTAGTCTGCTTGCTGTAGGAGAATAAGAGAGTAATAGTTGAAGTTTCAAAAAAAATACTTCACATTCACAGGTATTCTTATTGATCTTAAGCAGTGTCCAATGCCTTGGCTTCTAACATGCTGCATTTTGTTTCAAGAATCCAGCTCAGCTGCCTGTGAAGTAGTTCCAGTGCATATAACCATATAAAGCAAGGGTTGAAGAAATGCCATTAAGTGAATTGTTCAGGTGGACTTGATTCACTGTCTGATCCTGGACAATCTGCCTCTTTATGGAGCTTCCAACAGCAATATTGAAAGATTCAGAGAGGAATCACATATAATAGTTTACATGGTTCACTTGATGGCTTTTCAAGATTGTTATTGCAAGTGTCTCTCTGGCCAATCATTGCCAGTGAGTTGTCATGTACCCTTTTGGCTAAAAACTCCACACTGTGATTCCTGTCTGAGGCCTCTTCAATAACATTTTGTGCCAAAAAAAGTTGGGTTGGAATCGGTAGGATTACTGTTCTTGTCCAATTGTTTTTGCAAGGAAAACTTTATGTTCAATTTCAGCACTGGTAACACTCTGCATAAGTGACACCAAAAATGTATCTTCAAGTCTGAAAAATATCTGTGGGAAGCATTCAGAGTTTTTTTCATTTTGACTCCAGGCCTATAACCATATGTTCTGTGGTTCATATTAGGATTCCAACAGAGAATCATTTTGCTTGCAACAAATTCTGTTAAAAGTACTGCTGCCAGTTTGATTGTTAGGTTGATGTTGACTCTTCCAGTTTTAACCTCTGGGCTTTTTTTGTCTTAGCCTACTTTGGGCTTAGTGTCAGCTGGGTAATTTTACTCATGTTTCATTCATTCTGTGCTTAATTCTGTTTCAAAGAGAGATGTCCATGATGGCAGCAGAGTTCTGTTTACACAAGTGTAGACAACATTGGAAATGACTGGCCAAAATGTCTATTAGTTGTTGAAAAAACTACAATAATACTTGATGTTAGTCCCAGTAAGAGGTGCCTAAGCAAAGAAATGACTTTATAAAATATTATCTGTACATATCAGAGAATCAAATACCTAAAGTATTACAAACATTAGTAATCCTTTTAGAGTTGCCTGTACCATAAAGCTTCTTTATATGTGTTCTGATACAGTCTGATTCTTAATTATGATTTTCTTTAATCCTGTACTAGCATGTAGTATCTTCTTAAATGATCATATTTTTACCTCAGGGTAAACCCTAAGATTTTGTCTTTACTGTTCTTCAGTTATTACTGACTTTTCACAATGGTCTATCAGCAGAGTATGTTTTTCTGTACTTTTTGACCAATATTTTATTGTTGTAATTTTATGTATCTGACCTGTATAAATAGCATGTAGTGTGGGGTTTAATGAGAAGACCAGAATCATCAGTATCTGATGCTGTTTTAGAGTTATCCATAGTGTATTATGGAAGTCAGCTTTAGGCTGCATGATGAGCATTTGGGGCAGTGGGGGTTTGTACTGCTATGAGACATTCAGGATTTATATTCTGGTGGGAAAGGCAGATAGTATTTACTATTCCCTTAGCTGATTTTATTTGATTTTTTGTTGGTTTTCTTTGTTTAAATTGCTATCTTGGGACAAAAAACACTGTGGAAATTAGTATTTGCTGTGACAGTGGCTTTGCTAGGATCTGACAAACTCAGATCTTGAAGCTGTAAGTAAAAGTGGTAACTCAGGCTAATATTTGGATTTGTCTGGAACTATGTGATTTTGAAGTGCACTACATTTTTCTGTAGTTATATGTTTTATGGCTGTTGTAACATACAAGGGACATTAGTGCATTCTGTGTGCTTGAACAGAGAAAAATTGGGTTAGCTCGCCTAAAGAGTAGCTGTAACTTTCTTTGACTGGGACCCACTTTGCCATGCTGTCCCTAATATAAATGACAGTCAGTCTAAATTGCCAATCTGAATTTTCACTAAATGACTGAGGTCTTTACCAAGCCTCCTGCTTTTCACATGGGCCTGCAGGAAAGAAGTTTTCCAAGACAGAAATCCCTTTGCCTTCACCCTCAAATTGTGAAGATTCTAGATGAACAGATGAGGCTTATTGTGGAGGTTGTGGTTTGGTTGCCAGCATGACTAGAGCTGTGTGAACTCCTCCGTGTGCTTCTGGGCTTACTTAAATAAGTGGAATGCTGACTTGCTAGATTACAGTTGCATTCATTCAAATGAATGAATGTTCAAATAATAAATGTTTATTTTTTTTCTGCCTCACTTCCTATTTAAGTGATCTGCTTCAAATAATTGTATTAATTGATTTTTGGGATAAATGGATCAAAACCTACTGAGAGCAATTTCAGTGCCTGTTAAGTCCACTGTTTCAGATGGAATCAATGAGAGCAGAGAATGATTCCATATCAACC
Organism: Erpornis zantholeuca; assembly: GCA_013400515.1. NCBI lineage: Eukaryota > Metazoa > Chordata > Aves > Passeriformes > Timaliidae > Erpornis > Erpornis zantholeuca. The sequence continues at coordinate 1,029,392 of VZTN01034720.1, read as the reverse complement.
CTATCACAGGACTGGCAAAAAATTACTGTATTTGAGCTTCACTAATTTTCTTCTGTGTAGCAAAGCTGTTTCTGAAGACTCAGCAACCCCATCTAATTCTGGATGGCAATGCTGATCAAAATGATCAGTGTGGACTTACTTCAGTGATTTCAGTAGCTAAGTGGATTTTATGTTACGAAATAGTTCAGCTTCTGTAACAAATAAAGAAGGTTGGTTATAAAACCTGTAAGAAACTCGAGCAGCCTGTTAGTTGCCTTCATGTTCCCTAAGGGAGATGAAGAAGTAGAAGTGTATGAGGTAACTGTTGACTGCTATTCTTCGTAAAGAAAATGATCAAAAACTTCCTGGGCAGCATCAGATGAAATTCAGGTGGGTGGAAGGAAAGTAAAAGAAGAATCCATATATGATTTACCATGACAGTTTAGCTGGGACTTTGCAATACTGTTTCTCTGCCAAAACATGTCACTTAAAAATGAAATAAAATAGAAAATGCAGAGTAATAGTTAGACTGCAGTAGGTGAACCCAAGAGAGGTTGTATCCTAGCTGTGTTATCCTAGCTGTGTCATTAAATGACTCAAGTAAGAGCTCTGAGTGCTTTATTATGTCTGACTTTGTGGTGCCTCCCAAGAATGGCAGGTGGAGCTCAGAAGTTTGAGTGGTGGCTTCAATTAATTCAATGGGGGGAAAAAAGAATTGAAGTGAGCGTGCTCAGAGAGACATAAAAGCTCTAAAATTGTCCTTCAAAACATTACAGTATTTAAGCAGTTAAAAATAGTGTGAATATACAGAACTGTGTTTACAGCCCAACCTTTTACTATTTTTGGTATGATTTAGATTCTGGGTGAAATGTTTCAAATAGTCACATCTACTGCTTTGGAAAATCAGTTTTCTGTTAGCTGAACTTCTCCACAGATTTAGGAAGTATTTTTAATCTTCATTTATTTTTCATATCCTATAATTTACCTAGGTACTAGAGATCAGAAAATACATTTGAAGCTGTGTAAACACATAAGAATCTAGCCCACTGTAAGCAAGTTGAAGTGCTTGAGATGAACCTACATCAACCTTACAGGAGTTGGATTTAAAAAAATAAAGCACCCCTCCAAAACCCAACAACAAACCCCTTAAAAAGAGGAAAAAAACTCAACCAAACCCACACCAAATAAAAATGTCTTCTATATATCAGATGCTATTTTAGTAATAGTCTGTGCATATATTTACTACTGTCCTCCCAAGGACTCTGGGACAGGAACCTAGCCAAAGGATGTGATTCACTTCTGATTTCTACAGAAACTTATGTTTCTGGTTTTGGTTTTCTCTTGCAATGTTCTTGCAAAATAGGAACAAAAGCCTGGAAGGCCTTTTCAGACATGTCATTGACTGCAGTAGTGGAGCCTCTTGCTCTTAAGGCTTGTGATTTCTCTGTTACAACAAGCTCCAGTCAATTGCTTATCTTATTTAAAAGCTGTTTCAGCTCTGTTTGGAACAGTGACATTCTTCCTGTAGTTCCTTGTAATTCCTACTTCCTTTTGAAGATAGGAAGCATCTTTATGATACAAGCAAGTTAATTTGCAAATATGCTTTTTGACTTAAAAAGCAAGCTGAAGTTGAATTACTAATAAACTGACTGTCCTATAAACAACTCTTAATTATGCCCAAATATTTTCGTCTCTTACATAACTCTGCTCGAGGGAACTTCCTTGCTGGGTTCTTAGCAAAATAGATGCTGTTGCTGTATGACTGTGAAGTGTGAACTGAGAATGTATCTGTTCATGCTTACTAATAATTACAGCCTGCTTTCATAGTAGCCTTTCAAAGCTTGCCCTGGTTCATCTTTGTTTTGCTGTGGGGTTTTTTTTCCAAGTAGTTTGTTTGTAAAATTTAGTACTGCATGCTACAGATAAATGCAGTGAATTTTCCTGGAGATTCTTGTAGGTTTTTTAAGTAAACTTGCTTATCAGCATGTGTGGTGTGTGTATAAAGCCACAGTGGTTGAGCAGGGATTTTCTTGGGGTGGCGGACATGTAGGAGTTCTGGCATTTTAATTGTCTGTGCACACTTGTGAACAGAATAAACAGTGTTTAGTGCTGTACTGTACAGTGTTAAGTTCCTTGTATTCTAACTGATGAAAGGAAGGGTTATGCTTTTTTGCTTGCTTATTCAAGCCTCAAGTGCTCTGATTAGCTGCCCCAGACAATGGGTGGAGTCTGATGTTGTCAGGCTGCTTCTGGACCCTCCAAGTTCATATCTTGTATTTACTGCCCTTTTAGAACATCAGCTTTTACTCTCTTGGTTTACTGCACTTGCCTTCATCTTTGATGGGTAACTAGAGGCAAAATGAGATATTGTTTTGTTTCCTTTCTGACCACACGAAGAGATTCTAACCTTACTGACAAGACACAACTTGTGTTTACAAGCATGGTGTCTTTGCCTAAGTGATAGTTATCCCTGAAAGCACATCAACACCATTCCCAGTGGAATGGCAATGACCAGAGATGACATCTTTGAAGTGTCTTGTCAGTAAGGCATTGATGATGGCCTTGTTGTGAAGTGTGGACATACATTTCAGGCATACAGCCCACAGATGATAGTTTGGCTCCTATACAGTGCTCTGGTGGAGAATCAGCTTAGTCTTCTAGGAAAGCCTATTAACAGCAGCCCTTAAGCCCAGTTAAGAGCATTGCAGGATAAATGAGTTACAAATTGACAGCGATGGAGCACTGAAGAGAGGGCTCCTTGAAAGGTGCAGTGTCACCTCTTGTATGATAAGGTGCCGACATAGGTGCTCTTGTGAGTTTATAGTAAAATGGGTGTTGTTGCTCTCTATGCCTGTGCAATGAGCTGCCTCTGCCTTCTTTGTGGCTTCATTACCCTGGGTTTTTGAAGGATGATGCTTTCATTTGCGTTCATAATTTTGGAAGTATCCAAAGCTATCAGTTCAACTGGGTTTGTGCTTCTGAGTGTGTTTTGCTCAAGGAGGTCTTAACAGGCATCAATCCACTAAATGAGTATTTCATATGTGCAATAGAATTAGATGTTCAGCCTCTGTGAACAACAGAAAATCTCATGTGTCCTGTCTCGTTGGTGCCCAGTTCCAGCAGGTAGTTGGTGGGAATACTGAAAAGAATAGAGGGCTTCTGTTCCACTGGATTTTGTTACAAAGTTACTCTAGTATAAAAATACATACCTTTGCCTCTACTAACATGTACACACACAGGCTTTTAGGCTGTGACAGTCTCATGACCTAGATTTGTGTTTTCTCAAGCTTGAATGAACCAGTTAAGAAATATCTCCAGGGAGACAGACCTTTACTGAATCATGGCAGAGCTTTGCTTTTAACCATAGCACTGGCAGTGACAACTTTCCTTTAACTGGATGGGTGTGGTCTGTGTTTGGCAGTGTTAGTGATGGCTGTTCCACGTTTGCCTGATTTTGAAATGCAGGTGGTTTTGGGCTATGTGTTACCTCAATGCTCTATTGGCAAGGATGTGAAATGGAAAGCAGAGAAATGCTCGTACCCTCATAGCATTGAGCTGACATTTTGCATTCTCTGTTTGCTTAGCATTGCAGTTCAAAATACACAGATAAAGTCATGGCTTCATCAGCTCAGACACCACAGATACGAGGGTAGGAATTAAGCCAGATGAGTAGGTGAATGATCAGGGAGGTCAGTGTGCACTAAGCAGTGTCCCCTCTAAATCCCCTTTCTCCCACACATCTTTATTCTGCTGTTTTCTTTTCTGCTTTTGGCTTGATGATAGTTGGTTCCTGTTGAAATTGTCACTACATGGAGAAACAGCCATTTACCTTGTGTTGCATGTCTCTTGAGAGGCCTTGAAAAATGCTTCTTGAGATAACTCTGGTGTCCCTTGCCTTGGTCTGTCTCTGTGTACAGCAGCTGATGAGGTAATTGTAATGTCAGTGCCACCTTCCCAGTCTAGCAGTGCCAGCCTCTCAGGTACAATTTAGTTTCTTGGGGAATCTTTTCTGGGATGTCTGTAATTGTGGTTTTATTATGTTAGTTATCTCAGCAAGATATGGTGGAACAGAGACCTGTTTTGTACATTAATGAGGCTCACATATTGATTTGACTTGTGAAGTTTTCAGTAGCATAGAGTTGGATCCTGCACTGATTTAATACTTGCTTAATGAGCTTGACAAAAAAATCATGGAAGCTTTCTAATTAGGGCAAGTCTGAATTTGATCATCCATCTCAGTGCTTTTAACATTTTAACGTAGACACATTCACAAGCAGCAGACAACTCATTTTTGTGTTGTTACAGAAGGCTTTTAAGGAGCTGGTTGGGAAAGCCATTTGTAGGTGAAGCAGAAGTAGGACAAGGAAGTTTGAGAGTAAATCCATGCAAAAGCTGTTCATTTACTATGGTGGCACAGACAGTGTGTAGAAATTACTGTTTAGTTAGAAAAAGCTTTTCTATAAATTACTTTTGGGACTGACAGAGAAAGAGATGCAATGGATATGAACAAATTGGTTTGTTAGTCAGCTTTGGCAGTCCTGCTGGGTGTTGGTTAGTTCTGTTTTGCTCCTCTTGAATGACACCAGAAGGAAAAACAATTTAAAATTAATTTTCAGTGGAAATTATGGGTGGGTGTGTTTTGGCATCAACTTTCTTCCTGTTAATTTGGGGACATTTCTCAAACAAACATATTGGAGCTTTTTTTTGAATTACTAGTTTTTTACTTGCAATAGGCAATTTACAGATTTATTTCATTTCAGGGAAAATAGACTTACGATCTTTAAATATGTATAAGTGTTTCCTGAAAAAACATTTTTTTGCATTTAGTGTTTAAATTGTTTCACTGGAAATAACCATTTTACAAGATATGAAGAGATGTTTGTTTTGCAAATATTGGTCCTTAGAATTTCAGGAAGCTTTTTTTAATAAAGAGAAATTATTAAAGAAAAATATTCTAACTGTTCATGGAGTGTGTATCTGCTTCTAAGCCCACACCTTTTGTAATTGAATAGTAACAGCATCCTAGCTCTAGGGAGAATGTGTCCAGGCAGGGAGCTGTGGGGAAGGATACAGTAACCCAGCTGAGGCTGGCAGAAGGGCTCTGTGAATGGAGTGGAGGTGTCTGCTCTGCTCAAGCTTTGTCCTGCCAAGGTACAGGGGCCAGAGCCCTGTACAGGGAAGGTGTTTCACTCCTGCTCCTGGGCTGGAGGGTGCTTGTGCCATAGATGCTCTGGCTAATCATGTATAATCACTCCTTAACCCAGAGGCACACATTCCTCCAGCTTGAAGTTACTTATTGCTGCCTCATTCTTGTTTTACTTTCCAGTCCTTGATAACATTTTGGGATAATATCTTCCTATCTTACCTTATATCTTGCTATCTTGGATAATACGTGTTTGAAATATTTGTGCTTGTTTGCTTTGCTGGCAAGGTATCTCTGTGAGCACACTGGGGCCTGCTCATTTTAATTCAAGCACTGGTTAGAATTTTGTTTTGTTCAGATTTTCCAGAACATGAGCACTGTGATGGTTCAGCTTGAGGCCTTGACATACACACTCTGATATGTATCTGCAGGCACTGGGTTCTCTGAGTTATCATCTGTGGCTTTTTTAAGAGCTCAAAGCTGCTGCTGTCTCTCCCAAAGCTGTCAGATCCATAATTTATTATTCCAGTCTCCCACCTTACAAGCACTGATCTGTCACAGTCTGATTTAGAAATTTCCTACTTCATTACTCACAGAGAATTAGACAGTACCAGGCAAACCATTTCATGTAAAATTCTCTTAATTTCCAGGATCCTTTTAACTTTTGGTCAGCCATTCCACAGACTGAGTGATTTTGGTGAAGCACAGAGTCCCATTATTTGCACAGAGAAATATTTAAATGTGGTGTGAATCAATGTATAGAAGATAAAGAGAGAGTGGAAGGTATTTTCCCCTTGTTTTCCTCTGTGATCTCAGCCCTTTTTCTTGACCAAGTTTTTGGTTCTTTTGAGACAAAACAGCTGTCCTGTTCTGGCTGTTACCCAGCAGATGGAAACTGCCTGTCCCGTTTATTACTGAAAGCCAGGTGGGGAGATTTAGAGCCTGAGGATAATCTGGAAGAGGCAAATGAAAACCTTTCTCTTGAGTTTGAGAACACAGTGTTGGAAGAAGCTGATAAGTCATGAGCTCTTTTCATAAGCTGTTTTTCAGATGAATTGTTCTTTGGTGTCTTTGAAACCAAGAGCACTGAACTGAAGGAAACCAGACCACTGATGTATTTAGGTCCTTCCTTCTTTGTTTTTTTCAGGGTCAAATTCAACTCAAAGGAACGGCAGTGGGAGGACACAGTAACGGGTTCCCAACTTGTTAAAGTGCATTAAGGATGTCAGGGATAAATTTGCATATCTTTTTATGTAGGAAAGGGGAAAAATATTCTTTTGTAGAGAGGAGAACCCAAGTCCAAAACTACTGTGAGGGAGAACCATCCAAAATGTAGAAACAGTGAAGAGAAAAATAAAAATGGAGCAGCTTACCTGTGCTACTCCACATGTTGTGGACTCCATTTCAATGGACCTTTGTCAGAATGGAGTAAATGAGCATCTGGTAGGGACCAGCATAGGGATGCATTTGCAATGCAGTATGCTAGGCTGCCTTTTGAGGTTCCTTCTGACACATGTGTTTATGGTTTATGTGATGCACAATCACAAAGTGAAAATATTAACAAGCTGAAAACCTAAACAATGTACTCTTAAAGAACATTTTCTAAGAAACAGGACCTCTGCTTGTTTTTAAATTGGCCGGTACAGCATTATGTCATGGTAAGAGGAGCACACCTTGCTAGAAAGTTATGGCCTGGTTGCCTTTACTGAAACCCGATGAGATGAATCCCGTGGCTGGGGTGTGGCTCTCCATGGCTGCCGGCAGCTCAGAAGGGAGAGGGAGTGGTGTTACCCTCTGCCTCAGGAGAGGGTGCCAAGAGCTGTCCCTGAAGAGCAGCCATGAGCAGGTTGAAGGCCTGCAGGGTCCAAGGCAACAAAGGGAACCTCGTGGCTGGTGTGTGCTGCAGGCTGCCCGATCCAGGGAAGCCTATTGACAAAGTGCTGGCTCCAGCAACAGGAGGCATTACAGGCCCTCATCCTCCTGAGGGACTTCATCCACTCCTGCAGCTGCTGCAAAAGTAGCACTGTGAGCTGTAGGTGATCCAGGAGAGTCAGGGAGTGCATTCAGGGTAACCTCTTAGAGCAGATTAATAGGCAGTGTGACTATAGAGTGAATAGAGTGAATGTGTGAATGTGTGACCAGCAGGAGCTAACCAGGAATGCCAAGGCTTTGGGCAGCCTGGCCTGCAGTCACCAGGCACTGCTGGGGCTGCCAGTTGTGAGGGATATGGGTTACATGAAGAGTAAAGTCAGGCCCCTGAACCTGAGGAAAACAAACTTCCAGCTCTTCAAGTCAGTCAGCAGGATCCTCTGGGAAACTGCTATTTAAAAACATACGCATAAATCGATGCTGAAATTATTTGGGGATTCTAGTGCATTCTGTACTTATGGAGAAAGGATTTAAGTTCTGAAGAGTTCTTGGAGATCGTTGTGGAAAGTCTAGTGATGGAAGAGTGGTTTGAGCTGTTAAAACAGCAAGGGAAGACACTGGAGACAAAACACAGACTATCTACAAAATGAAACAATATGAAAAGCATCTGTAGCTTCCTGTTTCTGTAAAAAAATGCTGTCAGATTTGGTGTAGTTTCTGAAATAGAACTGAAATGAAAAATAACTCATTCTTGAAGCTCTCTGTAGCTGTGCAACAGGCTAAAAACATCTAGCAGATCTACATGGAGACTTGAGAAAAACCATAACACTGTATTGCACGCTTCAGAATCTTCAGGGAAGAGTAGTTATGTGCTAAGAAAACCCTGCTTTTGATGGAGCAGTTATTTTAAGCTGTTGGTTACCAGCTAGTCTAAATGGTATAATAGAATATTATCTTATTATAATATTTTATATGGTGAGAGAAAATTTTCTGTCAGCAGTAAATATGTTGGCAATATACCCAAAAAGTGTATTGCTTTTCTATGCACCGTTTCAACCTACCTCAAAGAAAGTATGAACGTTTAGTATGTGTACACAAGTTTTTGAAAAAAGAATTTCCATTATACAAAGAAAAATACATGTTTTGGGTAGTTTCTAGCTTGATGATACTAATGAGACTTTATATACAAGTTCATTTGAATAAATCTAATTCTTCTGAACTAGTTGCATTTGTTTAATGAAAAGCTGAGTATATTAAAGCATTAAATTGAAAACTGTAAGCAGCAATGCCATTACTGTTTTTTCAGGTACTTTAGTAGGAACTTGCAAGTGACTTGGCACCATGGTAGCCCTTTCCTTGAAGATCTGTGTCCGTCAGTGCAATGTGGTGAAGACGATGCAGTTTGAGCCATCCACTGCCGTGTATGATGCCTGCAGAGTTATTCGTGAGCGAGTGCCAGAGGCTCAAACAGGGCAAGGTGAGTTCCTCAATTTGTCCTAAGTCAGTTCATTGGCTGAACTGAAAATGGGCATAAACCCATGGGGGTTTTTTACATTGTCCTGTTCCAGTTTTGGTTTTCATTTTTTTTTTTTTATTTTATTTAAATTGTAAGGCTCTGGAGTGAAAGGAAACAAGTGCAAACAGACTTTTAAGTGTCAGAAAGGAGCTGAGTTGTCTTTCTTCCTTTTGTTCTGACAAAGGTTTTCCCACAATGGATGCTTTTTTGTGAAATTTTGACTTCTTAAATATCTTGTTTGCCTAAAAGATGAGAAAGTTTTTTGGTATTACCTACTTAAAGCACTGGTTTTGGCAATGTTTTCTAAGAAAATCTGGACAGTTATTTTGTGCCTCAGCAAAGGAAGAGCCAGCAGGAATTGCAAAAGAAGAATGGCTGGATACCTCCAAAATGTGCAAAGAGAAATGTTTGAAACTGGTTAATAACTGAAATCATCACCGTGCTGTGCATACCATAATTACCATGGTGCTACATGTTAATCAAATGTAGCTGTCTCTGTACCTATTGAGCAAATTAGGTAAATGCAGACTGGGAGATACCACAAACAAAAAGTCTGGTTTTAACATAGTCAAAGTTGTAAAAAAATTGGGATACTTCAAAGCCCTTTGGTGCTGTGTTGTATATAATGTTACTGGAATGTAATTCTTACAGCAGGTTGTTTATTGAGTTTTAAGCTCTCAACCTTTGCAGCCATTTCAAAAATCTTGTCTGAATTGTTAGAAGAACTTGCTAGTAATGGACTTTATTACTGTGTCTCAGAATTGCTTCTCCTGTGCAGGAGTCCTTTGGAAGTGTAGTTACAGAGCTAAAAGCTACAGATAAAAGCTGTGCATTCTTACCATGCTGGTCTCTCAAGGCAGAGTGGTAGACAGCTGTTGAATTCAGAGATGCTGAATGATAAATGTCCCTGAACATCATGAACCTCATAGAAAAGCCAAGGAGTTCAGATTTTATAGTAGGGCTTTTCCTTCATTTATGATTGCAGTGCAATTACAAACTTCAAAAAGCCTTATGAAGTTGAGTGACGAACAGAAATGTTTCCAACATACCCTTTCCCTTTCTTGGTGGCTGTTAGTGTGTGTGTTTGCCTGTTAGCTCAGAAGACTCACAGTAGTGCAGTACAGTTGATAAACTGGTTCTGCACAACCCCAAATGCACTTATGGCTGTCAGCTGTGCACACATCACAAGGCTGGACCCAGCACAAAGGTGGCTGTGATTTTCATGGGCAAGTTGCACAGCTCCTGCTATTTCATTACCAGGTGCAGGCCTCACAAATGAGTATCAGAGCAGTCTGTGCTTCCTTGGTACTTCTGTGCTCGGTGCTTTGTCTGCTTCTAAAGGTCACAACCTATTTATAGGCACAAATTCTAAAATCTTACAGAAGTGATTCTGTATTGAATCTGTGTCATAAACATCTCTGTTTGTACAGATCACTTGACCTTTCAGGGGAGTTTTTAATTAAGGTCAGCAGGTAAAGTTTTTCATCTTACTCAACTGGTTTTGGAAGGACTCATCCTTTTAAATTTTAAGTGAGTTGCACTTTTATTAAGTGTAAGGTCTTTTGTATAATTGCATAAGTAGTTGTGTGTTTAAAGTAAATGCTGCTAAATATAAATTACTGCTATGCATGGAATTTAAGGATGAAATATTATCCCAAAATTGTAGATATTTTTACCTGGCTTCCTGTTTAAAGGGTCCTGACACATGACTGAAAGCAAACAAGGTAGGGCCCAGAGCTGCTGTAGCAGACTGTGCACTGCAGGCCATGAGAAGGGGCATTAGCTTAACCTGCAGAACTGCAAACAGAGCAGGCTCAGCTGCTGAATGGTTGTTGTTTGTGAAATACAATCTGTATTGACTCTTCATGCATATGGATAGGCCTTAAATTAACAGTCATGATATTTCATTTGTCTGTGTGGAGTTTAGTCTTTGAAACCTAAGCCTGGGTTTGTTTTGGTTTTGTGTGACAATGAAAACTTCATCATTTACTTCTGAAAGAATCAATTGACATTGTTTAGCCTTCAAAAGATGCAAGTTTTTCTTGTGTTTGTTGTGGATATAATTCTAGAAGCCTTGTATATTTTTAAATACCTAAACCTGAATCATCTACTAGAAAGATCCCCAAGTTTATAATAAACTCATTCTGTGGAGGCTTGAAAGCAAACTGTGTTTTGAAAATAGAACTGCTGCTTAAAATAGTACACTATGGTTAAGGCCGAACTTGCTTGTATTTTTGGTTAGTCAATTCCAAAGCAGGACCTATGAGACTTAAAAAAGGTTGTCTCAAAGAAAAGTAGTTATAAATATAGTGCACAGTAGATGTGAGATGTGAAGATGTGATAGCAAAGTGAAGCTTTTGTTCAAGTGTTCTGTAAAGCCTGATGTACTCTGCTGTCTGCTGCTAAACTAAATATTTCATGAAGCACAGAAAAAATTCTATCCAAGTTTATTAAGAATGGAAGGTAAGTGTAATGTAGGCTTAAACCTGAAGCTGAATAGCCCTGAATAAAACCATGTTGGCTTTATTAGGTTTGATATTTTTCAATGTGTCTCTGTTTGTTCTGTTCCACAGCTTCTGACTATGGATTGTTCTTGTCAGATGATGATCCTCGAAAAGGTATATGGCTGGAGGCTGGAAGAACACTGGATTATTACATGCTGAGAAATGGGGTATGGTGCAAGTCTGTTGCTTCCTTCATCACCATGTTCTTAAAAACTTGTTTCCTAAATGGCAAGAGGAATGTTTAGCATTGGAGGGGTAGCAGGGTCTTGAGTCTGTTCCTAAACTTGACCTAATCCTCTTCCCTGCTGTACCTCAGATGTCAGGTTTTTTTCTGTGTCAAGTTGTGACTGTGAGCTGCAGTGGTCAGTAGTGTCTTCATAGAATGATTAACAGAGAGTTGAAAAATAACTTCTGTTATATGCTTTATATTTGAGGTGACCTTGTGTCAGAGTTGGTTTCTTGTATACTTGAGGTGGTGAGGTCATACTGGCTCACGTTATGGCCAGCTCACTGCAGCCACAGGGTGTTGCAGTCCTTTTGTAATGCTGGACTTGGTTTCACAGTAAAAAGGCACTTTGGTCTATCTTGCCCTGCTAGGTCTTGCCACTTAGGACAATTGAAAAATGACATTGGCAGGTCTAAAAGTAGACACTTGTCAAGTTTGTTAAATGGGTAAGTTTGTCTGTTCTGTAACAAAGGAAAAATCCAGCTTTGGAGAGTGGGAAGGGAATCCTGGTTTAGGCATCTAAGGTAGTGGGTTGGCTAGTGGTGGCTTCCAAAAGAATTTAGAAACAGTTTTGTTTATTTCCTAGGATATATTGGAATACAAAAAGAAACAGAGACCTCAGAAAATACGTATGTTGGATGGTTCAGTGAAAACAGTCATGGTGGATGATTCTAAAACAGTTGGTGAATTGCTGGTTACCATTTGCAGCAGGATAGGTAAGATTCTGGGACCTACATGCTTAAGAATTTGTTTTTCTGCCATATTTAAGTTTTGATTGTTAGGCTGTTATGTGGCTAGAAATTGGCACACATGAAAAATTTAAGTTTGTTTGAAGTTACTATTTACTGAACACTTTCTTGAAACGTGTTGTCCAGGTTTTAGCAAAGTCTGTAGAGAGTCAGCTGTATCCTTAAACTTCAGGATTTAGCAGTTGAAGGCACAAAGTTATCCAACAGTACAGGTACCAATTTTTTATTGTACATTACATTTATGTACTCTTTCTTGCTGTGGGGTAGAGGTTTAGAACTGAATTTGTACTCAGTTTTGATTGGATAAAAGAACACTGCTGACCTCGAAATGTACCCAAACTTAGGACTTTGTTTTGTTATGATTAAGAGCTGATCACAAAATTGTATCATTTGTAAAACAATGTGTATAGAAGCCATCCTGAGCAGCTGGTCAAAAATGTGTCATATTGCCTATAATCTGTCTCAGTATTTAGCTAAATAGACATTTTTGAAAGCAAATTCGTATTTAATGCATGCATCCAGCATGGATTAATTTAAATTGTAAACCCATGGTTAAATCTCATTTAGAATTCAAGCAGCCTTGATTTGATTTATATTACTTTACTTGGAAAGTGAGTAATCTATTTCAATTTTGAGTTTTTCTGTGTTGGATTCTAATGTGCTGTAACTAATTTACCTCAGAAATTAGTTTGACTTACTTTTATGAGTGTGGTCATGCAGGTGAGAATTTAATTTGCTGTCTGGTATAACATAAACATGTTTTTCCAAACAGTACAAAAACCCAAACGGAACAAAGAAATGAGAACAATTTAGCACATCTGTGAATATTGTGAACTGATTTTTGATTCAGTTTCATGTAAAATTTATAGGAAGAGTTGAGTCTTAACACATAAAAAAAAAATCATAAATTTCACATGGTTTCTGTTCCTCAGTTGGCTCTGTCACATTTCTTTTACATCATGGACAAGCTGAAATTACTCAGTCCTCAGGAAGCAACTGTAGGCATCCCTGAATGGAAATTTACTATAGCCTGTCTCCATTTTGGAATTTACTGCTATTTTAAATTCCATCATGTTTTTAAACTGGCAGCTTCTCTTGGTAGGCAACAGAAAATAAAACCTTATACTTAATACCTTTCTGGAAGTGGGAAATGCAGTATATGACAAAGAAATTATGTATTGGAAGGACAAGGTCAGATATTGGCAAGTTGTCTTAAAGGTGGAAGTTGTAGAGTATTCTTTTTCCCCATACAGTTTCAGCATTTCATCTGGCATATACTTACTATGTTTGAAATAAGCCATTGCTATTTTAATATGAAGAAAAGAATATTTCATCCGTCCTAAAATGTATTAAATTTTTATCGTTACAAGCACTGAATTTATTTATAATTCCAGGAATAACAAATTATGAGGAATATTCCTTAATCCAGGAGAGCATCGAAGAGAAGAAAGAGGAGAATACAGGAACACTTAAGAAAGATAGAACACTGTTACGTGATGAAAGGAAAATGGAAAAATTGAAGGCAAAGCTTCATACAGATGATGATTGTGAGTAAAGAATTCCAGGGTAATTCTTTGGTTAATATCATTCCACAGTATAATGCAAGGAAGCCATGCAGGAAAGCATTTGTAGACTATTCAGTGTGTCTCAGTTGGCTGCTGGCTGTATTTTGCATCCCTTTATATGTAGTGCTGTCTGTGACTGAGTATTTTTAAAATTAAGTGAATGGGCAAGTTAATGCCTCTGAGAGTCAGCAGGTGTTTTGAAGTGGTTTTTGTTATGTGTTTGGTAGCAGTATTCCAACTTAAGTTGGAATAAGTGTGAAGGGTTGTTTTTGTCCCTTGGTTAAAGTTGTATATTTAATAATTGATGCCTACTGATAGCCATCAAAAGGTAGTTTTGTGTTTGAAGGTGTAAGTTTTAAATGCAAGCAAAGTTTGCCAAAGAACTAAGTCAGTATTTGGTTTTTTGTGTTAAGTCGTGAGAACTCGTTTTTGTGCTTTACTGTAGGACACTAAGGTTAACTGTAAGAAGGAGGAAGATGTTTTTAAATTGTGTTCAGGGATAAGAAAGGTAAACAGAATCATTTGTTTTAGAGGTAAAATGTGATAAACCTAATTTGTAGTCAAGCTTTGAAGATCTAAGTGTAGTGGTAAAACATTACTACAGTTGTTTCATCAACAATATTACTGGAGTTATGCTGTAGTGTATCCTTGTTGCTCAGCAGGACTGTTCTTCAGTTCTCATTTGTAGCAAACCTTCAGCACTGGTGACTAGAAACAGAACTGGAAGCAACATTTGTTGTGGAGCTTCCCCCACAGTGGAAATGCCAATTACCCCATGAGTTTCACAAGAGCCTTTAACACTGACAGCAGTGTGGGTTTAACAATGTGCATGTCTGTGGCTCTGTTGCAGTAAATTGGTTGGATCACAGCCGGACCTTCAGAGAGCAAGGAGTGGATGAAAATGAAACGCTGCTCTTGAGACGAAAGTTCTTTTACTCAGACCAGAATGTAGATTCAAGAGATCCTGTTCAGCTTAATTTGCTTTATGTCCAGGTACAGTAGCTTCTACCTTGCTGAGGAAACCTATGTAGATTAGTTAGAAAATTTTGCTGCTTAAATACTCCATCTTCTAGAATTCCAGTTCTGGATGTGCTTTACTTTTACTCTTTTGTCTATCCCTCCAAAACCACATGATAGTACAGAGGCTTTGCTGCTTTTTTTAATCAAATACTTTGAACCCAGTAATGGACACTGAGCCAAAAATCCACTGGCCTTCACGTTGTGCTTCCTTAAAATTTGTATATGTCTTTAGTCCCAAGTTGCTGTGTTTTGTTCTTCTCCCCCTTCTATGGATGGTGCTCTGTGTGTTATTTGGATTCTCAGTCTTGTGAACAGCTTTCTGTTTCTCATGTCTTTTTCTTTTCTGCCTGATCAATGAGAGAGCTTTTTCTGCACTCCATTCCAATCTTCCACCCAGGTAGCACACAAGGCAGGCAGGCTTCCTGGCAAAAGGGTTCATGTCATGGAACCCAGTGAGTCCATCTAAACAGGTTCCCAAAACTGTTAGAGGGACTGCACATAGCTTAGCAAAGCCAGGGGCTTTAATGCAGAAGATACTATTTAACTGAAGGTGTCATTGCAGTTGCCTGCAATTTAGTCTGAAAAAAAGTAGGCTTGTAAACTCTTTGTTAAATGAGGGGTTTTTTTTTAAGTAAAAGGAAAAAAAAAAGAAAACACTAAGGTTTGATGGAATGCACTGTTGTTATATTTGGCATTGCTCTAAATAATGTTTTAAAAATCTGAGGCAAAAGATAAGGCTGTTCTTTTGCTTATAGAACAGCAGTACATTTTCTATGGTTTTTTAGGAGACTACCACACTGAGCTGTTCTCTTGACACTAAAATATTTCATTCAGGCTGGTATGACAGTATGTGTTGATATTGCTTTGTCTATGGATAGGTGAGCCTTCTATTGCCAGAGCTGTAACATCTGTCATCTTCAATGACTGCCAAATTGACACAGAAGGAACAAAATGCTGTGTGCCTTCTACTGTTGCCATATCTCTAATACTAATTTAATTTTTACCTGCTAATTGTGGAGGTCCTTTTCTCTCCTATCTGAGGCAGTAGGATGAAAGCTTTTCAATGTGTGTGCAAGCCCAGACACGTGTCTGTATATACCCAAGTGTATGTGCATGTTGTATTTTATTCACATGCATCAGGAAGTGGCTGTCAAGTTCTCTTTTTGATCAAAGCTGTTACAATCATAGCTTCAGTAAGTCTCCATAGATACTCACAATGAAATAATCTAGTCCTTTGTTTTATTAGTCATATACACATCCAGAATGGAATAATAAAGACATTCAGAAGGAAAAGTGGGTGTTGCTGGCTGTATTCAAGTTTTCAAGGAGTTTGAGCTGGAATAGTTGTTTCGGGTGTCCCTGACATATCTTTGTTTATCTCCTCTAGGCTCGTGATGACATTCTGAATGGTTCCCATCCCGTCTCCTTTGAGAAGGCCTGTGAATTTGGAGGCTTTCAAGCCCAGATCCAGTTTGGACCTCATGTAGAACACAAACACAAACCTGGATTTTTAGAGTAAACACTTCTAACTTCTAAATTTGGGTGACCTCAAGTGTAACTAATGTTGAGTAGTCACAGATTAAACACATTTTATTACTCCAAGCAGCGGTAATCAGATTCAGTGTGTTTTCTATAGCAAATCTCCCAGTGAAAGGAGCCTTACTGCACAAATCAGCAGCCTCAGCTGATGAGGGGGCCTTTGGCAGTGGCTTATTAGACAGCACAGGGCATTGGCTCCTCCCAGAGTGCCAGTTAAGTGTACACTTAGAACTAGGAAAGTACAAGACTGGAAAGAAGCTTTGTCATTTAAATGAAGTGAATACTGGTGTGTGTAGAGGTTAAATTTGCAAACTTTTTAGTGGCATTAATCACTTGGTCAGATTTGCCCTCTCATGGTCTTGTATGAATGGAATTCTAGAAGTGTGCTCTTTGTTCAGGCATGGACAGAAGTCCTGCTTACAAGGCTCATCCTTTAGTCTTTATTGGGATACTTGATTTGCTGCTATCAGCAGGGCAAGTTAAGTTTGACTGAAATTTAGATGTCCCACTTTTCTACTGATACTGATTTTCTGATGGGTTTACCTGCAGTAGAATTAACTGAGGGCCGAAGTCTGAGGAAAGCAATGTAGGAAGGCAAAAGAGAGCTATTTACTGCACAGTCCATCAGGCCTTGCCTACATATGAGGCTCATAAATACCTTAATTGGAGGCACAAAACAATGGGTGTGTATTTGGTTTCTGTCCTGTTCCACTGGCAGAGCGCTCAGTGCTGCCTCAGGCTTCCTTTGTGAGCCACTCTGGGGTTTGCAGTATCTCAGGGAATCACTGCAAAGTGTTGTCTTGCTGTGGAACGTGCATTGCTGCAGCACTGGTTGTTTGAAACACTTCACTTCTGAAAGATATTCCTGAAGTAGCAGTTCAGTTATGCAAATAAATATCTTTCAGTTCCAGTTAATAATCAGCTTTGCTTTTTACTGTCTGTCTGCTCCTGATTGGCCCATGGACCTTTCCTATTCGAGCTCCTCATGTCTAAGAATTACAGGGGCTTGGTGTAACAGCTTCAGTGTATTCCTGGTTTTTGTTTCCTAGAACTGTGACCACTTGCACAACAATCTTTGTCTGGGATTTGTCCATTGTTTGCTTATTTTTCCCTTCTCCCTCCACTCACTAAAGAGTATTCCTGCAGCAAACTATTGGGGTATTAATCTCATGATAAGCTAATCTTGTGTCATGGTAATGATTTCAAGAGTTAGGTGTTCCCTATAGTTGCTTTTAATTTTTAAAGCAGTAATTTCCCACAAGCTTAACCAGCAGCTGTGGCAAACTGCTGTACAGCATTCTGTTGCTTAAATTTTTCTAGGATTTTCTAATGTACTACTTGGTTTTTTCAAACTCCATATAGTGAGTGTGTTTTATGGTGGACTGAAGCTGCTGGCTGGATGGTACTTCTTTGTATGCAATGCTGGATAATTTGGAGTTCACCATGAAATAGTCATCACTCATATAATGTGTATTATCTTCTTTAAATTCTAATAGAGATGAAAGATATTAATAACCAAACCATATATTAAAAAAGAATGTTACTCCAATGCAAACCATTTTGAATCAGAATTCCAAAATTTAGAACTTTCTTATGTTCTGCAGTGCATTTTCTCTACTGTTGTTTTATTTTCATTTAGAGCTTTGATTGTATTAGAACCAAACTTGGCAGGTAACCAAGTGTAATTGCTCTGTCCTGGTGTTTAATCAGTTTCATAAAATTAAGCATTTCTGATTTAGAGGTAATTCAGTTTCTGTTCTCTGCAGATGAACTTGCTCCAGAACCATAAGTCTCTGGTCACTGTCTCCTAATTTGAAGTGTACATGTTTATGATTTAGTGTTGTTGCCTTTGGTTTTACATAGCCCTCATGACAGCCTTTTTGTGAAACCTTGTGCTTTTGTTTTGCAAGTCTGAGTCAGATCCTGGCTCACTATGAACACTATATAGAAATAGTGTAGTTAAATGCTCATTATTTTTTTCTGAAGATGCATCTCTCATCCTTTCAGAAAAAAACTTCTTAGTTTGTTTTGGTTTTTTTATCCCCTTGGAAAAAAGCGAGTTTTTTGTAAAGTTTCATCCAACTCTTTTCTACTGTTTGGTGCATAAACACTGATTCTTTTCAAGTAAGAAAATAGTTTTGCTTTATATAAACTGTATGCTGTAGCTCAATGTGTGAAATACATTTGAGAGGTATCCAGTCACTTGCTACTGAAACCTCAAGATGCTACAGGTTCCCTTAAGGAGAATCTGTCAGTGCATACAGAAAACAGAACAGAATAGCACTAGTATTTAGTGAAATTGTTTGGAAACAGCTTCGTTTAGTTTGCCATGTCTACAATATGTTTGTCTAGGGAGACCTTTTGTATCCCCTTTTTGTCATTGTTAAAGTATTCTTGGCACAGATGAAGATTGTTGCCTGCATCTTGCTAAGGCATTGGTATTGGTTGTTGGCATTCCCTTGAAGCTCATGCCAAAGTAAATTGTGAAAGCATTAAACTATCAAATTACAAGTAGTCCTTCTTCATGCCCTTCCTGGTACAGATGTAGTTTTGCATGGCACCTGCAGAGGTACCCTGGGGCTGAATTTGCTGAGAGAATATCTAATAAAGAGCTCGCATTGTTCATCTGCAGATCGGAAAGGAGCGCCTCAATCTGCCCACTTCCACTCCTTCACAAGCACAGTGGCAAACAGAAAAGCTGCAAGTGATAATTGAGCTTGATACTGAGCTCAGTTCTTGAATCTAACCTGATTTGCTGAATTAAGCTGTATTTTTCAAGAACCTATTTATGCTAATGGAAAACAATCAAAATGTGAGGACTCATGTATAATTTTTTAAGGAACTGGAAGATGAAAGTCAGTGTAAATCAAGTTAAAGCAACACTGCTTGCTATTAGCTGTTTTTAACTGAGTTCAATATCCATTCTAATATGTGTAATTTAAGGGATTAAGGAAGGCTAAATTATAAGTTATTTCCATTCTTTTTGCTAGCTCCATTAAAAAGCTGCAAAATAGAGTGAAGCTATGTTTGTAAAGAAAATATCTGGATTATAAGTACAATTAAAGTAATTTCAATTTGTTCATAACTGACATTTCACCCTTTCAGCTGAGGTGATTGCTTGTCTCTTGATTTAAAAACAATGGAAGGCAAAAGCTTCCAATCCAACTGCCACCCTCATGTGCAGGGGTATTGCAATTGCTGCTTAGTGGATAGAGCACAAAGTTCTTTTCTTAACTCTTGCTACTTATGAAGCTCCAAGTAATGTTTGCTTAGCAATATTTTTTAAAGTGTTACATTAATTAAAAAGTAAGTAGACACGCTTAAAAATGGCTTTGATAGTTTATCTGCTTATGGATAGCTAAGAAAATTAACTCTAGCTAATAAAAGATGAGAACTTAAGCTGCATTTATAACTCTAATTTGTTTATATAAATCCATTTCCAGAATGAAACTCTGTTTAATTCAGGTTTGGGTTTGTTGTTTTTTTAATTTGCCTCGGGATTGAATTCAACTAAACTGGTTTGAACCTGTGAAATTCCATATAAAAGCACCAGTTGTTTCATAACAGAGACACCAGCTTTTAAGACAATAAGCTGTATTCAGTCCTTATCTACAGTTTTAATTTGGCTCTTTAGCCTTTCCTACCCTATGATGTCTTTGTAAATAAGTCCCCAAGAAAAGATTTCATTATCATGTTTTAGTGAGATGTAGCTACTAGAACATCAGAAGACAGATTAGCAAGAACAGTTGTTCTTACTTTGTTTTATAATGCTAGAGCTTTATGGAAAGGAGATGAGTACTGAGTTATATTTTTGGAGCACAAAATCCTAATTTAGTCTTTCAAGGTATTTTGTGGATTGTCTGCAATGGCAGGCTTTTGTGTTTAAAAACACACAAACAAAAAAAGCACAATAATATAAACAAAAAACCCAATACAAATACCCATCCTCTCAAGATGTAAAATCAAAGCAACTCCCTAAGAGCAGTTGAGCAATTTTTTTGCCAGTCTTGTTTAAAACAATCCATCCTTCTCAAAACTTCTAACTTTGTACCTTAGTAGGTAGTTCTAGCCTTCACTAAGTGTTGTTTACTGAATACATCAAAATGAGGAGGACACTCTCCAGGCATACTTTTTCTGGGATTCTTAATAGTCCAAAGCAGGGAGAATCCTTAGAGACTAATTATTTTAATCATTCAAGTTTCTTCAGGTAGAAAATGACCTGCTGGGGGAACCTAGTGCCAGTGAAGATGTATGGAAAGCATCCCTCCTCAAGAAAGAACCATTAACTTCGGAATTTCTTTTTTTTTTCCCTAGCCTGAAAGAATTCCTGCCTAAAGAATATACCAAACAGAGAGGGGCTGAAAAGAGAATATTTCAGGTAATTGTGAGGCTGAAGAAACTACTATCATTTCACTACCTTTATAAGAAAAATCAGACATTTCCCAGGTGTATACTTTGTATATACTTGAACTATATAGCCATCAGGAAATGAAGTACCAAGTATTTGACAGCTTTTATTGTATTTCTTCAGCAGATTTATTGTCTTGATCCTTTTTTCTTCACTGATTAAGAAATGCGCTGTGTTAAAGGGAGATGGTGAAAATTCAGTGTTTTTAAGATCTTTTTGTCAGTTGCATTGAAATATAAAGATGCATATTTGTACTAAAATAGACATGTGTTTGGGAAAGCCAGTTTTGATTTCAAACATGAGCCTCAATTCTGCTTGATAATGCTTGAATTCAGTGGTGTATGTGGGAATCACCTAGTGTAAAACACTGGAGCATTTGACTATAAAGTGGTAAAATGTACTGATACTGTTAGAAGTGGTCTCAGAGTCTGAGTACTGCAGATGCACCAGCTATCTCTGCCCACTGAAATACAAGTTTAGCAGTACAGTGGAAGTTGGAGAATACTGAGGTCAACAGGTGAGATAATGTCATCTGGCTTCTGGAAGGACATGGCAGAGATCTGTGGTCTCAGCCTGGGAGACAAGAGCAGGAACAGGTCACATCCTTTATTTTACCTGCTACACTCCCAGCTGAAGAATTCTGTAACTTAGTAGGTCTGCTCTACCTGGAGTTTTCAATACTTCCTTGTAGATGAGTATGTCTAACACCTTTCTGTGCACCTTTAGGTGGTGCAGTGACATTGCAGTTCAAGCAAAAACCAGATTTATTCACCTCTGAGTATCATGGCCATGCTGTTCATAGTATGGGATTTTTCCCCTGTCAGATATGACCTGTGAGTACTTTCAGTCATTACAGTGCTTTACTGCATGGCCCAGAAGCTCATCAGTGGGGGCACTGATCTGGGCAAATATTTGACAGCAAGGTAGAATATGTGAGCTGTCTTTTTGAAAAAACCCAGCTGTTTACCAAGTCATGAAATTCTGGAGCTTGGCAGGTGTTTTTTGCCAGATATTCCATCTGCATGACTCCATTTGTGCTCCTTGCTCTTTCGGGATCCTGGCTGTGTTCTCTGTGCTGAAGCTGACAGATTCATACAGCTGTGTTCTTGGGATGCAAGAGGTTTTTGGAGTTGCAGTTGCTCCTCCCAGCGCTCCCCTTCGGAAGCTCCCACACCGTCGAGGTGGGAAGGCATTTCCCATGTTCCTGGTGCTCCCCCTGCTGCCATCAGTCAGCAGGAAGGAGGTGGCACCCAGCGGTTCAGAAACACGTGAGGGGAAGATGGGGTGGGATCGGGAATCCCTCAAACAGGATTTAAGTAGCGAGACATTTGGATACGATTTAGAGCACAGTGGTCTGGGATAAGAGAGCAGATGATGGGATGAAGTTTGAATACATAAGACGGGTGCATGTCATTACTTACAGGTAATCATCACTCTACTAATGAGCAAGTTGTTTAAATAATAAATAGAGTCTGACTGACAAGACACACTTAGATGAGTATTTCAGGATGAACTATTTAGAAAAATCCTTGTTTGTTCCTCAGCTGTAGAATTATTTTCATGTGATGGAAAAAAATTCTGGATAATGTTGCAACTGGCAAAAAAGGCCTATTGTGAGTACCTGCAACATATGAGAAATGGTCAAGTATGTGTGAGGCTGTTATCGATCAGAAGTTCTGGGTACAAAACAGGAATAAATAATCTGTTTCTGGGGGGGAAAAAAAGGCTGCTGGTACATTTAAATGATTTTTAAAAGCTGAGTGAAGAAGTGTTAATCATATGAAACTTAATGGTGTCAAATAGCAGGAATACCTAGAATTTTAAACTGTGCCAGAAGTGGTTTAAATATGCATGGCCTGGGATGCAGATTGAATGGTTGATGGTCAAAGAGGAGTGTTCTATTTGTCTAGATTGTTTATTTTCTCTGATGTGAGGGATTACGTGGTAGTTTTTCTAACATTTCTACCTAGTATTTTTTCAAATATTCTAATTGTAATGATTATTAACTAAGCATCCTGAAATAGAGAAAAGCTGTACCTTTTTTTGTTTCCAGAAAGTGCAGATTCTGCCTAATTGGTAGTGAACTCTCTTACAGGAGCACAAGAACTGTGGTGAGATGTCTGAAATAGAGGCCAAAGTGAAGTATGTGAAGCTGGCACGTTCTCTGCGCACCTACGGGGTGTCCTTTTTTCTTGTTAAGGTAATGTAGCTCTTACTGTGACCAGCCTGTGTCCTTGGTTGTGGATTACCTCAGATCCCTTGCTAAGCAAAGGTTTGCTACCTCAACCACTAAAATATTTCAGTTTACTGGAGGAGTGAGAAGAGGGATTGACTTTTAAACTGAGTAGCAAAGATGCACTGAAGACCAGAGCTTCTTAATGCATTTCTTGAAAATCATTGTCTGTAAACAGACAAACTAAGCCTGGATTAAATTATCACTGTCTGCATGCCAGTATCTTCCCTTTGTCAGTATATTCTCTCTTGCTTTTCGTTTCTCCTGTGGAAAGCTACATTTGTGTGGAAAACAATCTTCCACACCTTTTTATAGGAAAAAATGAAAGGGAAAAACAAGCTGGTTCCTCGTTTGCTGGGGGTCACCAAGGACTCAGTGATGCGTGTGGATGAGAAGACCAAGGAAGTGTTGCAGGAATGGCCACTGACAACTGTGAAACGCTGGGCTGCCTCACCTAAAAGCTTCACTCTGGTAATCTTTCTGTGTTTATTCAGAGGACAAGGGATCTGTGTGGCAAGGAGACTTAGAGCAGTTTCTGTACTGTAACTTGTTCTACTTCTAATTTGCTGGCATTATATGGAGTCACTGAGATGTCAAGTAATAAATTGGCCCATGTTGGAGTCCAGGTTCAATTTGTAGTTTGGTGCTTCTAGGCAGGCCAGTTCCTCAGAAGTACTGTTTAAATCTTCTGATAAACCACTGTTTACATCTGGTTTGTGCCTAAATACTAAACAGTTACGAAAGCATTATTATTCACAATTGGGTAAATAGTTATGGTCCTTGTCATACATAATGTGCTTTGTGACTTGCAAGATATGGACATAAAGTCAGATGGCTCATTCATGCATTTGGTAATTAAGAATTTAGAGAAGCTTTATGAATGTGGTACTTTGTTGATTGGTCCACACAAGACTACTGCAACATTTTGGATATGAAAAGGTTGTTTGAAGTGATGGAGCAAGAGGCAAAGGCTAGAAAATTGCATTCTATTCATGTGCACCTAATTTCCAATTGCATGGATGATTATGCTCTAGCATTAAATTCTAAAAAAACTTTTCTCCGTCTTTGAGTCACTGAATCTGATAAAGTTAGATCAAGTCTCTCTTGGGCATTTCAATTTATGGAACGTGTGTGATGAAGCTGAAATAAAAAGCATTCTTCTCTCCTCTCTTAGTCCCCCATATAGAGTGGTTTAGAATCTTGGAGCAGTTTAACTTAGTGTTAGATATAATAAAATGTCTATACAATTTTAAAATTTGAGTTTTTTCACTTGTATTTGGTATTGTTTCTTCATTTACTTACTTTGCATTTTCAAATAGGTTTTGAGCTTTTTCCCCTTTTTCTTCAGGATTTTGGTGAATATCAGGAAAGCTATTACTCAGTACAGACTACTGAAGGAGAGCAGATCTCTCAATTAATTGCAGGTTACATTGATATCATCCTAAAGAAGGTACAGTATTAACTTCTTGACATGTAGCAAAAAAGCCAATGCAAAACCTCCAATATGTGCAAACTGCAGTTTTCCTCTCATGAAGTCCATGTTGTATCTTGTGTTTTGATGCTATATGTTTACACCTGCAAGTAAGGCACTGCTTCTGGAAAAATCAAGGCTGTTTACTACATCTATAGCCTGGGTCAGGCTCAGTACAGCACTCCTGGGCTTTGTTTTTCTGTCTGGATGGTGACCTGGTGACTGTGAATGTATATTCAGGGAAGAGTCAAAGGTTCAGCTATGGATTTTTAGGCTATGGTCCAAAGGATGAATCAGGTGGGAAGAAATTGCCCTAGAAACAGTGTTTAATTCTACAGCAAGGACTACACAAAAGTTGTTCAGCTGCTCTTGTATATAATGTACCAAAGCTAAGAAAGTTTTATGGCCAGAAAAACAAACCAAAAAGCCCCAACAGTACATTGGTCCAAAAACTGTAGTTAGTAAAGCAAAGAGTTAGACCTCAGTTGTGCAGAGAGGGATAAAATTAGTGTTTGTGAAGAGGTCAGACTGCCTTGAAACTTATTCTTATGGAATGTGCCTGGCAGGAGAACGGAAGGGCTGATATTCATCTCCAGTATTCAGAATACTCCCAAGCAAGCAAGTGCAACAGCAAAAAAAAGGCAAATTTGCCACCAAATATGGAGCTGAATGGTCCCATTTGAAGCATGTTGTAGAGAAAAGCAAGGTGTTCCAAACAGCACTGATTGCTTCTTGTCAAATTTTTACTTTGATGTTCCAAATGACATCATTATTTACTGTCATAGATTTTAGTAGTAAGAAATCACAAAGTTAAGTAGCCCAGAAGAGTTTATTGCCTTTGTTCATGTGAGCAGTGTAGGATGTAACATCAAGTGTTAAAAAATAAGAGGTTGAGGAGGATTGCCAGAATTCATCACACAGAGTTTATCACATGCCTTTGAGTCTGTCAGGCTCAGGTTTAATAAACATCAAATAAATCACAGTTTCTGTAGATGGTTTAAAACTTGATTCAAAAGTAGCTTTGCTCTCTCATGCCTAATGAAAGCAGCTTTCTGTCTTGATAGAATACGAATGGGTGAATTTCCACTCCCACTCCTTTGATTTTCTTCTCTACCATCTGCTGACACAGCCAGTTTAAAATGAATGAATTAGGAACAGGTTAAAGCATAAACACCCATGATTCATATGAGAAGCTGCAGTTCACAGCTGTCCAGCCCATGCCATCTCTGTGATGGATGCCTCAGAGTGGGGTTTATTACTCTCAGTTGCATATTGTTAATTCTTTATGTGTTTTGGACTGGTCCAACTCATTTTCTCTGGTGTGCATTGATAGATAAATTTTTTTCTGCTCAAGTGTTATTGGTAAAGTGTTCTCTTCTTCCACCCAACCCCTCATGTCCTGCAATTTCAGTGATAGGTCATTAATCAGGTGACACGGAACCCTGAACTTGAGCAGCATATACCTAAATTAAAAACAGATTTTTTTTTTTTTTACTTCACATTATTATGGAAGTAAGGCACAATCTTGATTAGAAATGGGGAGTTTCAGTTCATGCATAAAATCAAACTCTGATGCTAAGAACTTCTTTTTCCAAAGTTATGTGTTCATATAGATATGCATGAGGAGTTCCTCTTAAATCTATCCAAGGTCATAGTAGATACTCCACTATTTATATTCATCTGTGTGGACTCAGACTACAAATCATGTAGCCAGGTGGAAAGGAGACAGTTTCTCTGCACTAGGCAACAACTCTTTTTATAAGGTGCCATTTCTATGATTTGTAGTTTCCTGTTGTTTCTAGTGGTTTAGACTTACTGCCCTTATGTATATTTACAAATCTCTTTTAGCACTAAAAAACCCCTGCCTCAAGAACTCAGACTGTCCTGAACTTTAAAGCACCTGTGTTAAAATAACTTGGAGATAGTATTCAATTTATTGTGTTTACTTATGGATATGTATTTCCTGCTGGTATGTAGCACCATACAGTAACATTTCAGCACTTTCCATATACCTTTGTTCAAAAAGGCACCAGCAGGCTTTTTTCCTCTGTGTCCTTCATCTGCCAGGGTTTAGAACCTGGGCTGCTAAATGCTGAAGAGCACCTTCTCTGCAGTGGAGGTTGTATTGTCAGTCACTGCTCAAAAGCAAGGTGCTCAGCAGCAAACAAAGCTCTACAGGTCATTTGATTAGGTTTGTGATAAATGGCAAGGAAATGGTGGAGAGAAAGCGAAAAACAGTACACATTGTTTAACTTACCTTTTTTTCCCCCCCTCCAGAAACAAAGTAAAGATAGATTTGGGCTTGAAGGTGATGAGGAATCAACCATGTTGGAAGAATCTGTTTCACCTAAGAAGTGAGTGCATGCAACAGGAGGAAATGGTCTGTCTTTAAGAGTGCCACATTTAGCTGTGGCAGCTTTTTCAAATGAAGTAGTACAGTTATTACTGTTAAAGAATGGTTTCCTACAGAGTATTTCAATAGAAGGAAGGCTATCCCCAGGCAATTCAGCAGGCTCCTAGCTTCATTTGAGGATTGAAGAGCAGGTATTTGTCACAAAATTGTTGGCTGGGGCAACCAGCAGTGGCACCAGGTTGTGCTAATTCACCCTTGAACAAAGGCACTCAGGCTGTAATTCAGTAGAATGCTGGGGCGGAGAGGAGGATAATGAAGCAGACCTCAAAAGCTGTATTTTTTTTTTTCATTTTCATATATATGTTTTACAAGGTTTTAGTTGCTTGTGTCTGCTAGTTCCATGGTTTCCAGTAGATTTGACTCCTGCCAGTTAAGTTGTGTGCCGTGTTATGAGCAGAACAGACTATTTTCACCAGCCAAACCCATCAGATGTGTCGTGTGGGTAGAGGAAAGGGTCAGGTACAAGTAGGTCAGGTTATGGTTTTGATGGGAGAGTAACTGAATATAGCAAAACACAGAACTGCAGAGCTGGCCACACTCTTGAAAAGGAATGTCAAGTCTTTCTGTGCAGTAAGACAATAGAAACAGATTTGTGACATTTTAAGCTGTAATGAGCTACTCGAGTCTTTTCTTGGAACTCTTGAGGGTGGCAGTGTCAGCAGTGTGTATGTGAAAAGTCTGTTTGATTTATTGTTAAGCATACGGTTTATATGAGATAGATTTGTTAGCAATTTCATGTGGCCTGTTGGGAAATTTCATCTTTTGATGGATCACACATGTTCAGATGTGCTTTATTTTGACGTGCCCCTTTCCAAATCAGTCCAAATCAGTTCCAGAATATACTATTAGCTAAGGGCTGTGCAGAGAAGCCCAAAACTTGCAGTAGATAAGTACAAGATTTTTTTCACGGTTGAAATCACTTTTTTCCCCCTCAGCAGAGTGTTTTTGTTAAAGCCTGAATTTCTGTCAACACTTCTAGCTATTAAAGCTTGAATCATGTTTAAATATGAGCAGTATATCTGGCAAAGCAGTTCATGACCGTGGATGGCAGTAACTTTATTTATTATTCTCTAGTCCCTTATCTGTTTGACTGCCAGATTATTTGCAAGTACTGCGTGTGCTTGTTTATATGAAGGTGGAAGAAAGAAAGAAAGTTTTTATCCCAGTTCTAGGGAGTACTTGCAATATATCTCCACAAGGTTCATGCTTCTATTTTCTATTGATCAGCTTGTGATACAGCTGAATTGAAGCACTTGTTATGCCATAAACCTTCTTCTGATTCTGTCATGCATCTAAAAGGGGTAAAGTTATTGTATCATGTATAACAAAACTGCCTATTGCCATCTTTCCTTGGTGCCTGCTCATTAGTGCTATTAATAACTGTTCTGCCAGAAGCCCCTGATTATCTTTTTCCTAATATGTTAGAAAGAAAAACCATGAAGTTTTCCAGCTTCTTCAAATGTTGTGAAAAGTAATTTAAATCCTAGAGGAAGAACAGCTGCCAGAGGGTGATTTGCAGGAGCTCACTAATCCTGTGTTGGATGTTTTTTCCCAGATCCACTATTCTGCAGCAGCAGTTCAACCGGACTGGGAAGGTGGAGCACAGCTCCGTGGCACTGCCGGCTGTGATGCGCTCTGGCTCCAGCGGCCCCGAGACCTTCAACATTGGCATCATGCCCTCCCCTCAGCAGCAAGTCACAACTGGCCAGATGCACAGAGGACATATGCCCCCACTTGTGAGAAACCTTCTTGTTTTGTGTGTGAAACCTGTCTGTGCAGCAAGTAGTCAGAAACAGCATATTGTACATATTTGTAAGAGCAGGAGTCCTGGCTGTAACTTCCTGACTGTTCTACCAAACATAAGTTTTGAGTATCCCTTAAATATTTAGGGTGTCACATTTTGACTTCCTCATTTTCTTTGAAGCAGGCTCTTCCAGCTTTTTCTTTACTTCGAAGTAGTTAAAACTAGTATTCAAAGGGCAAAAAAAAAGGTTTAAAGACTGCCAAGAGTAAGCAGTTTTAAGGATAAGGCTTACTTCTAGTGTATCACTAGCCCACCAACTTAGAATTTTTTTTGCAGGCTTAAAGGTGATAGGGCTTTTTTTCATTTAAATTGGAAGACTTTCACAAGCCCTGAACAGCATTTATAGAATATAACCAGTGCTTAAGATCATGACATACTACTAGAAGAGTAGTTGTGTAGTGGACTGACCTTGGCTGTTTCCCCGATGCCTGCCCAGCTGCTTTTTCACCCCTACTCCTCAGGCAAAGAAGTGTGTATGAAAGATATATAAGATTAGAAAAAGCTTTATATCAGTATAGGTCAAGATAAAGAGAGGGAGATCATCAATTACATTCATGGGCAGAACAGAATCATCTTGGAGATAATGAATTTAATTTATTGTCAATTAAAATATAGTTGGATGGTGAGAAACAGATGAAAACTAAAAACCCTTCTCACTCACTCCCTTCTTTTACATGGACTCAACTTCACTCCTTCATTTTTAACTGTTCTGCTCCTTGCTCACAAGTAATAAATTTGTAACAGCCCCTCTCTGCTTCTTCCTCCTCACACTTCAGCTCCAGTGTGTCCTTCTGGTGGGCTGCTGTCATTCAGGATAAACTGGCTCAAGTGAGGGTCCCCTATGAGCTGCAGTTCCCCTCAGGAGAGCTTGCTCCAGCACTGGGCTCCTTCCTGGCAAGGCCCTGCTCCAGCTCAGGCTCTCCATAGGCTGTAGCTCCTTTCAGGGAGATATCCACCTGCTGCAGTGTGGGGTCTGCTGTGGACTGCAGGGCACATATGGGGGTATCTGCTCCAACACAGCCCTCTCCACAGACTGCAGGGAAATACCTGCTGTGCTTTGTGCTCTCCCACAGGCTAAGGAAACTCAGGTCTGCTGTCTTGAGCATCCCCTCCATATCTCTCTCAGGCACTGCCATTTGCAAGGTTGTTTCTTGAACTCCTTTTTTCCCCACACTGCCCTTTCTCACCAGTTTTTCCCAGAGGTGCCAGTGTGGCTGCTGCACTCAGCTGTGTCCTGTGCCAGGTCTGTTGGAGCTGTTTAGAAGCAGCTGTGCTCAGCATGGGGCAGCCCCTGGCTAATTCTCCCAGTGGCCACCCCTGCAGCCAAAACCTTGCTGCAGACACTCAATCCAGACAGCATCCTGCTCTTTCTAAACCCCTTCAGTTCTCTCTTAGCTTATGCATGTTAATGACAGTTTAGTTTTAGAATTGTACTTGATTGCATTGGGAGGCTATCCTTGGAAATCAATAATGATCTCCTAGAAGCAAATTGAGTTTTCATGTTGCTCAAATGCAGGTCACTCAGACAGCTCAGTGGGTTTGTGTGTGTCTGTTGGCCATTGTTTGAGCTGAGAAAGGTGAGCACTTTATATGAGTGTGAAAGCACCAAAGAGTGTAAAATGGCATAAGCAGAATCAAGACTGTGAGAAGAGTTTGAGAGCTTTGCTTTTTCCATTGCACCACAGGAAAGGCAGCTCTCTGAAATGGCCTGGGGTGGTTGCTGGGACTGTTACCACTCAGGGTCTCTTTATGCATCTGTGATGTGCTTGAAGTGCCCTTTGGAGCACAGCACAGCCACTGCCTTGCTCTGCCTTGCAGACCTCAGCTCAGCAGGCCCTGATGGGGACCATCAATACCAGCATGCATGCGGTTCAGCAGGCACAGGCTGACCTCAGTGAAGTGGATAACCTGCCACCTCTGGGGCAGGACATGGTAAGTTCTTCTAATTCACACAGAAATGAGCCTTAGTGCTTTGAGGTGTTTACAGACCAGTTTAGTCATTGTCCTCAGATCTAAAGTGATATTGCTAAAGATTTTAAGATGAGGTGAGAATTTTGTTCTCTCTTTAAGGAATTCATGTTCAGTGTTCCACCTCACTCTAATCAGTCTCCTGAGATTGGATGTAGCAGACTTCCTTGCATAAATCTGCCTGGAATGCTATTGTTTTGTGGGCATATGTACAGTTAAACACAAACTATGGGCAATAGTAACGGTGGGACTGACTGCCTCCCAGAGACATTAAAAATGAGAACAAAATATGGTTCTGTTGTTCTCGATCCAGCCTAGGGCAGGAGGACAGAGCCAGAGGGTTTTTGGTTACAGAGGACTGTCAGTCAAGAGTGTTTAGCCTTGCTTATGGCATTTACCATAAAAGGGCAGTTGTTGAAATGTGAGAGTAAATCTGGAATAAATGAATCAGCAGAAGAAAATGCTTGCTTTGATATTTCACTTTAAGGGCCTGCTAGTTGTCCTGTTTCACTTTTAAAAGTTCACACAGGAATGGGAAATGCACATAGTATCTTGTCTTTCAGAACCTCACTGCAGTCCTTAATTCTTCTTTTTGTTACTTTTCTTCAGGCATCAAGAGTATGGGTTCAGAACAAGGTTGATGAATCAAAACATGAAATACACTCTCAGGTTGATGCAATCACTGCAGGAACTGCATCTGTTGTTAACCTTACTGCAGGTAAATTTCAATGGGAAGGATTTCCTTGCAGTCTCCTAACTATTTGTCAATCTAAATCAAGTCACATATGAACTGAATATGGGGCAGCTGCAGAGAATTTTCTTTAAAATGCATCAATAGCAAAGTGCATTCATGTGTGGAACCAAGTTGGTGTCCCTCCCAACACAGTTTTTTGCATCTTTAGTTTCTGTAAAGGTGTAACAGTCACCAAAGATAGGTTGCTTATCCAACAGTGTAGAGAGTGTTGGTGAGGTTACTACAAGAAAGCACCGTTGATCTGGCAGTTGTTAAGGAGAGCTTGTTTTTATTGACAGTGGTTTTTTCTTCAGCAAATAAGTTGAGGGAGCTATGAGTGGCTTAAAGGGGACAAGATTGTATTACCTTAGGTTCTTTCAGTATTGAAAGAGGCTGAAACTGTGGCCTTCTCAGCAAATTGCATTGAATGAAGACAAATTCTCTTAGAGGATAGATTATTGCAGAAGAAATGTAGAAACTAGAAAACTTGTAGCAGTCTAATTCTTCTTTTAAGTGATGAATGACTTTGTAGGCATTGCTTGGTTGTCTTGAATTGTCTCTTATCTCTCACCAGAGTGTAGCTTGTTGTAGCTGCCCCTGTTTCCCTTTTAGCCACAAAAGCATTCTGATCATTGAAAAACATTTGCTCTGCAGGGGACCCAGTTGACACTGATTACACTGCTGTGGGATGTGCAATTACAACCATCTCCTCCAACCTCACCGAGATGTCCAAAGGTGTGAAACTGCTTGCTGCTCTCATGGATGATGAAGTTGGAAGTGGAGAAGACCTCCTGAAAGCTGCTCGAACCTTGGCCAGTGCTGTCTCAGACTTGCTGAAGGCTGTGCAACCTACTTCAGGAGAGGTGAGTGTAGAAGAACTTCTCAGTTTTGGTTGTATTGCTTCAATGCTAATGCAGAAATTCCTTGAGGAAATCTAAAATTCAAGTAAAGCTCATTTACTTGGAATGAATGCATTTCACTGTTACCTTTTCCCAGCCTCGCCAGACAGTTTTGACTGCAGCTGGAAGCATTGGACAAGCAAGTGGAGAGCTGCTGAGACAAATTGGAGAGAATGAAACAGATGAAAGGTTCCAGGTAATGAGGGGGGTTGCTTGTCACTGTCAGAACTGCAGTTTTGTAATGAGGAGGTCCCTGCATAAAACCAGGCTTCCCAAAGTGTGGTTAGAAAATGCTGAAGTTTCTCTATGGTAATTGAGGTGAATCCATTTTGAAGGGGTTTTTAATTACACAGTCACAGAGTGCTAATTTCATAGGAGCTCTTACTTTATTCTGTGCATCATATAGATGCTCTCATGCATCATGGAGACCTTTGTGCACTGCATTTCTTCTCATTAAATATAGTGGGATTAAGTATATTTATGTAAGTGTTTGCTGTGTCTGTATGTATGCATGTAAACCAGAAGTTAATAAAATCTTTTGGTAAAGTGAGTACAATAACCATTGTATTACAGACAAAATCCCTTTAAGATGAATAGTAGTATTAATTATAAAATCATTATGCCTTATGATTTAACAGTGTTTTGGATTGGCAGTTTAAGACCATTAAATGCTTAGACCTCTTAAATGCTCTGTAAAAAACATGTCTGGGTTTTTTCCTGAATGCCAAGGACAGGTTTGCACCAGTACCAAGGGAAGGTACTTTTCAGCAGCAGATAGACTTCTGGAGTGCACTGTGTGCACGGTGTCTGCTAATACAACTTACAGGCTGTTTTTACCACTTCATCCACCAGTAAATCTGTACAAGCTTCATCAGAGTTCTCATTTGTATTCCTAGTATATGTAGCTATATTTGTATTCCTAGTTATATGTATTACAGCTCCTGGCTAAGAGAAGGAATCTAAGCATTCTTATCTGTGTTATGGAGTACTGGAGAAGCTGGGTAAGGAAAGGGATGATTTATCGTATCTAAAAGCAAAACAAGAAGTAGTGGGTTTCATTTTTGATATGCAATGTTTTCTGCCTGCATTAAGTTGAAATTATGAATTGGAAGGTTTTTTTTCTGGAAAATCAGGTCATTTTAACAGTACAGGCCCCAGGGAGGATTTTAACAGGAAGACTCCATCCTATTAAAAAACTGAAGTATATCAGTGACATTTTAAGTGGGGAAATGGGAAGAAATCACTTGAACGTAGTGATTGCAGGAATTAACACCTAAGCATGTTTTAATGTTGCAGACTGAGTTTTCACTTTACTTTACCAGGATGTTCTGATGAGTTTGGCCAAAGCTGTTGCCAATGCTGCTGCCATGTTGGTGCTGAAGGCCAAGAACGTAGCACAGGTGGCTGAAGACACAGTCCTGCAGAACAGGGTCATTGCTGCTGCTACTCAGTGTGCCCTCTCTACTTCCCAGCTGGTGGCTTGTGCCAAGGTGAGGCAGTGGTGTTTTGTGAAGGGGCAGAGCACCCTGTCCAGTGAGTGCTGCTGCATGTTCCCAATGGCCTTGGGAACAGACTCTGTTAAATCAGCATTTTCTGAATGCTCTGGGTGCTCTCTCCTTGCAGGTGGTGAGTCCCACCATCAGCTCCCCGGTGTGTCAGGAGCAGCTGATCGAGGCAGGGAAGCTGGTGGACCGCTCTGTGGAGAACTGTGTGCGGGCCTGCCAGGCTGCCACGGATGACAGCGAGTTGCTGAAGCAGGTCAGTGCGGCTGCCAGCATCGTGAGCCAGGCCCTCAATGACCTCCTGCAGCACGTGCGCCAGTTCGCCAGCAGGGGGGAGCCCATCGGACGCTATGACCAGGCCACAGACACCATCATGTGTGTCACCGAGAGCATCTTCAGCTCCATGGGAGATGCTGGTAAGTTCCTCTGAGGAGCAGTAGCTTGCTACAATTTTCACCTGCGCCTTTCAAGGAAATAAAAATCCTTCTTTGTTTTCTGTTTCTAAGTTAGTGCTGTCATGATGGGTAGTGATCCAGCCCGTGATATAAATCAGCAAGGTGCATATAGCTGTATGCTAGATAGAGGAAATGTTCTGTGAGAACAATCAATACTGTGCTAAAAGACCACTGTGGTGTTTTGTCTGTTTTTCTACTGCTGCTTCACTTCATAAAATTGTATAGCAATTTCTCATCTCCAAATATGAAGACAGGCACCTGGGCGAATACTTCACAGTGATTGACTTTATTATGTATAGATTTTGTTATAGGTTTTTAAGCTTACTTCTGCTTTTTTTTTCTGAGATGTTTCTGAGAAGTGCAGCTTCTACAACAAGAAACAAGATGGTTTGGTCAAAACCATCTTAATGGTGCTAAGTGTCTTCTGACAAAGTTCTCAGTTTCTATTAGACAAGAGATAATTCCCCAAAAACATGTGAGAAAGATTGGTAACCTTTATTGAAGGAGTGAAATCCTGGCTTTGATTTGAAAGCAAAATTATTAGTCTTTGCTGGGACAGGAGTTTCTTTGAACTGTGTATTCAGAATTAGCCAAAAATACTGATTGTGTATTTTGTCTTACTATCTAGATTGCAAATATGACACCTTTTCTTAATCTCCACTGTTGTGGTTTCTGTCACTTATATTGTGATCCAAGATTTGTTTATGAAACTTTCAAGTTATATGAACTGCATGTGTATGATTTTCAAGTAAAAATTACTTCAGCAAATGTAACTTCATTTTTGCCCTGTGAAAAGATGCTGAATTTTGAAACTAAGACTGAAATTGCGAGAGGAGAAGGTAAAAATGCAGTTGTGCTCCCCAGGTGAGATGGTGCGGCAGGCCAGGGTGCTGGCTCAGGCCACCTCCGATCTCGTCAATGCCATGAGGTCTGATGCTGAAGCAGAGATCGACATGGAGAACTCCAAGAAGCTTCTGGCTGCTGCAAAGCTCCTGGCAGATTCCACTGCCCGCATGGTTGAAGCTGCAAAGGTACCAGGAAAATGAACTGTCAGCTTAGAATTGTAAGCTATACACAAAGAAGAGATGGTATGTGGGATTTGTAAATAGGATCTGGCTGATAGTAGAGATGGTTTCTATTATCCTGTGAAAGTTTGGCATTTAATGACTTACCCTGGGTACATTCCAAAAACCAATTTATTAGCTACGTGGATTTCTGGGATTCTAAAAGACCATCTTGCACTGCTTTTGCTTTCCTGTGCGCATGGTGGTCACAACTCAAGCCATGTAGGGTAGTTACCATCTAGCTCTAAGTCCTGCCATGGTGCAGGGTCTTGTGCCAGTGCAAATGGAACAACAGAACCACAGCAATGGAGTCAAAGCAGCTCCCTTCCGTCTAAGGAACAGTTTCCTCCACCTGAGGAATCTCACCTGTGTTGTTCCCCCCTGCATCCCACCCCCCTCATTCTCACAAGAGAGGCAAATATCTCAGCTTTTCTTTCCTTTCTGTGCTGGAAACCTATTTCAATCTGCTAGAGAGGAATACATCCTTTGAATTGTTTCCCAGATCTTGCACTGAAAAGATTTTTACAGTAGCAGGGCCAGCCATTCTGCTGGGGCTCTAGGAGGCCTGCATGCCTGGCTGCCTATCCTTGACTTTCCAGTACTTTCTCAAACTTCAAATGGAGAAAACTGACTGTGTTAAACCTCAAGTTTTGCACTACAACTACTGAAAGACATAGTGGATTGGGCATTTTAAAAACTGGGTTTTTTTTCAAAGACCTGTATGCATACAAGTATATTATTTCAGATCATAGGGGAAGCAGTTTAAAAAGGTTTTTTTCCCAAGCACCTAATGTGGTATATGAAGCAAATGTTCAGCTTTCTTCCTCTAAGTACCAGATATAGACAGTAACAGCCTTCCACTAGCAATAGACTTTCTGTTTTGAAGCTCTGTAGTACTTCAGTGTTCTTCTAACTTTCCTTATGCTAATTTAAGAAAAATGAATGCTGATGCAGCAGATGCTGTCTGAATTTAAGCCTTGATGTTCATCCATATTTTCTCCAATAACTTTTACTCAGAATTACAGTTTTTGCTTGGGAATTTTGTGCAGGGAGCTGCAGCCAATCCTGAAAACGAGGATCAGCAGCAGCGTCTGAGAGAAGCAGCAGAGGGGCTGCGGGTTGCTACAAATGCTGCTGCACAGAATGCCATCAAGAAGAAAATCGTCAACAGATTAGAGGTTGGAAATAGTGTTGTATTTTCAGCTTGCTCTCTTTTGATAATTAATATCTCTAGATAATTTCAAGAAAAAAGAAATGCATATTTCAGTGAAAGCACTAAGCAGGGAATGATAGTGCTGTAAGCTCAGTTCCAGGGTCCACGGCTTAGAATTAGAGATGCCAGTATATCATAACATAGTCCTCACAAAACTGAGCATCTTGTATCACAGATGTGGTAAAGTGGTGTAAGGTTTTGACTCAGAAGGCATTTGATGGTGGTTTAGTCCTAAAGTTAAACAGCTGAGATGAAAGTGCTTCGTTGCTGTGTTAGTTTATCTCTGTGGTGTGCCATTTACACACAGTATCTCTTGGTGGCTTTACTAGGATATAAAGTTCTATATGAATTTCTGCACAAAGTTAGTTGAATTGCAGCATATCCAATTAAACTGGGAAATTACCCAGACTCAAGAAGCAGAAATGGATGTCTTTTTACTTCTGATCTGGTGGCCCATCCAAGAGGAAGAAAGGCAATTTACTGTGCAGTAAGGATAAAATACCATGGAAATTTGCCTTGTTGGCAAAGTTCAATTTTCACATTCTCAACTAAAATGAAGAAAAGACAGATTAAAAAGAGAAACTTTTCGTAATTCCTAGTTTGCAGCTGTGATTTTTACATTAGTCTGATTCAAGTGCAATAAGGTTACCATGTTCCAGAAATACATTAAGTTCCTGTATCTGTCCAGCACTAAAAATCAAGACTACTTTAGGAAATAAAGGCTGATGCCTGTAATTTTCTAACTGCATGCAAGAAAGTTTTAATCAAAGAGTATCTTATTTGTTTTGCTGTTTTAACATATACTGCCTTGCAAAGAGCAAAATGTGTAATAAACTTAGTGCTTGCTTCTATTTAGTGGGCCAGTTAGAATTGTACAACATGTAAATTACTGAATTTTTAATTTTGTAATTGGGAGATGTTGATAATAATATTTAAAGATATTTGAAGAAGGTCTTCACAATGCTTTTATGCTCAGAAATGCCAGTATTTTGTACCTCTGGGTCATTTTAGGATCTTTGCTTTTGCCATGGAGCAATCTCAGCAGAAACTGGCTCCTTTGAGTCCTGGGTCAGAGGTGTCAGTATAGCAGTGTGGAGCACTGTGGGTACTTGGCCTGGATTCTCTGGCCTTCATAAGGAGATAATTGTTTAGACCAGCTCTGCTGTTTGTAGTTGACTTCTTTTCCTCCTGTTGAAACATAAGCTATGAAAGAGTAGGAGCATAGAAGGCTTCTAATTCTGCCTTTTTCTTTATTGGCAATTTAGAGATGGGGTAACAGTGTTCAAATCATTTTCACCTTGAGAGAAGAGCAATGCTGGATTTCCTTAAGGCAAATCAAATTATGGGGTAAAATGTATTCGTTTGTCGATGTTGCTACTGCCAAAGTTACCTATAATGTTTGTTTAATCCTCTGAATTACTCAGTTTTATCACTGATTTAACTTTCTTTTTCTCCAAAGATTGCAGCTAAACAAGCTGCAGCTGCTGCTACTCAGACTATTGCAGCTTCTCAGAATGCAGCTGTTTCCAATAAGAACACAGCAGCCCACCAGCAACTTGTGCAGAGCTGCAAGGTAAACACAGCACAACCCATGACAAGTAACTCTTGAACTCTCTGCTTTATGGGGAACTGATGGTGATCACCCTCTAGAATACTGTTGCAACCTCAAAAGGAGCCTTAATCCCCCCCACCACACATGTTCATGTGCATTGATTCTGGAGATCCCTCACCTACTGTATGATCCATGCACTGCTGTTTGTAGAGCTTTGCAAAGCTGAGCCATGTTAACACTTGGCTGTTACAAATACCCCTGCACACACTTTAGAAAAGGATTGGCAGGTGTGTATCTGTTGAGTAACATCCAACTCACCTGAAGTAAGTACTTTCACTACAAGTTTTGGTACAGATCAGTCAGTGATGGAACATATGCAGAGCTGTGCTAGAAGCACTGTACAGAGGGGTCCTGTTGCTCAGGAATTTGGGATTCCCTCACTGTGATTCTAAGCCTTGGTTGTGCATTCACTGTATGAGTGTGGTCTTCAGCAGGGGAGTAGCTTTAGGGTCATCAAAATGGGCTGTTGAATCATACATACATTGAAATAGGACTGAGGTCTGTTGTGGGATAAAGGTAACCTTTGGATTTTCCATAATGAAGGATGAAGTAGCAATAATGATTCATACTATAATGGGGTGAAATTCTTATTTAACATACCAGTTATATAATTGGTTATATAACTAACAACTGATCTGCTATTCTGATGTTCTGCCTCCAAGCAACTGGGACCTTAAATGTCACCATAAAAACATAAGTTACACACCTTACAGTGGGGTTACCATGCTTCCTAGCTTCAAGTTAAAGCTGTAAGATCACAGATTTCAAGGTATGCCTGAAGTCAAGCATGTTTTTATAGTTCCAAGCTAGAATTCAGAGTGTGGTGAGAAGCTGTTCCCCATTGAGCTTAAGCCATATTTGCAAAAAACAATAGAATGCAGAAGGATTTTATTCTGCATCAAAGGGCAGTTATGTGGGGAACAAGAACAAAACCATTAAAGATGGTATTGTTAAAAACTGCATTAACATTCTGCAATTACTTCTTGTCATGGTGCAATCCGAAGAGATGTTGGAATTAAATAAGATAGCTCAAGTACACCTCAGAATTGTGTTGTAGAGAGCTTCTATTTCAATATGAACTTGAAAAAAGGGCAACATAAACTACTGTTTACTTTTCATTCTTATTTTGTCTTGATGCTCATTTATTAGATAGCAGAGAAGATTCAGTATCTACTTTTTTACATTTTTGTGGTGGTGGTGATTTAGTATTGCACTACTGAAGTGTCATTATGAAATGGATGGACAATGTGGACAGTCCAGGAGTAGTTTAAGCAATATACACTTGCACATGCTCCAGCCATGCTGTGAAATTTGTGTTGCTGAAAGCCAAGGGAAGGTAGGTGGAGGTGCTTGCGTGTAAAACACAATGTTTTCCTGAAAGCAGGACATTCTCTTGAAGAAATCTATCACCTCCACTACTGGCATTTGAACATGC
Organism: Erpornis zantholeuca; assembly: GCA_013400515.1. Classification (NCBI taxonomy): domain Eukaryota; kingdom Metazoa; phylum Chordata; class Aves; order Passeriformes; family Timaliidae; genus Erpornis; species Erpornis zantholeuca. The sequence goes on along the minus strand of VZTN01034720.1, from coordinate 990,072 downwards.
AAAGGAAATCATTAAGAGTACTTGATGTACACAGTGCTGCATAAAAAGCTTGGATTGTCTTCTAGGAGCCTTTAACTAATACATAGATTGAATAAAGATTTCTTAAGTAGAACATCTCTGAAAAAGTCCTATCTTGTATTAATTTGGTTCTGTGGAATCCTAAATGAATTCTGTGACAGCACAAGAGTATTTTACTTAGGAATACTGCAGTTGTCTTTAAGGGGAGTGAGAAGCCTGCTTGTTTTATTTTCAGAGGATTTTGAGTTATTCATTTACTAAAATCTTTTCCTTTTGTCCATTTTAGAATGTTGCAGATCACATTCCTCAGTTGGTGCAGGGTGTAAGAGGAAGTCAAGCTCAGGCAGAAGACCTCAGCGCCCAGCTCGCTTTAATAAATTCCAGTCAGAATTTCCTTCAGGTGAAGTCAACCAATAATTGCAGTAGATGCAAAAAGTGTTTTTTTAGTGCTGTATGTTTTAATTTGTGATAAATAGCCAGTAAACTGTTAAGAACCATGTAAAGAAGCTCATTGCTGACTATGAGCCATGGATAGGAGAATTCAGTTCCTTAGGTAAGGTGGCTGAAATACATTGTGTCAGTGGAGAGTGAAAACTGCTGCCATTGAGTTGAAGAGTAACAAGGAAAAACTAATGTTTATGGAGAACCCAGCACTCATTGCTGTACCACTTGCCCTCTGGGAAAGAGTTTAAAGAACAAGCTGGGGAGAATTTAGCATCTTTCTAAGTACAGGTCTGAATATGTGAGAGGCTGTTGTGACCTTTTCAGGCAACGTACACTTAGTGTTGCAACAAGAAGTTTCAGAGTTCCTCAGAAATAAAAGGCGATATTAGCCTAGTTTTTTAGATATTAGCCTGCATAGTGGATCTGGATTGACAGTTTGGCCAAAACACAAAATTTGACTGTGTGCTTTTTCTTAAACATCTTAAAATAGGAAGATAGAATACTGAGCATTGATAACAAAACTATTGGCTTATTGTTAATGTTACAAGAAACAACACCAGAAATCAATTCTCTGGGTAATGGCATGGTCATTACTTGGCATCAGTTAGTCTTGCCTTAAATGTGATTGCTGTTAGCAGGTTTTTATGGCCCTGTGTAAGCAGAGGGGTCACAAACCATGTTCTCACTATAAGTATTTGCTCTATGATTCCATCTTTAGTCATTCACATGATTGATCCATCTCCCCTACGGCTGCATGTGTGTACAATGGTGATGATGAGAATCAGCAAAGGCTTTTAATTGTATTAGCAGTAATCCCTCTGTAGAGGCATTGCTTGAACTACAGTTTTAATTTCGTAGAATTTTGACAGGGGTTACTATTTAAAAACAGAGAGAGAAATTTGCCATCTCTGCCACCTGGACCTGATTGTGCCATATGAATGCTGAATGGCAAAATTTCACATTTCTATAACTTTAAGTAGTCTCCATGAGTACTCAATGGCCTCGGGCAGACATTGGAACCAATGGAGTAGTCATTGTCCCAGTAACATGCAGATGAGTCCTGCTGCAGAGAATTAGGGCAGGGTGCTCCAGCTTCAGGAGCAGGAATGTGCTGGTTGTTAAAGACAAATCTAGAAACCTCATGACTGTGTGAATGGAGGAAGCAGTTTGTTTATTGAATCCAAAGCCTTGTTTAAAGAAAATGAGCTGGTAAAACCAGCTGTGTTCACTGTTGTTCTTTGAACAGCCTGGAAGTAAAATGGTGGCATCTGCTAAAGCTGCTGTCCCCACAGTGACTGATCAAGCAGCAGCGATGCAGCTCAGTCAGTGTGCAAAGAACCTTGCTACCAGCTTAGCTGAGCTACGAACTGCCTCCCAGAAGGTAGGTAAATACTGGTTTTAATCAGCTGAAACAAGAGGGCTTTCATGCCCTCATGCTCAGGCAGTGTTCACCTCTTACTGCTGTGTTTTGTGCACACTTTGCTCAGACTCCCAGGTGGCCTCTGTATCATGATAGAAAGGGGAGGGAGAACTGACAAGAAAACTGAGATTGTGCTACCCTTTCCATACCAGCCAGATGTGATGAGAGTATACAGAGCAGCACATCAAGACTTGAGCAGCTCTTACATTTGAGGGAGAGCAGGGAAAAAGGAGCACATCTGGTGCCCCCACCAAACCAGTGAGAACCCTGCTACAGCACTGCTGTGTTCACTGTTGTAGTTGTGAACTGGAATCATCATCTCTAGAATTCAGGGAAGCAGAGACTCTCTGTGTTTCACACATGGATTTCTAAACCATGTGGGGCTTTAAAAAAATACAAGTGGGAAGTCTGCTCTTTTTTGTGTGTGTATACACCGAGGCCTGAAACCAGGATTGTAGCACTGAGGTGGCCACACCTGAGCTAATGCTAGAATTTCCATCTCGTGCTGATGAATGTGGGCTGCCACATCAGGGGCTCAGTGTGACTTTGGTCATGATGCACAGTGAGGCCCCTGGTGAAAAGGGAAGTCCAGAGTGCAGCAGTTACTTTCTCAGTCCCTGGGCTGCCTGCTGTGAAGGGACATGTACACAAGCCAAGTGCACCTCACTCCCCTGGTGCCTCTTAGCAGAGTGTTATTCTCTTCATAGCTTGAAAATATTGTGCAGGAGTTTGGGATCCATGATGTATAACATTTAGAGGGCTCACAGTGGCCTCTAAAATAGGAAGAGAAATAATTTGGGAGGGGGAGATTAGACCTGAAGGATTTACTGTTTCTGAAAGTTACTTACAGCTGCTAACAGTTGTACTGATCTGATTCCTCAATAGGCTCATGAAGCTTGTGGCCCAATGGAAATTGATTCTGCTCTGAATACAGTCCAGACACTCAAAAATGAACTGCAAGATGCGAAGATGGCAGCTGTGGATGGACAGTTAAAACCTCTCCCAGGAGAAACTGTAATTGAGGAAGGATGTTCTTCATTTAAAAACAAACAAAGTTAGCTGTTAAAAAACTTAAGTATTAGAGGCAAAACAAGTCAAGAGGCTTTGGATAATGATGATGCTGATAAGATTTTACACTGGTTCTCTTAAAACTCTTAAAATGAGTATGTTCTGTAGTAGAGTTACTCATAGCACTGCAGGGCCTCCTTTTCTAGTGTACAAATTACAGTTTGGTAACAGTAATGTTTCAGTCTTGTAAAAAAAATTTCAATAGTGACAACAATGAGAACTTAGGACAGCCAGTTCTAGTAGGCTTAAAAAGTGAAATGGTTTATTCAGGGGAAAAAAAAGCCCTTCTTAGATGAAGGTATTTACTTCCACTGCTAATTATAAAGTAGTTTTATTGTTCACACTACCTAATATATTAATTTATTTCATCCTGAACAGGGAAAACATGCTGGTCAGGTTTCACAGCAACTATGTGTGTATTCAGTAACTGAGGTGAAAGTTTAGGTTTTTGTGGAATGAGGAATTTTGTAGTACTATTTTAAAAGAATAATGTTTTCTTTGAGCTTAAACTAAGCTTAATTGTCCTTTGCAATTTTTTACAGCTTGAGAAATGCACTCAGGACCTGGGAAGCACATCCAAAGCAGTTGGTTCTTCAATGGCCCAGTTGTTAACTTGTGCAGCTCAGGGCAATGAGCACTACACAGGTACTGGTTTATTCAGAATGGCTCTGTGAAACCTCTGTTTTCCATCAGATACTTGATGAAAGGTTTTCTTATCACAGACTACTTAAATGAAGGAGTTACTCCATTTTTTTTAGTGCTGATAGTGAATTGTGGTAAGTTACTAGGAATTGTGTGTGTGACTTGTGCTTCATAAAAGAACAGTGATGCAATCTGCTCTGTCTTTAATCAGAATACGTTGGGACATCTGTTGTTTTTGTAAATATGTGCCACTGAAACTGTGAAGGGCAGAACTAAATGGTATTGCACTTTAAAGGTCAGTGCCACTGGAAATGTTCCTGTGTCCTTACAGAAGGTTTAAAGGGTGCCTTGGATATGTTTTGAAGCAGCAGGATGTGAATGTAGTGGGGCAGCTTGGTGACATCAGAACTGCATCTCTTCCTAGGTGTTACCAGCTCACATGTACATGCAGCTGCTCTGGATGATTCACTGAGCACATTTGCATAGTGTGAGGTAAAGCCAGCAGGGAGGCTGGGCACACAGATCCCACAGTTTATTTTTGTACTTTTAGAAACAAAAAAACACCTTAACAAGAAAAATGCTCTACAGGAGGGACAAAAGTTTACTCATAGATATTAAAATGTTCTGTTATCTTATTTCTGATAGAAGTGAAAGCTGTTGTTGCAAATGCTCCCATAAGATTTTTTTTAATATTACTGATAAAATACATTATGGCAATTATCACTTCATTGGTATAATTGCATCTGGGCTCTAGAACTTACAGTTGCTTTCACTTGAAGCAGATGGAATTGCATAGACATGGCTCATGTTTCTATCACATAGTTAGGCAGAAGTAGGCACTGGGCGTCAGGCAAGGGAGTGCAGATACTTGCAGCCGATAATGAATAGCTAAATCTAGTAGCTGTCTTATCATCAGCTTGTAGGAAGCATAATTCAATTTCAATAGGAAATTTCAATAATTTCCTAAATAGGAGAAGGAGACCATTATTCACACAGACCTATACCTTAGCACTGGAGCTGATGGATGTCCTTTAACATTGGCCAGACAGACCACAGAAAGTAATTTTATTGCATTATTTCTGTGACTTCATTCAGCTATTTTGATATGTTTTTACTCACAGTGATGTTAGGTTATATCAAGTTGTATCATTCCTAATAATGAATTCCTAACTCTTCTTTGATTGCTTGAAATTAAATTATATTGTGCTGTGGCTCTGAACTCCTGTACCCCATTCTTGCAGACAATCGCTTCCTCCAAAGCTTGGAGTAGCTTTTCCTCATTTACAGGTTTTAGCTTTACTTCTTTTTCAATGTTTCACTAAGATGTAGTCACTTGTGTAGAGAGCTGTGCCCAGAATGTGGTCTTTGGGCTATAACATTTACTTTTTGGCTTCATTACAGGCATTTCCCTAAGCAAATGATACTGTGTATTTCAAATGTGTTTCTGTTTGAAGATTTTCTTTTAACTTGCCTTTGCAGTGTTATTTTGCAATAGGATTGTTATCTGCAAGATCATGTCATAAAATACCAAGATTGTCTTTAAGGGTACTAATAGAATCCTTGGTGAAATCTGACCCTAGGAGTTGCTGCCAGAGAAACTGCTCAGGCCTTGAAGACTTTGGCTCAGGCAGCACGAGGGGTTGCAGCATCTACCACTGACCCTGTGGCAGCACATGCAATGCTGGATTCAGCCAGGGATGTCATGGAAGGCTCTGCTATGCTGATTCAGGAGGCCAAGCAGGCCCTGGCTGCCCCAGGGGATGCAGACAGTCAGCAGAGATTAGCCCAGGTAAGCTGGGGCTTGAGCAGCTGCATGAGTTGTCAAACCCAGGGAAACACTCCAGATCAGCATTAAATAAGGAGAGGGAATGACAGAAAATAAGCCTGCAAAGCATGTCAGCTTTCTACTCCTTTCAACAGCTCTCAGTAAGTAACATCATGCCTATGTTGAACAATGCAGATGGTATAAAGTGTGGTATTTTAGTCATCTCTTAGAAAAATATACAAAGATGCAGCTCTGTGCTTTTACCCATAACATATGTGGGGAGACTGCTTGATTGCAAAAGTGAGACAGCCATTAAACTCATAATTTTCAAATAAAAAATCTATATCCATGTTATATTCAAAAAGTGAGTCCATATTTTCTTCATGTGTGGCACCACTGCATCTGAATACTTTAAAAAGTGACAGGTTCTTTTTGTACTGGTTTGAAAAGTTCTAGAATTGGCCTGCATTGTAAATAATTTCTTATAAAGATACCTTTGTTTTAATCAGAACTTTGTAAAAAGTAGCATGAAACAAGCTTCTGTGGTTAGTAAGATAACTTTGGGGCATTACCTTACCTGCAGTGCTGCAGCCTTTATCCCAGGTGCCAGGAGCAGTTGTGGGGCTGCTCTGCCAACACCATCCTATCAAGCAGATGAGCCTAAATAAAGGCTGCAGGGCAGCAAGCTGGGGAAGTTGCAAGCCTCAAAAATGGCCTTGTAGGGGTGAGAAGGTTGGAATTGCTGGCTGGGAAGTAGAGGCTGTGCCTCCTATTAATGAGTGCTTAAGCCTCTCAGCGTGAATGCATTTGCTTGTGCGTTGTAGGTGGCAAAAGCAGTGTCTCACTCCTTGAATAACTGTGTGAACTGCCTGCCTGGACAGAAGGATGTGGATGTGGCCTTAAAGAGTATTGGGGAATCCAGCAAGAAGCTCCTTGTTGATTCGGTAAGATGGCTTTTAACATGGAAATAAGTGTCAGAAAACTGAACAGCAGATCTGGGTTCCCTATGTGCCAAATCGTTATTCAGTAAACGTCCCCTAAATAATATTTCATGTAAACTGTGTTTGAGTTTATGCACCTTTAGGCAGCTGCTACTTAGACTGCAATACTGTTTCTCTAGTTTTGTGGGCAAGGTGAAATGTGTCTGTGACTTGTGAAGGCAATATTAAAATTATTGTCATAGATTGGTATTAACTTTTTGGTTTTAAAAATGGCAACTATGATTTATCATTCTGAAGAATATGAAAATTAGAAAATTAGGTCTCCTGCCTAGAATGATCAGTTCACTTGAAGGGGCATTGTGATCTGTCAAAAAATGTATGGTCATTTGTGCAAGGAGTAGAATTATTACTTTCTTTAACTGCATCCATGTCAAAAACTCCTTTTTGCACTGGCACTTTGCCAGAAGGTTGCATCTTTTGAACAGCTTTTTTTTCCTGCACCCATCAGTGACCTTGCTACCTGTAAGTGAAGGAGGAATTGTATTTTGTAATGTTTGTGCAATGCCTTTTGATAAAACCAGGGTTTTTTTGCCAAACTGTTTTACCAGAGTTGTTCTGAAGAGCTGCCAATACTTGTGTCCCTTGAAAAGTTTACAGACTTGTCTATCCCTTGAAAGAAGCAGCAGGACTCAAGTTGCTGGACAGATTTCTGGTTGGCAGCTGTCCCACAGTTCCAGCTCACTACTCTATTGCATTTGGTGTTCTCAGCATCTCTTAAACTCTCCAGTCATGAAAGGCTGGTGTGATGTGACTGACAATAAACTACTGAACTTTGTCTCTTACAGCTACCTCCAAGTTCTAAGTCATTTCAGGAAGCTCAGAGTGAGCTGAACCAGGCAGCAGCAGACCTGAATCAGTCAGCTGGAGAAGTTGTCCATGCTACACGGGGCCAAAGTGGGGAACTGGCTGCAGCCTCTGGGAAATTCAGTGATGACTTTGATGAATTTCTTGATGCTGGTATTGAAATGGCTGGCCAAGCACAAGTAAGTTCTTGATGGTGCTAATTGAGGGATAATCTTGGCCATAACCTTGGCAGTGCAGTACATGGTTTATGTAGCAGTAGAGTGCAGCACAGCATGCTGGTGTGAGCCTATCCACATATGGCAGGAGATGTTTGTTGTGAGGGAGTCATCTGGAACAGGCTATCTGGAGTGAAGAGAACTCAGCATTTGCATCTTCCACAGGATTTTGGTATTTGTTCCTGTGTCCAGTCAGTAATATGACTTTGTACTTCTCTATGTAATTTGGTAACTAATTGGAGCTGCATATCTGAAGGTGCAAAGGTGTGCTGAACCTCTGAGTTTGTGGAAAGGGTTGCTTCTATTTCTGTGGAACTACCAAAAAGTACTACGTAATTTATAAGAACACTGTTCAAAATAAAGCACATTTCTTTGCTACTTTTGAAATGCTTTAAGTGGATGGAGGAAAAGATGCTTTGATGCCACTCTGTGGTGCTGTGGACCTGCTACAGAGTAGAGCAATCACTTGAAGAGGGCAGTCTGAAATACCATCCTGGGGTCTGACAGCAAGCATGTGGACTCGTGTTCAGTGATCTTAAAATCTGGCAGAGTTCTACTCTGATGAACACTAACACTCAGCAATGTTGTCACATGTGGCCAAGCTTATTCCTGGTGGTCTGGGAACTCATTTGGAGTTGGAGATACCACCTTCAGTTTATCTTACTGGGTGCAGTTGTGTTGAGCTACAGTAACTGGTCATTTGACAATGATTTAGCATAACAAATGTCAGCATATAAAAAGGAATTGTGTATCAGAACAGATGAAAGGACTTGCCAAGAAAAGAATCTGCAGATGGTTTTGCCCTGGTTTGTAGGAGGACCCTACAAACCTAAGAAATTATTGCCAAAGGAGAATGGCCAGAAGGTCCTGTGTCAGTCCTCTGAAGTCATTTATGAAATGTCTCTTTAGAGCAGATACTTGGTGATAGACCTGAGTAGAGATCTGACAGTAGCTGGTAGTTACTGTCCATCAGAGCTTCATCATTCAGGCTCCAGATGTGTGAAGTGAGTTAGGCTCCATGTACAGCTGAGTCTGAAAGTGAGTAGTAGTGAGGTACCTGTATCTTTAGCTGTGTACCACATTGACTTTTAGAATGTTTTGTTTGAGGGAATTCAGTGAAGGCAGAGATAGAAATGATAATGTAAATGGTTTCTTGAAATGAGAATCCAGCTGCTGATGACCTTGTGGCCCTTGAGAGTTTGCTTATCCTGCTGACACAGGGGATGGTGACCATCTTAGTTATTCATGGCTGATCTTTCAACAAAGAAGGCCTTCTGTGTGTAGTTGTTTGGCCTGAACAGAAGCCGTAGCAGGTATTTTGGGTGACTGGCAAAATGTAGGGGAAGGGAGGAAGTAGTGTGTAAATATGTAGTAAATGTGGAGTAAAAGCTGTTCATATCAGCTAGACAATGTGCAAGTTGTTTACTTAAAACCATGAACACACTGTTAGAAAAAATGGGTTCACTTCTACTGATCACTGACAGAAGAATCTAGTCACAGCTATTTGCTGTGAAAATGCAGTACTTTCTGTAACTGTATCTAAATGCAGGCTTCCCTTTTCAATCAGTGGCATAAAATAAGTAATAGAACGTCCAAGTCAGAATATTGACCAAAGTAGGCACATAGAAACTTATTTTCATGGAAAAGTTGGCTTTCTGGAGGATATATTTGTGTGAGCAATCCCAATTAGATGCTAGAGAGCCTGTGAGCTGCACAGAGGATGCTAGAATAGAGAGAGCATACGCTGACTGAATAATGTGCAGCAGTTGTGCCAGGCAGAGACACAAAGAGTCTTGACAATAAAAGCATTGTTCAACAAGTAGTAAAGTTTCTCCATTGCTCACTTGTGAATGCTACCATTGTTGGAAGCCAAGCTATTTGTTATAAGGGTCTTTTTCTGTTACATAAGTGAAGCTAGAGGCACCTGTCTGGGTGAACAGAGGCTTGGGCCCTTCTCTGGCCTCACGTATGGCAGTGGTTTCAGGTGGATAAGCAAGCTGGCTTTTCATATGTGGTTTTGGCACACTCTGTTGCTGATTTTGTATTTAATGTTATGCTGCTGTGGCTTTCCAGACTAAAGAGGACCAGATTCAAGTCATAGGTAACTTGAAGAGCATCTCTATGGCTTCCAGCAAGCTGTTACTGGCTGCCAAGTCTCTGTCTGTCGATCCTGGAGCTCCTAATGCCAAGAACCTTTTAGCAGCAGCAGCAAGGTAAGGATATGTTGCTTGCTTTATGTTTTCCTGTGATATTTGCTTTTCTCTGTGGTATTCATATTGTGCTTATGTATTATTCTCCTATTGATAGATAACTGAGTGGTTGGAACCTGTAGTTCTATTTAAATGGAAGTAGGCCAGAGGAAAGTTACTTATGTCGGAGTAGTTCCTCAGCTGGTATAACTTCTTACCCCTGGTGGAAATAGGAGCCAACATTTGAAGGCTTGGCCAGGTTTTTGAAAGGAATCAGTGTATTTTACATACCATGTCCTCACCATCTCTATTCTGACTAGGCAATCGTTAACATTAAGCCTCTCAATCCCTGAAGGAAAAGGAATTGAATAATATTCTTATATAGAATGTGTTTGAAAATTGTATTGTAGCTACCTATCACTAACAGTGGGCATGTGTGTATGAGCAGGAATGCTTGACAGGGTTAGATGCTACATTTCTTCAGTGGAGCATACCCTTATTTGAAGGATTATAAATCCACTCCTTCACTAAAGGGCTTCCTCAAGAATTTATGCTACTTTACTTTGTCATATTTCATTTTTAAAAAATTACATCTATCTCTATGTCTCCCTGGAAATAAATAGCATCTATGGAAATGATAAATAACCAAAGGCTGCTTGAAAGTGAAGGAGTCACATGAGATTTTATTCCTGCTGCAGCATCAAACTGCTACAGATTTGTGCTTTAGGCTTGGAGCATTCCTGACTGGAGTGTTGAGGAATTTATTGTCCCCAGTGAAATCCAGACAGTTGTAAGTTCCTTCCAGGCTGGTATTCCCTCTGTGGAAGGATGTAATAGAAAAAGGGAGGTGAGCAGGTCAAACCTTCAGCTCTTCTGTGTGTGCATGTGTGAGACCTTACATAGAGACCATATACCTGTGTGAAGTAAATACTGCAGCAGGTCTCAGTTTGTGTTTAAGGTGCTAAGGAGACACTGTATTTCCCTTCTTAAGATCCTCCTGGATGGCTTTTGTCAAGCTTGCCAGGGCTCTATTCTCTTTCACTGCTATGATAGATCAGGGTCAAATATTTTTATTTTTTCTCTTCTCATGAAAATGAAAAAGAGGCACAGCTTCCTTATTATAAGATAGCTTTTCTTCTCATTTTTCTCTCATCATCTATGGTACTGTGACTAGTCTTGGGTTTTTGTTGTGTTTGTTTTGCTTTCTTCCCCCTTTTCTCCAGCCATAAAAGACACTTCACCTTTTTCTGTAGCTTTGTCTTCCTTGTGGAGGCATTTTTCTTGACCACCTCTGACAGGACTGCAGCACTGGCTGAGGTCCCTGTAGGGTTCAAGTATTTGTTGTATTTGATGAGAACAGATGTGGCCTTTAGAGTCAGTCCTAGCAGTCCCTTTCCACTCTAGGATTGGTGTTTGAGGAGCCAACTTCCTGGTTCTACTGTGTCCAAATGGTTTTCAGAGTAATGTTTGTACAGTGGATGGATTCCTGGAAGAGGTACCTGGTGTGTGATAATGACATTCATGAGACCATGTGCCATCCTCTACAGAGCTGATAATTCTCTCTCTTGCTAATATTCTCTGAGTCAGTATGACTTGAGACTCAGATTATAATCAACAGCAGACAAGATATTTTTTTGTGAAGTTCCTCTGGGAGTGAACAGAACTTTCAATTTCTGACATTTTTTCCTGTGTCTGTATGCAATGATATTTTGTGATGCATAGAAATCACTGATGTTCAGCAGGTGAACACCAGGCCCTCCACAAAGACTCCAAAGCTTCTGAGAAGGGTAGGAGTCTCAGTTAAACAAGTATGTCTATAAGTTCCATTCTTTTTGCCCTGGAATTTAACATAAACATAATGCATGTAATAAGCACATCCCATTCCCTTTTGTAACAGTAGGATACCATCCATCCAGGTAGTCCTGTTCTTGGTATGTTATCGAGTGCCTGTTTTCTGAAAGGGAAAGTAATGCAAATGCCATTCAAAGGCCAGAGGAAAGCATATTCTCCATGCACTCCAATTTCACTGATTTTCTCTTCTAGATGCTGTGTTCCTGGGTTGTTAGTCATGACTCTAAAATGAATGCAGTTATAATGAATTTTGCCTGTTATCAGAGCATTCATCAGGAAGACCCATAGTGTCTGTCGTATGTCCAGGAGCTGTGAGCTCCCACAGGAACATAATGCCTTTGCATAACTTGTTTGCTGTGGATATAAACCTATGGGAGAATCTCAGTTACTAGTTAGAGGAAAAAACTGACTTGGTGACAGACTAAGGAAGTATATAGCAGTTTGTGTATGTATTACAGTATGTCAGACAAGACACGAGACTTGGCTGGAGAAGGGTAAACAACATTTACTTTTTATACAAGCATTGTTTTCTATAGCAGCTGCTTGTTTTTGTATCCTTTAGGGCTTCTGAGGTGGTAGTTGAGCAATGATTCAGTTAATGTCAGACCTGGGGAAGTGCTGAAATACCTTTTAGCAGCTACACTCTGTCACTGTGCCAGTGTAATGTGTTGGCCTTGGCCTGCTGCCAGANATCCAAGTTTTATATCTTTATGCAGTGTACAGTTAATGACAAAAGTTTTGCTAAGAGGAATAGTTCGACTTTAAAATCCACCTTTTTTTCTTCCTACTCTCCCTAGAGCTGTGACTGAGAGTATAAACCAGCTCATCACACTGTGCACCCAGCAAGCTCCCGGGCAGAAGGAATGTGATAATGCACTCAGAGAACTGGAGGTATTACTATATTTCAAATGTTCTTATAATTAAAAGTGGACCCCAAATGTTTGTTTCCTTTTTATTTTTTGTCTGAATAACTCCTGTCACTGTCCTCACTTGATATCTGTGGCAGAGGTTTTAATTGCATATGAGGTGAGCATGGAATTCATGAAAATATCTTGTAGTTTTGGCCAGAATGAAATTTGCTACCCTGTTCCCCATCTCCTCTTTCCTGCCCTCCATAGGTACAGTTTAGTCCCTATTATTCATACTTACTGTCACTTAAGGAAGAATCAGGACAAAATGGATGTTTCTATTACCACCAGTGCACTGGAGGGAGCTGCAATATCTTGGTTTTTCCACTTGCAGGATGTTGTTACTGACATCCCACTTTAGGATGATGTTTGCCATCTTTTACCTGGACCTTTCTTAGTGTAGATTTTAATGCGTTATTTCTGCCTTCCCTATCAAACTGTGATGTGTGTGTCAATACAGGCTCTTGCAAGGCACTTTCTTGATCCCAAGTGAAATGTTTGGCTGGCTAACCGTGGGTCAGCTGAAAGACCTAATTCCAAGATGCCACTGATGACAGACAGGGCCACTTTCAGTAGTAGGAAATAACATCTTTTCATTTAAACTAGATGTTTGTTGTTTACTGTCAAGGTCAAAACATCAAGGGGTGACTGTGTCAAGAGCATAAAATACCATTAAGCTTTTTATTTCTAGCCCTTAGTATCAGAAGGACACAAAGGTCATTGCAGTGCATTCCAGGATATTGTGAGTTTTCTTAACATGTGAGTCCATGGTTATCATCCCAAGATGTTGTAGGAGTTCCCCTAGGAGCTGCTTTGTCCTGAATTCTTAGCTTCTTAAATGTTCTCTCCTTGGTCAGAGGGAGCAGCAACAAGTCCAAAGAATAGAAATAGAAACCAGGAAATCGGGCTGTAATGTAAAGGAGGAAGCAGGGGAAATGAATTGCTGTTTCTCAGGACTTCCTAGAAGACTAATGGGGAGAGATCTGTGAAACAGCAGGGATGTGAAAGGTGAGAATTTCCAGCTAATGAGCCACAGAAAACTAAGAACTTAAAGGAGAAATGTAGGGCAGAATAGCCTTAAAAAGCCCTTGCAGAGGGCTCTGTGCCAATAGCACAGAATTGCAAGTGCTGGCATGGATTGTGAGCAGGGCCAGCAAAGGACTGAAGGAAGATCTGTAGCACCTTGAACTTCCCAAAGGGGGAGAGTTAGCACAAAAAGCCTTGGTATGCAACTAAGTTAATTTCTGGAAAAAGGGAAAAGAAACCAAGGCAAAAGCACCCAGTCCTGAAATCAGACTGGAGACTCGAATCAAAGTGACTGGAAGAACCTATGACATTTTAGAAGTCTTAATTTCTCTTTACAGTGATTAAACTTTTGCCTCTTCCTTCATTTCCCCAACTCATCACGCACTATTTCTAGTCTATCCAGGGCTTAACTGCTAAAAGTAATTGTTTCTGTAGAAAGAGTGTGTCTGAGCATGGATTTGATAGACTGTCAGTATTCTCTGTGGTCTTTTCTGGAAGACTGTTTTTAGTGAGCACCTTATTGTCTAATCTCCAGTGAGGCAGCTAAACTTGCCCAGAATTGCAGCTGAAAAGAGTAACACAGGTGTTGCAGTAATTGCAAATGTATGTTAGTGGGAAGTTTGTGCTGGCTTGTATTTTGCCATTGTGTTCCTTATATTCTGAGGGCCTCTGTCTCCAAAGAAGTGTAAGTGCTTTAGGAACCTTGTTTGCTTTTCAGGTTGTTATTTATTAGAGCACAACATGAAGAGTTGCTGCAATGTCAGTGAGAACTGACAGACAGATGAGGCAACTGGAAATTGCTTTTTAGACACCACATCTTTACATCACCTTTTTCTCTTTTTTAATTGCTGTAAGGCTTTAAGTTAGACTTTTACAAAGCAATAGCTGAGCTGTTAAAAATACCGTAGGTGTATCTTAATGTTAGAAGTTGTGTTAGGAGAAAAGTCTGAGTGTTTAAAATCATGCCATGATTTCCTTTAGGTGGAAGGCAAATGTCAGACACAGCTGCCAGTATTTTTCTCTACTTAATTGATTTCATGTTCATCAGAAGGATTAAGTCTTTTATGTGTGATATTTGGCAATAAAATTGTGTTCCTCCAAACTTGAAGAAGATGTGCTACAGATACTTTTATGTATGAAAGAATTAGCCTCCTGCATTTTGCCGTTTTTACAAGTTTTGTTATCTAATTTAATTCATTCTTCTCCATGAGTATGTGATTGATTGTCACAATGTTACTTCCAGGGTTCAGAATCACCTCAGGAAAAGAAATTAAACCTGACTATATGCAGATTTCTGACAGAAAGTTTTCCTGTGTTGAGGGAATCTGTTGACAGTGTAAGAGGTACTCAGAGTGGTACTCAGTTTGGTAACCCTTTGTGTTTCCAGACAGTGCTCAACAAATGGCAGCTGGTTTTCTTATCACTCTTTTAAATTTTTTAATGAAATTTAAAATAGTGCTGAAAACATGTTACACTGTGGACACCTGACAGATTGCCTCATGTCAGCTGAGCTTCTCTGACCATATATCACTCATCACAAACATGAGGTAAACTACATTAGCCTGGACTTCAACAGATTGGTGGGGCACACACGTGGAGTTCCCACAGCTCCATTCCTGTCACATGGGGTTTCCTCCATGACACACCCTCAGGGAGTGTGCACCTTTGCTTGCTGGAGACAAAGGTGTAAGAATACACTGGGATAAGCAGGATAGGTGCAATGGTCTGTGTTCTTTTCAGCTCAGTACTTCAGACTTTGTCAATAATAGTTTCTTTCATTATTTCAGACAGTTAAGGGAATGCTGGATAACCCAAATGAACCTGTGAGCGATCTCTCATATTTTGATTGTATTGAGGGCGTAATGGAAAACTCAAAGGTAATTTCTTTTTCCCACTTCTGTGCCAATTATAAAGTGTGTTTGGACTTCCAGAAGTTTCCACATGCATATTGAATGTTAGAGGTGCAGTCAGTGTTTATAGATAAAATGTCTGCTGCGTTGCTTGATAAACTCTGCCTGAGATAGGTCTCTTACAGGTAATTTCAGGCTTTGGTCACTTAGAAGGTGCATTGCCTTAGTAAGAAATTTTGAATTAAGTAACTGATGCACAATGCTCCTAAAGCTTCTCTCTCCCTTCGTCTCCTGAGCACTAGACAGTGTGTCATACTTTGAGGTGCTGTATTTTGACTGCAGTTATGTTAGAACATCCTCATGGGAGGCTTGGCAATGAAATCCCATTGTACTGTTCTGTGCAGAACAGCTTTGCCAAATGTCTGAGCAGTCCAGACAGCCCAGCACATCAGAAAACCTATGGGAAACCTCTTCAGTTATTTTGAATCAAGCTGTGCTGCACATCTTCCTTTGAAGCTGATTTTTGGTGTCCTTATTATTTGATGTGCTGGAATTGTCTCATATTCCTCCTTCTCTAAAAGAAAAAGAAAGCACCTAATGGGTGTGTGTGATCTTGCATCTAATGCTCTACCACAGCCACAGCTCATTTGGAATTTTAAAGCCAAGTGAACTGAATTCAGTGGGACATACTGTGGGAATTTGTGTGCATTCTGACACTAAGATGCTTCCAGAAGTCTAGGTGCAGTTTCATTTACACTGAAATTCAGTGACTTGGGGACAAAGATGATCCTGGATGTGTTGACAGCATCTGCAGGACTGGTTATGTCATGTTCTGCAGTTGGTGGAATGCACCAAGGGCCAGGTTAGCTGGGATGGCTAATAGGTGACAGCAAAATTAATGAGGGTTAATTCTGTACCCTCAGAGTCATTTGAGCTGTAGTAGTGCTTATGTTCCCTGTCAGTCCAGTGTCAGTGTGCATGCCTGATCCCTCACATCACACAGAGGAATGTGCCCTCTTCAGTGAAGTCTAAAATTTCTGGAAGCCAAGTCTGGGAGCTTTGTGGGCCGAAATTGGTTTCAGGCCAGAACTCACTTGCCTCTACATGGTAGGGATGTGTACTTGAAAGATAACTTTGTTTTTTCATTTCTGAGGTTCTTGGAGAATCAATGGCAGGCATTTCCCAGAATGCAAAAACTGGGGATCTTTTAGTCTTTGGAGAATGTGTTGGAGTTGCATCCAAGGCTCTTTGTGGCCTCACAGAGGCAGCAGCTCAGGTAAGCTACTGAAGGCTGTAAAACAATGATGTTTTTATTTTTTAGCAAGCTCATATCCTGGATTTGTAAATCTGAAATTCACTTCCCTGTTGTCAAGCAAGTGATGACTTTGTAGTATATGGCGTGTTCTGTGTAGATCCACAGAAATAGTATGCACTGTATGAGGAGCAGAGTGCAATAATGTGTGTTATTTTCTAAGGAAGGGAAATTACATCAAGAAGGAAGCTTTGCTGAGGATAAATAAAAGCTGCAGCATATGGAATTCATGTTTGCAGCTCAAGCTCAGAACTATTACATCATAGAGAAATGCACAAAAAAGCAGCCAGCAGTTAAATTAATGAATCAAGTTTGTAAAAGTTCTTAAGGAGCACTACAAATTTCAGACATTTGAACTAAGAAGAAACCTGTTTCAGCTCTTCAGATATTTTTGGAATAACCAAAATTCTTAAACTGCTACAACAAATTAGGATCTGATCTCTGTGGTTTCACTGATCTGATAACTGAGTGAATTATAAAGAGCTGATACAATCACCCTGAGGAAGGATTTGGCTGTGGGGGATTGTGCTCTGCATCTGAAAACCTCTTCTTGATTTCCCCAGATATGTAATGCCTTAGTATGGACTAAATGCTTTCCACATCTAACTTTGAGTTGCCTTACTGGCATATTGAGGTGTGACAGATAAATTTATCTGTAATAGATATAGGAAATCTTTATACATGCTCGTGACAGTTCAGATAAGTTGTTGTTGAGAGGCATGAAACTTAAAACTGAGAGAGGAGGTAAGGTTGGCCATCAGACACCTTGAGCTGCAGTGAGACCAGCAGCTGCAGGCCTGATGGGACCTGCACTCAGCAGAAGTGCCTTTGCTGAATTGCTTTTCTAGTCTTGACAAAAATCCCTTCACCTCCAGCCATGGCTAATACAGTAAATAATTTGCCGGTACCTGTGACTATTAAAGCTCTCTCTATTGGCTGTGCAAGAGACAAGTCATGTTTTCAGGGATGGCAGCTGTCTAAACAGTGGGTGGTTTTGTTTCTATTAATTAAAGTTCTCAAGTGTAAAGGTGTGTTTTCTTGGTTTCAGTGGATTCTAGAGATGTACTGCTAGAAACAAATGGTAATTGTGTTTCACAGTATGATTTCTGCATAATCTCTGACCACCATGTGCTATGACATATGGCCAGCTTACCAGAGATCCAAGACAGATTTAGCACGATTTCTTAGGACTGCTTTCTTCTTTTCTCCACTTCTAGGCTGCTTACCTGGTGGGTATCTCAGATCCAAACAGCCAGGCTGGTCAGCAGGGCCTCGTGGACCCAATTCAATTTGCCCGTGCCAACCAAGCGATCCAGATGGCATGCCAGAACCTGGTGGATCCAGCGAGCAGCCCCTCGCAGGTGATGGCAGAGGATTGCAGGGAGCCCAGCCCTGTTGGGACACAGGATTTTGCTTTGTCACGTGCAGTCAAAGGCGTTGTGCTCTGACTCTGCTGCCTGGCTTTGGATGCTGACATTGCAGAGCTGTGGTGTGGTTATTGTCCCTCCCCTCTAACACTGTGCCTGTTCTGTGCTGGTTTTCGCAGGTGCTGTCAGCTGCCACCATCGTGGCCAAGCACACGTCTGCTCTGTGCAACGCTTGTCGCATCGCTTCGTCCAAAACAGCAAACCCTGTTGCCAAGAGACACTTTGTGCAGTCTGCCAAGGAAGTTGCAAACAGCACTGCTAACCTGGTTAAAACTATCAAGGTACAAATGCTGCTTAATTGTGCTTCCTTCTTCTTTTGGGATATCAGGGGGTTTTCTTGATTGGTTTTTTTTCCCCTGTTGAGACAGAATGGTTAGGAATATCTTTTTACCTTCTTGGATATGCATGGTTTAAAAAATCACTAATTAAATCACTAATTATATTTTTGAAGATCTGAATTGGAAAATGTGTTCAATAGTATAACTTCTGAAGTCAAGGTGAAAAGAATTGGGTTGTTTTACTATTAGGAGAGGCAGTTGGCCCATCCAGTATGAGACCCCTCAGGATTGATGTATTTAATGAGTTTTCACCATAAGAATAATCTGCAAGCAACTGAATGTGAAGATTTTTAATGATGTTAAGTTCCTCAGTATTTGGAGATTTTTGGAGCTGTTTCTTACAGCTTTACCTTATCTATAGGAGAAAAAAAAGAAATAAATAATAGTGGGAACCAAACGGAAGCTATTTATGTTGCTAATAGTCTCCTGTTAATAGTAACTTTTTATTTTCCAGATTCCTGCCATCAATTTGGTAGGGGATAGTTTAACTTCATGCAAACAAAAGTAATACTTGTGAAGCCATGGAGAATTCACAATTCTAAACCCTTCTGGAAGCCATTATCTGATCTAATCTGATTTCATTAGCTGAACTGTTTATTTTGAGATTAGGAGAGAGATCAGTTGACTTGGGTGAAAATGAGAGCAATATATTACTGGTTTGCTTAAAACAGAAATAACTAAAAAATTTCAAATCAATCTGTAGGAAACAACCACTTTCACAAACCACAGAAAGGTGGAAGTTAGCTCCTTCCACCCTTTGGAGTGTGAGATCCTGGGATACAACTTGAGAGAGTCATTGGAGTGCAATGACAGGAAACCTGCAGCAGTTTAAAGTTTAGGGTCAGTAACCAGCTAAGGATCAGCACACCTAAAAGATCATATTCTTTGCATCAGTCTTGTTTGTGAGGAGCTTTCAAAAACACACAGCAGTTTAAAACTAGGAAGGTTTAAACCATGTTCCTTCCATTTTGCTAAAGAAACCCATTCAGACAGAGCTCAGTCCTGATTTTGTTTCCAGGCGCTGGATGGAGATTTCTCTGAGGAGAATCGCAACAAGTGCAGAATTGCCACTGCACCTTTAATAGAGGCTGTGGAAAATCTGACAGCATTTGCTTCAAATCCAGAATTTGTCAGCATCCCAGCACAGATCAGCACTGAGGTAAGGCAGGATATGCTGCATTTCCACCCTCCAGAAGCTGAAAATATTGAAGTAATCATGTGTTAGGAGAGAGTGAGTGTAAAGACCCTGAAGTGTTTCCTTGGGTTTCTGGGTGTTCACAGGGAATTCTGCTTTCTTTTGTTTAACCTCTGACCTTGACTTTTCCACCAGTACAATGCAGTTTGACTACAATAAGTGCTTGCAAGTCTGCTCTTAGCACAGCCCTACAGCACAGGTGACTTGTATGTTTTAGTAGCTGGATTCTTCCATGCAATACCATAATAAATATCCCCTTTTTTTATCCCTCAAGTGCAGTTTTAACAAATAGAACCTGTTTAGTTCTGAAAAGAATCAAAGGGATGTTGCTGGGTTTTTTCCTTTTTGCCCACAAATTCTCCATCCTCAAATTGTGTAAATACAGCAGAGCAGAATGTGAAGAGACTAATAAAGGATTCGTTGGTTTTAGGTTTTTTTGCACAGGAAAAAAGATAAAAAAGCAAATCCCTCAAGCTTCATAAAAGCTTTGGAGTAGAGGTCATGTGTTGTTACTGTCCCTCCAAGGGCTGCTTCCTGCTTTTGTCAGGCTCTGATCCAGATGGCAATATCAGATGATGCAGTAGCTGTTGCAGTTGTACAGCTGTGGGGCTGTAACTGAAATCTGAGCATGTCCTCCAGGTCTGTGGTACCTGGGTTTACCAGATTGTTGGCAATAAAATAGGTACACAGATGATAACCCAGTTAAGAGTCGTCAGTCATCACTTGGAGTCAGTAGTCTGACTGGAGAAAGGGCACATCTGTTGATGACAATTTTTGTGGCAAAGTCTATTTTCAGTGATATTTCTATAGTCTGCAACTAGACAAGATGCATTTCTTAACTTGGATGTGTTCCTTAAGTATATTTCAGAGAAAGCTGTTGGACTGATTATTTTAGTTCTATTTCTGTCTTGACTATCTGTGAATATAATAGTAAAGCGGAGGAAATTATAATTCTATTTTAATGCTGTTAATTAAAAAGGCTTTTAGGAGCAGAAAGTGTGGATGAACTTGAATAATAATTTAAATGTTTTCTCTGTTCTAATACCTTCCTGACCACAGGGATCACGAGCACAGGAGCCAATTCTGGTTTCTGCTAAGACAATGTTGGAGAGCTCATCTTTATTGATCAAAACTGCCCGCTCTTTGGCTATCAATCCCAAAGATCCTCCTACATGGTCTGTACTAGCAGGGCATTCCCATACAGTCTCAGATTCTATCAAGAGTCTTATTACCTCTATCAGGTATGTCTTTTGTAGTAATTGAGCAGCTGTTCATAAAGAAAAATGCCATACAGCCATTAGCACTGTTATTTTTCACTGATGGAAATTACTCTGTGATGCACAGTATCTCCCCAGTTACACTGGGTTTTTAATTGTAATTGATGACTGCAGCACCCCTGCAGCATGGGGCTGTTCTGTGGTTGTATTCTGTTCTCCTTCTCTGGTTCCACCTCCAGTTCACTCTAAGGTAAGTGTGATAGAGAATGCTGTAGAAAATGGCCACTGTAGCTAATATTACCTCCATGCAGATCATGTACTAACATGCAATAGGTGGGAAACAGCTTTTTCTTTTTTTCAAGTGTGCTTGTGTGCATTGAGGAAGGATCGTGCTCCTTGCACTGTGCTCAGTTCAGTGTCTCTGTCTTGCAGGGACAAGGCCCCAGGGCAGCGTGAATGTGATTTTTCCATCGATGGCATCAACAGGTGCATCAGGGACATTGAGCAGGCCTCGCTCGCTGCTGTCAGCCAGAGCCTGGCCACCAGGGATGACATCTCTGTGGAGGTGAGGCAGAGACAGCACAGGCACAAACACAGGAGGGCTGAACAGCCTCGCCCGCCCTGCTGCTCAGTCACAGCACAATCCATGGCAGTGAGGGGAGGAGTGTCCTTACTGGGATCTTCCTGGGCAAAGTCAGACACTGACCAATGTGTATCACTTCTCCAAAGATCCCAGAATCACCAGGGAATAGTGGGGGTGAAAAGAAGTATTTTTTACTGCCACCCACATATTACTCTGACTTCCTATGCTGATATGACAGACTGAAAGAGTTTTTGTGGTGCCTTGCCATGTGGAGGCCACGATTCATTTCTGAAAGTTCCGAATAGATTAGTTTCTGAAACTTCTAATAATAGAAGTCTAATTACATAAATTTTGATATTTTGTCCTTTAATAAGTGAAATTTGAGGTTAATGTTGTATAAGTTGAGTATAATGTTCACTTTAAGAAAGCTTCCTTCTCTGCCCTCTTCCCTGTCTCTTTCCCCAGCAACTCATGTTGAGATTCTCAGCTTGGTATTTGTCTTTTCATCCTGTTGCTTCTTGAAATGATGTATTTATTGGAGTGGTTTTTTTGGGCTGTACCACTACATACTAGACACATGTCAGAGCAAATGAAGCTGTGCAAAAGAAGTCATTGCAAGAAATATGTCATCATTCATTTTTATTGAAATGGTGAAGTTATCTTGGACACCATGTTGAACTGAAATAAATGTTATTTACAGAGCAGTACAGGAATGTAACAAAGGGTAAAAATAGTATTTTTTTTTCTCTTGCCTTTCATGATGAGTGACCTTAATCCTTGGGTGGCTGCCAAGATATCAAGTGCCCCTGAATTAAAAGCCAGTATTTCCATCTTGACCAGGCCCTTAATATGCTTTTAATATGTTTACTCCTGTCCTGTGGATGGTATTCAGGAGGCCACTCCTCATCTCTGCCCCTCAGAGATGTGACATTTTTCCTTTGCCAGTGGATTTCTCCCACTACACAGCAGAGTATTTTGTTCTCGTGCTGTATTTTCTGCTTTGAAAAACATGTCTTCACACTTAAATCAGTGCTCCTGACAGTTTTCTCATTGGTACAGTGATGCTAAATCTTTGTCAGGGCAAAAATAGTTTGGGAGTTGTCAGGGGGACCTTGGTCACATTACAGTGAAAAAGGACACCTAGCCCTGAGTTTGCTACTATCAGCCTCAGACTTGTCATATAAACCTGAAGAGGAGCAGGCCCATTTCGGGGTTGCTGTTGTTAAAAGAGGGAAAGGGAGAAGATATGAGCCAGTAGGTGAGGAAAAGCAGCAGTGTGGATTTCTGTGTCCTACCTTAGAGGGTCGCTTGAACAGCTTTGAGGGTGTTGGCTGGTCTGAGGGTGATTGTTGAGTGTGGTACAGCTTGGTAAGAGAACAGCTGTGATAGCAAGTGACAATTTCTCTTTCTCTTAGGCTCTACAGGAGCAGCTGACATCAGTTGTACAGGAAATTGGCCACCTCATTGATCCCATAGCCACCGCAGCTCGGGGAGAGGCAGCTCAGCTGGGCCACAAGGTACTGTGCTGCCATGGTAAAGGCATTTGAAATCTTGGACAGCTGCATATTAGGGAAGACCTCAATTTCATAGCAGTTCCTCTTCCTATGGGAGAGCAGAAGAAAGGATTTGTAAGGAGAAAAAAATTGGAATTTTGAAATCCTCAGAGCCAAGACCAAATAAACCTGCGTACATTTTGGGCCAGAGGAAAGATGTTCTCATTGAGGTTTTTGGTGAGGGGTTTTGTATAAATGTTCACTGTTACATGGAGTGTAAGTAGAGTCAGACTCACACTTATCAGGTGTCTGTGCAAAAAAAACCAAAGGTTAGAATGCATATACCAAAAGCATATTTATCATGGCTATTGAAGGATTTAATAGTTTCTCACATAGCAAGTTCTCATCCTGTGATACTTTCTTAAGAGTAAAAACTGTAGAGGGAACAAAGATTGAGAGGTTCCTCCCTTGCCCAGAGGAGATGCTTTTCAGGGATGCTCTTGAATAGCACGTGGCTCCTGTGACAGCCTAGAACATGGTTTCATGTGACCTCAGGGGGCCATGTGCTTCTCAAGGAGATGTGACTTTCCAAAGGAGTTGGACAGTGAGGGGACACACAATCCCTGGGCACGTGATCCAAACCCAATGCTGTATGGTGCAGAAGCACACTGTGCTCCTTGAGCTAACCCACATCCCCATGGTAAACAGGGAATGTGCTTTCTCTCAGTTTCACCACAGAAATGTGGTTAATGGCTTTCTGGGGTTGTTCTGGCTTTCTTAGGTAACACAGCTGGCAAGTTACTTCGAACCCCTGGTTTTAGCTGCTGTTGGTGTGGCATCCAAGACATTGAATCATCAGCAACAGATGACTGTGTTGGACCAGAGCAAGACTCTAGCAGAATCTGCCTTACAGATGCTGTATGCTGCCAAAGAAGGGGGAGGAAACCCCAAGGTAAGGTGCTTGTCTGGCATTAAGGGGGAGAGAGGAAGACAGGTACAGCAGAAAACCCAGCATGTACCTGCTGTACAGTCAAGGCATATGTTTGCAGTAAAAGTGCCAGGGCAGCTCTCCTGATGTCTCTTGTCTAAGAGTGGCAACATTTTGTCAAGAGGATTCCAGCATCCTCTCAGGGGACACAAAGTCAGGGTGTGACAGCTATCTAGGCTCTCCTAGAAAAAGCAAATGTTTAGAAACCCAGGCCTTGTCTGGTACATGGCCCAATGGGACAGGGAGCCTTGCCAGGAAAGAGCAGCAGCACATGACTTCATAACTCAGGTGCAATTCACGTCTTGCAAAGAGCCACTGTCTTTAGAGCACATTTGAAAGGAGCACCTGAGGCTGGAAGTGTCATGTGCCTTGGCTCCTTGTAGGAGTTAACAAGTTTTGTTCTGTCCACTTTGCTGCAGTGTTTTACTTGTCACCTTTGCTCAGAAGTGTTGTTTTCAGTGCTGTTACTGTTTTAATTTCTTACACTTCTGATTCACAATTGTTTTGCAGAGAACATCTCTGACTCTCTGGGTTTTCTCATTGTGTCCTCCAGGCCTCTCATACTCACGATGCCATCACGGAGGCTGCACAGCTGATGAAGGAGGCTGTGGATGACATCATGGTCACCTTAAATGAAGCAGCAAGTGAAGTTGGCATGGTTGGGGGTATGGTAGACTCTATTGCAGAGGCAATGACCAAGGTGAGCATAGAAATTGACCCTTTTCTCACTTTGTGCCTAAAAGCTGATCCACACTGCAGGGCTTCAGAGGAACTGGGGCTGATTCAGTGGTCAGTCATGAAACATTGTCACAGGAAAACTGAAGATTATTTGATTTTGTATATTTTGAAATAATACTGATGTGGGCTGTGGTGCTCACGTTTGCAACCTACACCATACCTGTCAGTAGGATTCCTACAAAAGATTTTGCTCAGTAATATTCTGGCATTTAACTGCCATCTTAGGTCAAGCAACTTCTCACTTTTGCTTCCTTTTTTCCTTATCTTTCATGTTAGTTTTTTAAATGAACAGCAGGCCAACCTTGAAGCAAGTTGCTTTCAGAGAAGATGATGTCAAAGCTTGAAATGCTGTGCTATGCTTTGTAAAGCATTCTACTGAAGATATATAGTTGCAAAGTATACATTAGTTCAATCAAAATCAAACCCAAAATATTTGGGTTTTCCTATCCTGACTTAAAGATTGAAGACTTCAGCACATAAAGAAGTCTTACATTATCTTCTGGCATGGACATTTTGGTTTGTAACTGTTGCACCTTCCTTTCTGTATTGCTGAGAAGAGAGATTGACCTTGCAGAAGAAGCAAACCTCATGCTCAAAAACTGCACTATACATTCTCAGCATCTTCCATGCTCATAACCTGGGCTCAAGTATTTGCTGAGCTTCTCTGGACATCCTGGTGCACTGTTTTCACTTGGGTATCTTGAGAGAGAGGAGATTGTAGAATTGAATATTTAATACAATTTTACTATTGCCTGTAAAGTATGCTGCCTCTTGTGACTTTTTAATGCTTTTAATTACTTTAAAAGCTGTGCTTTTCCCTCTTTTGTGCAGCTGGATGAAGGCACACCTCCAGATCCAAAAGGAACTTTTGTTGATTATCAGACCACTGTGGTGAAATATTCTAAAGCCATTGCTGTAACAGCACAGGAAATGGTAAGAAATTACCTTAACAGGGTGCAAACTCTGTGTACATACAGAACATGGAATTATTTGTGCAGTGTTGAGACACTCTTGATCATCAGATTTTCAATAACCTTCTCTTTTTAAGGGTAATGGAGCAAAAGGAGTGATGATTTTGTCAGTGTAACTCTTGCATCTTAGTTGTGTGATCATAGAGGGGTGCTCTACAGCAGGAGCTCTGGCTTGTATTGTGGCTCTTCTGCACAAGAGCTCTTTAATTGGCTCATTTTCAAGGAGAAATAAAAGGAGAAACCACATGCTTTTTCATCAGCCTATTTAACTGGGCTGAAATGCCACCTTTGATTATAACAACTTCAGGATACCCTTTCCCACTTACTGTTTCATGTAGCCTGTGAAATAACACCAGTGTTTTCAGAGCCCTATAATGCTTAATGAATGAATGCAGATGGACATCCCATCTTGACCTTTTCTTGCATTTCTATGGCTCACCTGGTTTAACAAAAGAAAAAAGTGATACCTGTAGAATTGAGATTTATCTTGATTTGTGTTTCACAGTAATGCATCATGTGTTTTCCCTTGGAACAGTACTGTGGTTGCTCATTTGTTGTTGAGAGAGTTCAGGGGACCATTCATGAGTGCTACAGACAGGATTCTTCACAGAGCCAATAGGTCTTGCAGTCAAGACAAGTCCATGATTCTGTTATCTACGACAGTAGAAATTTGTCTAAAACTAGTTTTGTCCCAGGGATGAACCTCCATTGCTTTTACTTACATTAATTTGAGACAGAAGATCTCTATTGAAAGGTAGGAAGTTTCTAAAGGAGATTCAGTTATTTATACTGATATTCTACTGAGACATTCTGTGTCATCCTGCCTATTTCTTCTCTGTCCTGTTCCCTCATCTGAGATGTGTTTTGCATCAGTGCTCAGAATTTTTCTGTGTTCCCACATCTCAGCTGAGGCTGATATGGCTTAGCTCACCTTTGAGTTATTAAGGTGGCTGTGACACACAGACCCCACTTCCCTTCCCAGTCTGAATAACTGGAGCTGGCCAATGGCCCCTCTGTGTCAAAAAGTGAAGGATTGGCTCTAACTGCTGCTCGTTGATTCCTCCATGTGTTCAGTGACTGCCTGGTTACCGTGACTCTAATAAAGCATGTTTGCTTGAGTTTCCTCTGGAATTCTTGCTGGAGGACGGGTCCCTTCCATGGCAAGTGGATTACCCCATTTTATCAGCGTGCCCAAACAGATGAGTGTGCTTCTAATCTGGGGTGTATTAACAAGTTATTCTCATGCCTGTCAATTTTCTTTTTCTCTTGCCTGTGTTCTTTTTTCAGATGACTAAGTCGGTTACTAACCCGGAGGAGCTGGGAGGACTTGCATCGCAAATGACCAATGACTATGGGCATTTGGCTCTCCAGGGCCGAATGGCTGCAGCTACGGCAGAACCAGAGGAGGTCTGCAGTTTTTAGACCTCTTTATTCTCTGTACACGGTGGTGTTAACAAGAGTGTTCTTTTACTGTGAAGAACACAGTAAAGGCAACAGTCGTTGTTATAAGAATTGTCCAATCAAAGAACAGAAACCCTTTGTCAAAACCTCTGGCTGGCTTCAGAAAGAAACAGCTTGGGATAAAAGTGGTAATTCCTTAGACCACAAGAGAACCTCCTAAATTACTTGGGGCTGTCACTTACAGGCAACTTGCAAATACAAAGAAAACTTTTAAAACTCTTAACTTGTTACTATGTGGCTTTCTTTCAATCCTGCACGTTTTGACAAGTTACAAATATATATATGCTTTTTTTATCTTGCCTGTAAGTGATTTTAAGTATAACTTCCTATCCTGAAAGTGAAATTCATGCAAGCAGTCAGAGCACAAGTATCTTTTGCTGAAGGACAATCCTCCATAGCTCAGAGTTGGAATGTGATGTTGGAGAAGCCTCTTACTTGCCTTGTGCTAAGTGAGGAGGACGAGCTGTTCGCCTCAGTTGCATTCACCTGTTGTGGGAGTTGCTGCATCTTCTCTGAGCACAACTGCACAACCCTTTCACCCCTCTCTTCTTATTGGAGCATAGACAAACTTTGTCATGATGGGGTAAGAGGGTATCTCACCTTCTCCAGATGTATCAGATTATCTACATAGAACTCCTTCAAAGAGTTTTTGACTGTGCTTACACATCGTGCTGATACACTACTTGAGTGTTTTGTGCTCAGTGGCTACGTGAAAAGCAACAGCTTGCACTTGGCTCTATATTGTTAAATTGAATTACCATTTCTGCACGTTACTTTGTGCCTGAGGTTGAAATAATTCCCTTTGTGTTACTAATGGCTATGATTCCTGCTCATTTATTAATCCCAAATCAAACCTGAATGATGGAATACATGCAGGGACTACAGCTATCATGTTTTGAAACAGGGAATCACACAGCTAAGGATGTAGGATTATTAATAAATTGGAAGCAGTGATAGCAGGATTTTCCACATTTCAGAGCTCCTCATGGATGTAGTTGATTCTGGACAGTGGAGACTCTGTGCAACGTTCAAAACCAAGCAAAGATTCAATTACTTTCTGACCCAATTTCAGCAGTATACAGTAAATGTGTGCTTTTTATCTCTTGCACATACCTTGAGCGCAGCTCACGCTGATAGGGCAGTTCTGGAGGATGAAGTAGCGTTGTTTGAATGTGAAGTTGTGTTTGCTTGAGTTATGTCTTGTTTGACTTGGGTACCTTCTCTTTGCTGGGCTCTGGCTCACTCCTGCCCTGTTTCATCAGTGAGCCTTTTATAGGGTTGTGCTTCATGCGTAGATGGAATTACCTCTATCCTTTTTTTCTGGTCTTTGCAGAGAGTGTAGGGGTGGGTGGAATATTGGTAATAAAGATTCACCAGAGAGATCATGTTTCCATTGACACAGTGTGCTAGCATGACATTTATTTGCTTTGTTCTTGCTTCCTTTTTCCCTGTGCCACCTGTGCTATCTAGATTGGGTTCCAGATCAGGACTCGTGTGCAGGAACTTGGCCATGGGTGTATCTTTCTTGTGCAAAAAGCTGGAGCTCTCCAGATTTGCCCTACAGACAGCTACACCAAAAGGGAGTTGATAGAATGTGCTCGTGCTGTCACAGAAAAGGTAAGACAGCCTTCCATGTAACCCCATGGTGTTTGTCTACCAAGCTTCCACTGGGAGTAAGCCAGTCAAACTGGATTCAGGAAACTGTTTCTTTTACCTTTGGATTCCAGTACAAGAGCATCTGAATTACCCAAAGGTCTTACTTTTCTTTCAAGCATTCAGTGTTCGTGTGCTGGATTAGCCTGTGGTTAGTCCTTCCTCAGGCCTTGCAATGAAACTTCAGCCTCCTATCAGAGGGAGACTGGTCCAAAACAATATCCCAAGATGTGAGATGGCTCTTGTGCCTTATGAGGCACTCCCTGGCCACAGTTACTGTGAGGTTGGTCACTGACATGTGGTTTCATGTAGCAACGTCCTCCCCTTTTAGGACAGGGCCAAAGTAACTGCCTAGAACTGCGTATTTAAACTCTGTGGGGTTTCTTGTTCCTTGGAAACATCCCCTTCACAAACAGCCTGTGTAGTTTTGCTGAACCTTTTTGATGGCCTCTCTCTCCTTCAGTTGAGAATGAACATTGAGAGTTGATGTCAGCTGCTTTCAGATTTCACCAAACACCATTGGTTCAGCCTGTGTTCATGTGCTCTCAGCTGTACCAGTTTTCCATCATGATGTATCTCAGGAATAGTGACAATTCCAAATTTAGGCAGGGGTAGACTGTACCTTGTATGTAAAGTTAAAGCTGAGAAAGAGAGTAGTAATGATTCACAGGACCAACTTTCTTTCAACTACCACTTTGTTGCTTTATGTTGTTTCTAGGTCTCGTTGGTTTTATCTGCCCTCCAGGCAGGGAACAAAGGCACACAAGCCTGTATTACTGCAGCCAGTGCTGTGTCTGGCATAATTGCAGATCTGGACACCACTATCATGTTTGCTACTGCTGGAACCCTTAATGCTGAGAACAACGAATCATTTGCAGATCACAGGTCAGTGCTGCTGAAAAGATGGGAAAGTGCATGCCAGGAGAACAGTGGCAGAACTGGCACACGGAGATAAATTTTTACCTTTCTAGATTCCTGTGAATGCAACTGAATGAGGCAGGGGAGGGAGAGGGGAAACAGGAAACCTGGGATTTGACTTGTTGGTGAACTGCATACTCAAAATTTCTTCTTTTACCCAGATGCTGCTTTGGATTTGTTGTCCTGACATATCAAAATGCAGATATGGATGGGAGGGAGGTGGGG
>VZTN01034720.1:927123-958536 GCA_013400515.1 Erpornis zantholeuca | reverse complement strand
AACGAATCATTTGCAGATCACAGGTCAGTGCTGCTGAAAAGATGGGAAAGTGCATGCCAGGAGAACAGTGGCAGAAGAGACTGGCACACGGAGATAAATTTTTACCTCTCTAGATTCCTGTGAATGCAACTGAATGAGGCAGGGGAGTGAGAGGAGAAACAGGAAACCTGGGATTTGACTTGTTGGTGAACTGCATACTCAAAATTTCTTCTTTTACCCAGATGCTGCTTTGGATTTGTTGTCCTGACATATCAAAATGCAGATATGGATGGGAGGGAGGTGGGGCACCCTGACCAGGACACACTCTCTGTTCCTGTTGCCATTCTTCCTTCTACCTTCCTTGCCCATGATTACTTTAATTTCCTTACAATATGCTGATTAATATGGTCATTCAGCAGCTGGTACTTTTCTCACAGCATGGCCAGATTTTCATTTAGTATTCAAATCCAATGCTCTCTGATGCTACTGCCCAATCTATTTCTTTTAAAGATGGGCTCCTTTCATTACACTGCCCTGCGTTGTCCCCAAATGCTCTGCTACTGTTTTAAGAGTGGTTTTGTTTTTGTTGGGGTTTTTTTGTAACTTCCTGACCTGTGGTAGGTTATGAATGGACACTGGCATGACGATTTAGATCAGCTCTTTCATGTAGCTGTTAGTTACCATAACATTGGAAAACATCTTTTTTTTTTTTTTCCCTGTTCTCCTTTTCCACTTCCTTCCCTGCTTCCTCTTTTTTGCTACAGGGAAAATATCCTGAAAACAGCAAAAGCTTTAGTTGAAGACACAAAATTGTTGGTTTCTGGAGCTGCCTCAAGTCAGGACAAACTGGCCCAAGCAGCTCAGTCATCAGCTAACACCATCACTCAGCTTGCTGAGGTGGTAAAATTGGGAGCAGCTAGCTTGGGATCTGATGATCCTGAAACCCAGGTGAGATGTTTTAAGACTTTCTGGTACTCTTAAAGAGAACAGGGACAGTTTTCAATTGGTAGAACTTTGTGTGACTTATGCTTTTAAGCAACACAATATGGTTCATTTCTTCTGGGATTTTTCTGGGTTTACTCAGATCTCACTTGTTTAGAATACAGTCAAGAGGCTCAAGCATTGGGTGGAGCTAGTCAGGCCTTTGTGTAACCCTTCTGCTTTTATTTCTCTGCTGTGTTCCAGCTGGGATGCTTCTGGCAAAGTATTTGGCTCATTTTTAGTAATTTGTGATTGGACCTCTGGCTCATCCCATTTTTATTCTGAAGAGCTTGCAGGTCTCTAAAGCTACTTATCCAGCTTATGGCTGGACTCTGCTCTGTGTTATTTGTGTAGGCTGACAAACTCCTGCCATTCTCCAGTTATATCTTAGTTTTCAATTAACCCTCCAACTTTTCTGTGTGGATTATCCCTAGTATTTCTTCAGATGTTTGTTTGGATCTCAGTGTAATGGAGGCTGGAAAGCATATTACAGATGTTTGAAAAAACATAGATTTTTTCTTTAGCTGTGTTCTAAAAATCACACCCTCATGCAGACACCCTTTAGTGCCTGAGCCTTACAGCTATTTCTCATTCCAAAGGTTGTTCTGATCAATGCAATCAAGGACGTTGCAAAGGCCCTTTCTGATCTCATTGGTGCTACCAAAGGAGCTGCCAGCAAACCAGCAGATGATCCATCCATGTACCAGCTGAAAGGTGCTGCCAAGGTAAAACCTTATTCTTAAATTTTGTTTGAAAGTGTCTGTGCAATCACATTTGATGAACATGTGGGACTTCAACTTTAGCAATTTCTGATTGCCTGAAAACTCATTTCTTTAATTATCATGATATGATGGCCAACACAAGAGTTGGTATTTAGTCCTGTAACAAGCAGAATTCATGAAGTCTCTTAGGTCCTATTAGAAGTAACAATGCTTCCCAGCTTAATTTGCCTTGCTTCATACCCTGCAGTTTCTGAAAACAGGAGGAAGAATTCACATATTACTGTCTTCTCTTGTCTCTTCTTCAGGTGATGGTAACAAATGTCACATCCCTCTTGAAGACTGTTAAAGCAGTAGAAGATGAAGCTACTCGAGGGACAAGAGCCCTTGAGGCCACAATTGAGTACATCAAACAGGAGCTCACGGTACAGAACTAAATAGCCATAGTGGGTTTTGCAAGTATGTCCTTATACAAGGCTGGGATTAACTGCTTCCTTTTTCTTTAGACCTTAAGCTTTCACTACACATACTCTTTTCTGATCCAATGCTGTTCACTTTTTTTGGTCCTGGCTTTGGCAGTGTCCCCTCAGCATCATTCCTTTACTGTGTCTGCAGTTTAATCTTGTTTGTATTTTTTCATTATCATGAAATGATCCTACCAGTGGTTCATGGCCTGCTATTGATATTCTGTGTAAGCACATATTAATGATAGTGTGGAATTCTCTCCCAAATTAGGTGTTATACCATGACAATTGTCTTCCTTCCTCTTTAAGATATGTGAATGTGTAATTAGGGGTTTTTTGTTTTTACTAGAGTAGTAGTGAGTGGCATAAATTAATACTTGCATGTTTGTAAAGAAGCCTGATTTTTTCCTTCCTTTACTTATAGTCCATTTTTATTAAAAAACCCTGTAGACACAGTCTTCAGCAGGACATGCTTTGTTGTATAGTCTGTGGATTAGCAATTCATACACCATAACTACGCTGACATAATTTTGTCTTGTCAAATGCTCTCCATCCAATTTTCACTGTGTGAGCAAAGCTGTTGTAATAAGGAAATTTATTTTAAAATACATTCTTTACAAATATCTGTATATAGTAATTGGGAAATTATATGGCAGTGGTAAAACATCCTGATCTGATATCTGATCAGGCATGTTCTGTACAATATCTTACGTTACTGCCATGTATCCCTATGAAGGCCTGGCAGAGTTACATCCCATCCTGTAACTCTGAGCTAAAATCTGTTCAGGTCTGTCAATAGAGGATTGTGTATTTTCATTTCTGCCTCAGTTTGGTTGGTATCTGTTTGAAATGTTCCTCTTGCTTTTCTCAGCATTGCTAAGGGATGGATCTGTGGTTGGGGCGTTGCCATCTCTTTCATGGGGAGAACAGAGAGTGGCACATAGGTACACAAGGAAACGTGTCAGGCTTGATCTGGAATTTCAGGGCCTGAATCTGAGCAACATCAAGGGATGTCTTCATGTGTATAACTGGAATTCATTTTTTAACACTGCTTCTTTCTGGAGAGAGGAAGTCACAAACTGATGAACTGGGAGCACAGGATAGACCAGGCTCATTTTTGTCCAGACATTTGCATTCTGAAACCACTGGCCTGCTTAGGTTGCTCCATGTGTGGTCAGGAGACCACTGATTAGTTGTGCACTCCAAACTGCCCCTGCAGCATAAAAGAATGGCAAGCAAATACAGACTAAAGCTCAGGAAAAGAAAATGTGATCAAAGTAAGGTTGCACAGCTCATTACCTACATATTCCCACAGTTCCTGAGTTCCAGTATTCATGAGAGTAGTGCATGCTGTCAGGTAATTTGAACTATTTTCACATGATTCATCCTGCAAAATTACATCTTTAGGTTTCTGAGGGAGACTAAATATAGCCTAAGAGACAACGCTCCACCTCTGCTTTTTTAAGACACATTTGAATATTTTAGTGGCGATGTTCTCAGTCTCTACTGCTCTGTGCTATCAACAAGTACTTGGTAGGGTCCAGCCTTTGCAGGGGAAGGATCTCCTCGTGTGAGTAGACCAGCCTAAACAGCAGTCACGATGAGAAAAGAATCTAATGAAAGGAACAGTAATTCTTTTCATCCTGTAAGGCTCTGAACAGCTGCCTGTAGCAACTGTCATGTGGGTAGTTAAATGCAGATGAGATGAATGGGTTAACCTTTTTTATTGTCTCCTTCCCTCAGCTTATTGTTTGTCTCCGGTCTCTGTAGGTGAGCAGGCTTATCGGATCCAGGCCCATTACAAGCAGGAATGATATCCAAGTACTCCAAATATGTTTCTAATTTCCTGCTGTTTGGAGGCTGCTTCCGTTTGCTCTCTGTTTCTCGTGGCTGTTCTGCTTTGACTTGACCAGCATCAGACTTTCCTTCTGCTTTCACTTTTAGGTGTTTCAGTCGAGTGAGGTTCCAGAAAAGACATCATCACCTGAAGAATCAATCCGGATGACGAAAGGAATCACCATGGCAACTGCCAAAGCTGTTGCAGCTGGGAACTCATGCAGGCAGGAGGATGTGATTGCTACAGCAAATCTGAGCCGCAAAGCAGTAGCTGACATGCTAACAGCTTGTAAGGTAAAGATTCCCTTCCTTGCCTAACACTGATCTTTTTGTGTTTGTGTGCCTTTAAATCTGTAGAACATTATATATTTTGTTCAGTTTTCTGCTTTTCGTATGAGAAAGTTAATGGGTAAGATAATTTTAAGGGACTCTCTCTCAGAAATGATTTTGTGTGCTATGCACACAAAAAAACCTCCAGCACTGATATTGACTGTTTTCTTTTTGTGAAAATGAAGAATTTTATTTGAGCTGAAATGTCTTCTGACCAGAAACCAGGAACAAGCAATCTGTGCAAATAGTAGAATATACAAATACTCCTGTGGTCACAACTATCATTTATATATTCCTAGAACAGTGTTAGGAATGGTGAAAGAAATCACTCTCATCTATTTTCAGTAGTTCTTTTCCCCCTGACTGAACCTGTTGGTTTGCTCAATTTCTTTTGTGCTTTTCAAAAATGCATGCAATTTTTATTGCATATTTTTTATAATGCACTATAAAAATAGTGTAGCCCTGTTTTCTAAACAGTCATAAATGATTGTTAAGACATTTCTGATGATTCTGATGATAAAAAAAACTAGGCATAAATGATTAAGAAATGGGATTATAAATGTCTCATTCTTTTTGATTTTCTGTAGCAGTAAACTGCCTTTGCCTGTAAATCATAGTTATTTACTTTTGTCCTTCCATGTACAGAAAGTGACAGTGAAATAATGGTGCTCTCTGTGTTGTGTCTGATTTTCACATTTGGTCACATCCTAACTACCTACATCAGTCCCAGATTAATTTTTTGCCTAATACTGCCCAAACAGAAGGGTTATGTTTGTTTTTAAAATGATCCTCTTGCAAAAGTACAAGTTCTAATATAATTTAGAACTGCATTTATACAAAACCATTGAATAAAACTTCTCATACTGGCTTAGTTTTGTAACAGGTTTTTTAGTGTCCAGCAGTTCTTGACGACTTTGCATGCTACAGATTTTGATTTGTCTTTCCAAACAGGCAGCAAATTCTCAGGAACAGAATCTTCTTTTTTTTTAGTAATGTTATAAAGACACTCCCATGCATGCACAGCCCAATAAATACTTTTGAACATCTATTTATGAATATTCCTTTTTTTATGTTTACATTTGCTCCCAGTTAATTTAATGGTTTCCAAGTGGTTCATGCATTGTAAGTGGCTAACAGGATGAAACTTCCTGCAAATGGAACAGTGGAGGTCTGGGATGCTGGAAAAGCCTTTGTGATCTCCCAGGGAATTGCTTTCACAATTACAGGAGGGAAAGGGCTGGGAATCATTTTACTTGCCTGGAATGATACAGTGCCAAGGTCTAAGATCTAGTTTTACCTTGTCTACTTTCTTAAGACCAAGAGCATTTATCAGAGAAACAGGAATAAAATTCTCCAAGAATACTAATTTTATGCATTATCTAAAATGTATGAGAAAATAGCTGTATCATTTAACAAAGATTTTAAATACAGTTTAAACCAGACTTGATTTAGAAAATCTTGTTTCTACAAATTTTGCTCAGAGTCTTAGAAATCTTATGCCATTAATTCTTGCAATTGATTACTGTACATGGCATTTCCATGCTGAGCTGCATTCCTTGAGTTTTAGGGATAAGAGTCAGCAGTCCTAGCCCCACTATGCTGTAAAAGCTCTGTGGTGCAGTGGGACTTAGGGTTTGTGATATTTGACAGACACTGGAGGGGTTTCCAGTGATATTAAGCTACTCTGTAGCATTAGTAGTGATAAATGATGAGATTTTTATGTTCTTTGGGCCAAGACAAAAGTGCATGTACATGATCTATGGTAGAATTGTACAGAACAGAGCTCTGACTTCCCCAATGTCAGGAATCTGAATTTAAGTTGTATTTCATTGCCTGTTGCCCAAGGCAAGTAGTTTAAGGAATTTGAATTAGCAGTTATATAGATCCTGTGCTCGGTCTGCTATAGATGAATTTACAGTGCTCGTTACTAATTCTGTTTTTATAAGCAGGTGCTATTTCAAAAGACAATAAGCTTGCTTATTGTGGGATGTACTGAGACAACTCTCATTAAAGTCAGTGGAAACGGTGTAATTACATTTATTGAAGGTTAGAGCAGGCCCTAAGATAACTTTTTTTATTACATATTTGTATAAAATAATACAGTAATTAGCCTGTGTGTAGTATCACTGTTTGTAGTGATTGCTGGTGGAAAGAAAAGATATGAAAGCCCTATCAAACCCATAGGAAGTGATGGAAGTGAGCAATCACTTAGGTCATTCCATAGGCAGTAGATTGAGGGAAACAACTTCTCTCCTTTGCTCAGCACCGGTGGAGCTGCAGCTGGTGGCACTGGAGGCAGCTCAGCAGGGCCCAGGCTGGAGCACAGCCCCTGGGAGGAGACAGGGCCGAGCTGTGCTTCAGCCGGGGAAGAGATGGCTCTGAGGGGAGCTCCCAGCAGCCCCCTCAAACACACCCCCCTCCACAAGGCACCCAGCAGTGCTCACGGGGTAGGAGCTGTACTAGAGGCAAGTAGTGCTGGCTGCTTTACTGCTGGGAGAACATGAGGAGAGAAAATGAGGAGTGAGAGTGAAGGAAGCCTCAGCATGAGGAAACAAATGTGTGTTCTGATTCTTCAGACACGTTCCAGTTTGAGATGTTTGGGCAGACCTTCTGCCCTAGGCTGGAAGAGAAGACATTTCTGTTGTGAGTCCCCACTGGTGTAGTGAGATGTGTGTTTGGATGTTTCTGGGTTATGAAAATGATTTCCTAACATGGCTTCTGTCACCTCTTTAGGGTGCTGTAAAGCATATGGAATATATACTGAACCTTTAAAATGCTCTCTGGTACCAGTCTGCCTATGTATGCAAAACATAAAAGGAACTTTATATTTCCCTCCTACACATGCTTGCTCTAATTCTCCATGTTACAGTTATATTGAAGTGCAGAAGAGACATTTTAGGATGCTTTCCAATGTATGCATAAGAAACACTGGGGGGCCCCTTGCCCTATTTGAATTTTTTTAAAAAACTGTTCTGGATTTTTTGGGCTTCGGCAGGTCGTTTGAAGTAGGCTGAAGATGAGAAAAATCAGTCCTGTTCCTCCCATCTGCTTGCCCTCACAGGGTGTTGGCGGGATGAGGAGGGGGAGGCTCCTGCGGGCCATTTCCGTGCTCCGCTCATCCCGAGCTTCCCTGCAGAGGGAGCCCAGAGACCAGCGCCGGCCCTGGCTCGGCATGCTGCGGGTTGCAGGAAGGGCCGAAAATAAGTGAGCCGTGAGATAATCCCCCATCCCAACGGGACAGAAGAGGCTGCAGGAGTGGCAGGAGCTGTTCTGGGAGAGGAAATGCTGAACGTTTTGGGAACTTTCACTTGGCAACAAGTGGTACTTCTGCTCAATAAAAAAGTTCCCCTAGAAGTTTATTGTAGAAATTACAAGGCTTGAAGAGGCTGCAGGTTTCACTTTTTATTAAAAATAAAATGGTTGAATCAGTCGGGCTTATGTCAGATGCCAGACATTATACTTAGTGGAAATCCTTACAAAGACCTGACTCTGCTGCAGCTCCTCTCTGTATTTAAACAGATGGTTCCAGCAGTGCTATTGCTGTGTTCAATCTCTCTGTCAAGCTCACACCAATAATGAGGTTTTGCAGAACTGGAGCTCTGCTGCTCCAGCGCTGTTTGCTTACAAGAGAAATGGTTGGCCCTAAAGCTCAAATGTCACTTGCACACTATAAAAAAATCTCTTCCCTTCTCTTTTCCCCATCTCTCTGTGATGATCTTCTCTTGTGGGAGCCGTTTTGGGTACTGAAGTTGTTTTGCCTCCTCAGCAAGCATCGTACCACCCAGATGTGAGTGAAGAAGTTCGGGAGAGAGCCCTGCGCTTTGGAACAGAATGTACCCTGGGATACTTGGAACTCCTGGAGCATGTTCTCCTGGTAAGGAGTCATCTGCATGCATATACTGGGTTGCTTCTAAGGAGAGTAATCTCTGCCCTCTTTACATACTAACTGCTAGTGACACGTTTTTATCAGTTTGTCACAGGGTTATGAATGAACAGTTTTGTTGTTAGGAAGAGCAAGCTAAAGGAAACTCAGCACTTCAGCTCAAACTGCGAGACACAAGGAATACTGGAGTACTTAAATGGAGCTGCGTTCTGGTTCAGATCTGGAAGCAATACGGTTCTGAACCTAAAAAAGGTCCCTAGCAAAGAAATTAAAATAAGACATTTCCGTACTCTTTTAAGCCCACAATAAACTGTAGACATATTAGGGATAGGCCTGTCGCCTGGACTGAAGAGGTTTCATAATCTTTATGAAGGCACTGTTACATGCCTCTTGCTGCCACACTCAAAGCCATCCCAAAATCCCCAGTCAGCACTGCCTCACAAAGAACTCTGCAGCACATTGGACATGACACCCCCAAAGCTCTGCATAGAACTTCTGCACTCAAATCCACACTCATGAATCCTGCTGTCAGTGAGCTTTTCTTGACCATACATAATTATCACATAATATATTAATTATCCCATAATATTTGTTCTTCTGTTGCTATTACTTTTGTAGGAAGCAATAAAGCGTTTGAACTAACATTTATGAGTTATTGGAGTTTCTAGAGAAAACTTAAATCAGCGATCAGCTTCCTAGATGACCAGTGATTTCTCTTAGGTGGCTCTCAGCTGACATATTAAAGTCTCTGAAACTGAAATTTGCAGCCACTAACAGCAGATTAGCAAACCCAAATCAGTTTTGCTGCTGAGAACGGAGTGTGTGTAATTATTTGCCTCAACTCACTGAAGTGTGTATATAACATAAAACTACAGTCACAGTTGTGCTTGTCACTAGCAGGGAAAATAGTTCAAGAAAGTTGGAACTTGCTAATGGATTCTTAGAGCTGTGTTGCAGTAAGTGATTTAGCATTAGATGTCTGATCCATTTTTAGTTTAGAGGTACTGTGGGGAATTTTTCAGATTTGACCCCTAGAATGCTGTCAGTATGTGTTTCAAAATAAGTGCCAGAACAGATCAAAGACTTGAATCAATTTTTTCTCATATTTCTCTCTCTATATATAAGACAAGATGCTTAAGGTAAGAAAGGCAGGCATGCTCCATTTTATGAAGTAACAGGCCTTTCTTACCATAAGCCTCTTTATATTCAGGGCCCTGATGCCATGAGAAAGTTCTGCCCCCTCATACCCACCCCATACCCACCCCCTACCCCTTCCCCAGTGTTGGCTGCCTTAGAAAATTCTGGTGGTTTAGAACCTCTAGGTGTGCAATCTCATTTAATTTATAACCTCCAGCAATGCAGATTGTGAGGGATTGGAAATCTCTAATTAGTCCATCTGGCACCCTATGATACAGTTGTCAGTAAGTTCAGTTACACCCTCAGTGCTCAGGCTAGGGATGCTTGCATGGGTGCCTCAACACAGGGGTGCCAAGGGGTACCCAACAGCCATATTTCTTTGAAAATTATACTTGTTAGGTGCAAGAGCTGTCAGATGCAATTATCTAAAATTTTTCAAGCCAGTGTATTAATTTGTGCAGAGGTTGCACTGGGCAAGTGGTACAAAACTGACTGGTTTGCTCAAAGGAATATTGCACTAATCA
This sequence comes from Erpornis zantholeuca, assembly GCA_013400515.1. Classification (NCBI taxonomy): domain Eukaryota; kingdom Metazoa; phylum Chordata; class Aves; order Passeriformes; family Timaliidae; genus Erpornis; species Erpornis zantholeuca. The sequence continues at coordinate 948,683 of VZTN01034720.1, read as the reverse complement.
CCTAGCTAGGGGTAGGGCCAGGAACACACTAATTCTGGCTGTACAGCGTGCTCATCTTAGTAAAACTCCTTTTAAGTTGTGCTAGTGAGGTTCAAGACTGACTGTCCTCCTGCATGTCCATATGCTCCATCCTGGTCAGTGTTGATCCATGTGGAGTTGAGGGGAAGGATGGAGCTTTGGTTCTTGCCCATGACTCTGTGGGGATGAGACTCTGCTGACAGTTCTAAACTGGCTTCAGAACACAGGTCTTTAACAGCCTAGTTCTAAAATGTGCTCAGTTTGTTTAATTCCAACATTGTTAACACTATCACAGATAGTACTAGTGTCACAGTTATTGGAGTAAAAAAAGGCATTCTTTGTTATAGTCCTGACCACATTTGCATAAATTTTTTGGACATTTTTGCTTTTGGTATTTTTGCTTACATTTGGAAGGTAATCCACAAGCAGCTCTGTGCTCAGTTTCTGCCATGAGAAGAGTTTATGCAGTGTGTAAATTTTGGTTCTAGCTAGTTATAATAGTTATACTTTGTTAGTGTTGCAGATTGTAGCCACTGAGGATTCATGTACTTGTGATGACTGTGGAAATTTGTTGACTAAGGATTGTCCTTAGGAAGCAGGAGACCAGTCCAGACATACACTGACAGTTCCAGAGAGAGAGAATTCCTTGTGTGGCAGAGTTCTTACCAGGCAAAGTTAGGAAAATAACTTGGTTTTGTTTATTCTGTCAAAGCAAATGGGTTATGCATTTGACTGCAATATGGCAGCACTCTGGCAAAAAGATACCATCTGTTTCCAATGTGCCCCTGGAGAGGCTTGCAGGGGAGTTTTTGAAAACATTTAGAAAAAACACACCTGGATGTAACTTTCACAACTTAACCATTTGTTTTGCTCTTAAAGCTCTATTTATGTCTGTCACTCTTCTCATAGAAGGAGCTTTTGAGTATATATAAATTTCCAGAATTTCATATTTTTCTTTAAATTAAAATGCAGACATTCCTGTTCAGGGAAAGAATTTAACTTCACTCTCTGGGTGTGTTAGTATTTTTCATTTGAAGAAGCACAGTTTAATACTTGATACAAATTCACTTCAGAGATTTTTATCTTTTCCTTCCATTTGAGGGTTTTGACATTTCTGTTGTGTTCACCATTGCTGATTTTTTCCAGAACAGGCAACTGGCACTTCCAGAACTCTCAGTCTCTCAGAAATTCAGTCTCTCAGAAATGAACCAGTCTGTCAGTACTTGAAAATCCCCAAGAGTGTGAAAAGACTGAGCCTGATGCATAAGTATAATGACTAAAATACCTGAGAATGGAGATCTAAAGCTGCATATTCCTCCCACACACTCACATGTGTGTCTCTGTTTTGGATAATTGTGTCCTAGGTGTAGGATTGAGAACTTCCAACAACATTGTCAGTTCCTGTAGATGTGTGAGGCACTGCCACTTTCCTGGTGTGCCCCCAACATTGCAGTGCAAGCCTTTGCTCCTAGTGCTTCCGTGATGGTTACAGTTCTCTCACTGGGCTCTCACACAATTGCTGTACAGAGAGCCTTGAGAATCTTCCAGCATTCTGGAAAACCTTACTAATGTGCATTCTATCTTTCTCTAGATTCTTCAAAAAGCAACTCCAGAGCTGAAGCATCAGCTGGCCTCTTTCTCCAAGCGGGTTGCAGGTGCTGTCACAGAGCTCATCCAGTCAGCAGAGGCAATGAAGGGTGAGCTGGGGCACTGCCAGGGTGGTGTGCTCGTTACTCCAGAGATGATGGTCTGCTATTCTGTGGAATGTACACTGCAGGGTCTCCTCAGTTATTTCCTGCTGTTATCAGTACATGATCCTTGGAAATCAATCCAAGCCAAAAGCAATTTTCATATTTGGGAATCCATTATTTCTTTCTTCCTCCCCTCCTTATCTCTTAATATAGTTACTCTTTCTCATACAACAGTGATCCTACATTATGCTATTTCCCTATTCAAATAGCTTTATTGAATTCTGTGGCTTTTCCTGCATTCTCTTTTGCATTTCAAAATTTGGTTTCCATTTGCTAACATTCTATTCCCTACATGCTTTTAAAAAGTCTTTAAATTATTCTCATATTTGGAGACATTTATTAATTTCTGGCAGTTTTTCCATTTTAATTCATATTCATTAAAATAAAAAACTATTTTTTCTTTCTTTTTCACTTGGTGCCTGTAGAGGATGCCTTTATTCATTTTAGAAGCTTTTTTGTGGGAAGTAAAATGATTTTTAACCATTCACAATTTTCTTTCCTAATTTTTATTTATAAGTACACAATAAAATTTTCTCCTAACAAATTTAACATGTAAATGTTTTAACCTTTGTGAAATGCCTTTTTTTGAAGAGGAACTGCTACATTTTACAAATTTGGGGTTGACAGTATTTATACTTGCTGCCTTTTTTTTCCCTGTTTATCTGCCAGTAGTAGGGTTTAATATAGAATGTCTTCATCTTGTACAGCATTTAAGCTGAGAAATGGTTTCTAGACCATGCCCTTGGAGGTTATGAACTTCTTTTGGCTGTTCCATTGTTTGCCTTAATTCAGAATATGGATGCTTTCTGAACCTTGTAATTCAGAGAATGGTGTTGGGAAATCAAAAATAATAATGCACTGACAACTTCCAAAAATCTGAAACCACTTCCAGCCAAGTATTCATTTTGTGGATCTACAAAATTTCTTTGAGAAAAGAGAAATGCCAAAGTGTCAACAACAACAAAAAGCTGACCTTTAGAAACTGCTTTGGCCTTTTCTACGTCACTGTTAGACACACAGTGCCAAAGGTGTGCTTCCTTCAGTCAGTGCTAACTTCATCTCCAACCACTGCCAGTAAACAGAGTGGCTGTGTGCTGGGTGAGACTGCCAGGTGTGCTGGGGGTGAGACTGCCAGGTGTGCTGGGTGACACTGCCAGGTGTGCTGGGTGACACTGCCAGGTGAGACTGCCAGGTGTGCTGGGGGTGAGACTGCCAGGTGTGCTGGGGGTGAGACTGCCAGGTGTGCTGGGTGACACTGCCAGGTGTGCTGGGTGACACTCCCATGTGTGCTGTGGGTGACTGTGTTGGCTGTAGCCTGTTCTTTTTACCGTTCTGTCAGACTTCTGCATGTACCCTGCGGCTTGGTTGAGTTGGGAGCTGTCTGAGACCTCTGATAAACACAAGTTGAGTGACAGCTGGTTTTGTTCCCAGTATGGACAGTACCCCTTTTTGAAGCTTCTTTGCTTACACAATTATTAAATAAATTGCTTTCATGAGAGCATAATCCTGCTTAATACTTCTTTGCCCTCAGCTTTACAGTTTTCTCTGTGACATAAACCACTGGTTTCATGCCATGGCATTAAAATCAGCTTTCTGCGATGTACATTCTGTACTGGACACTTGAGGTGTGATTGTATTTCCCTGTTGGAGTGGCAGCTCACAGTGACACTGAAGTTATTGTCTCCATCTCCATTAATTTCAGGGACAGAGTGGGTGGATCCAGAAGACCCAACAGTCATTGCAGAGACAGAGCTATTAGGGGCTGCAGCATCAATTGAGGCTGCAGCAAAGAAGTTAGAGCAGCTGAAACCAAGAGCCAAGCCCAAGGTGAGTGTCTATCCCCATTGTTTGTTTGAGGTTAACAAAGCAGAGGATGCACATTGCCTATAGCTTGGTGTGTATTTTGCTACTGGCCGTGATAATGGTGTAAACAAACATTGCATGAGTCTCAGTGGTCTGGATGGCACTTACCCCTGAGGGTAGAGGGTAAAAAGTGCTTTTCAGGGAGTGAGTCAAGAAGCAGCCATGAGCAAGCAAAGGCAGAGAAGCCAAATGTTAGAAATGCTTGTAAGAGTTATGGCATCATTACTGTTGGTTATTTGCATTTCTGTTTCCAAACATATTTTACTGATGTGTAGTCATTCTCACCTGCTTGCTTTTGGAGATCCTTTGTTCACATCTGAATTGGTGTAGTATAGCAGGGAGAAAGCAGAAGCAACACAGATGGGATCCAAGAGAATGCAAATGACCTGCAGGATTTTCTAAGACTAAAACCAGAATTTTATGCCATGCTTAGAGAGTAGCTGTTTCAGTGTAAAATCAGATACGTTGTATGATCATTTCTGTCATTTTCCTGAAGGAAATTACAGTTTATTATGATATTGAGTAGTGTTGCATGTTGCCAGGTCATTTCAAGTGTGTCTCTGAAGATACAAAATTAAGCCAACTATTTTCATGTGCAGTACAGAGGGAATATATGAAACTGGTGGATCCCAGAGAATTGCTACTTTTTGCTTGGTGTGAACAGGAAGATTTTAGTAGAAACTACCATGTCGTTCCTTAAAATGAAAAACATGTTTTGGCTGTGTAATTGACTTCAGGAAAGGACTGTGTTTCTGTTTTCCTGTTTATGCTGCTTTGTAGGTGCAAAACTGTTTTCAAAGTGAAGCTAATGAGAAGTCTTTCTAAAAAGCAGAGCTTCAAGAACATTCAGTGTTGGATGATTGTATTGGTGCAGGGCAGTATTTTGTTATTTAGGAGCATCAGATGAAATAGTTCTTTGAAGCTTCAGCCTTTTGAGGACTTCCCACCCCCCCACTCCCTGCTTAGTGATAGGAATAAATTAGCTCATGAAAAAGAAATGCTCTTTGTCTTCATTTTTTAACAAGTTACATCCATTTTGTTTATAAAGAAAAATGGTCCTTTCTAATGAGATTCTACAGAGAGGAGGACACAGGCTGAGTCTGAGGAGTGGAAAAGTCCTCCATCACCTTTTCTATACAATCACTGCACAATAGCACATGTGTGTTGCCTGGTAACCACAGAGCAGTTTCCTTCCAACATCTAAGGCACTCCAGGGTCATTGTAATTTCCCAGTGAATACAGCTCTCACACCTGCTCATCATTTAACATGTTAATTTGAGTATCCATCCTGCTTGTGACTTATTGGTCACTCTTTGTTATTTTCTGGAACTAAAATTCATATCTAACTGTTTGTTTGATTTGGGATTTCAGCAGCTTTTGCATCCTTTTCAGATGTTTAATCTCTTTCACAATATGGATTATAATCCACATCAAAAGGTACAGGAACTTCACAGAGTGGCTCAAATAGCACTTTTTCTGCTGCAGACTTGTAGCTTGTATCCTCCCAGAGCAGGATTTCCTGTGGTGCACAGGCTCTGTGTTGTAGTAAGAATACTTAGACTAGGTAAGGGTTGCTTTCTCTTGTGCTCAGTCTGTGAAATGCAGGACTAGGAGTTATTTTCTGCAATGGGACAGACTATCTAGACAATACTCTGCTTTGGTTAATAGCAATCATAATCAAGTGAACTTGCAGAGAAGTCCTTAGTTGGTAATTTCAGAGTATCTACCTGCAGAAAATCCATCATCTTCATCATTATTAGTTGGTGGCTGATTCTCTGGTTTTTGGTAAAGTTTTTTTACTGGTGCAGGGAGTGGGAGTCATTTGATTTAAGCTTGAAATTTTCATCTTTGTGTTCCAGTTTCTCTTTACCTCTAAAAAAAACCCCAATAGCTGAAGCAAGGGTTTCTTTTCATTTATTCCATTATCTTCATTTTTTAAAAACTTTCAGATTTTTTTTATTTCTTCTTTTCCTTGTTTCCTCTTTGTATTTTTGCACCGGTCATACCCCCATTGGTGTCTTAGGCTGACACAAATAGCATGAGATCTTCATTTTATACTGTTGGGAATCATCTTATCCCAGAGAACAATTTCTAATGAGACACAGTCCTGCTAACTGCTGCCCATGTTTTATTGTATGATGCTTATTTTGTTTGCTTTAAATCCTGGTTTTTGAATGTGCTCCCAAAATGCTTAGTCCACTGTCCACAGCCCCACTGACACCCTGTAAATATCTGTATGTCTTCTGAGCTCATATCTTGGAAGAACTTAGAGGACTCTCCTGAGCAGGTGGTGTTACTACTGTCTGTAACACAAACCCTGTTCAGTATTCTCCTTGCAATTTTCAAGGTGGGAAATGATCTGAGAAGCAATGAGATCTTTATGGTTTATTAAGCAGGATTTGGCTGTCATGTTTCCTTTAAGTACAATTCTTTTTCCTGAGTGTGGACTCCTAGATTTTTCAGTTTTCCATTTGGAGAGTCAGGTGTATTGCAATGCAGACATATTCCTTCTGTTATGCAAATATGCTACTTCTTGTAAAATAACAACCTCCAAAACTAGTGATTTTCTGAAGAAAAATATTTTGTCTAATAAAATCTACATCCTAATAGTCGGTAAAAAAACACTTTAAATAAAAAGATAAGGTAGATGAGGTACAAGGGGAAAGAGCATTGCTGTCCCTACTGTTCTGTCTGCTCTTCATGCTTCTGTGCAGGCCTCTGCCTCCAGACACAGGTGTCTTGTAGTCAGTAAAAGTTCCCTGCTGATAGCTTTCAGCAGTTGGTCCTTTGGTTTTTTTAACCCAAGATGAATCAAATCTGGATGCCTTTTTCTGCAGGACTCTGTGTGATATGTTTGATATATTAGGTTGTTATTTAATCCAACTATATATCAAACATATTCCTACAGTGTCCTGCCCTGTCTCCGGGGGTTTTAACATAGTAGAAGGCAATGTGAAGGAGTACAGTCACTCTCAAGCAGGTTTAGAAGACTTCCTGCAGACTCCTAATCTAATCTGGTATAAAAGACATACATGGAGGGCTCCTTTATCAGTAGAGTTGCTCTTGGAGAGACTTTTAAGTTGTGTAGGGCTCTTTGTGACAGTGAGCAGCAGCTGTGGCGAGAACTGACTTTCACTGAAATGGTAATTGTGTTTTCCTTGGCCCAGTGCAGTAACTTGCTCATATTGGTTTGCTTGTTATGAAGTAGAACGTGAGAGGTGCTTGAAAATAAAATGGTTTGTCTTCTGTAATTTTTGCTACTGTTTTGCAATGAGATTGGGGACTCCTTTGTTTCCATATTAACCCTGACTTTATTTATGCTACCCCTACTAATGGAGATGCTGTAGAAAAATTGTTAAAATGCTCTACAAAAGCATCTTTTTTGTTTTGCTTTCAATGGCATAATCTACATTTTTAGGCTATTCCATTCTACAGACTTTGTAGTGAGCCTTATGTTTGTTCTGGTGACTTCATTTTCCAATCCATTTATAGCTGTACATAGTTAATAACAGCATGTTAGTTTAGGCTTGAGGAAAAAGAGATGCTAATATTCATGGGGGGCTGCTTGATGAAGGAGAAGCTAATCCCTTGTGTCACAGATCTGGGTTTCTAAAGAAACTCGCTCTAAAATCTCACAACGTGACATTTTCTGCCATGTAGCACATCATTGCTCTCAGCTTTATTCATGAAGGCTTTGAACTGACACATGTTGTGAGGGTATTGTTTATGAGTGGGAACTTAAGACAGTCCAGGAGACACTCTTTTAATAGTGGGAATGGTGGGATAATTTTTTTCCTTGTAGGGTGTTTTGCTCTGCTCAGTCTTGTGCTGCTCCCTGTCCTTACTGCTAAGGAATGCTCTTGGAAGAGCACAGGCAGGAAACACACCCACAGTGTTGGTTGAGCGTTGTTCCACCTCCCCCATCGACATCCAGCTCTTAGATGTATGTCACACCTGAGAATGCTGAAGGGAAAACCACAGAGAAGGACTAGAAAAGAAGGATTTGTTAGAAAAGATGAAAAGCCAACAGGCATTCAACAGCTTGAGTGCTGTGTAAGGCTGCTACAAAAATAAATTCTTCATAGAAGGGATCAACTGTCAAAGGAATTTCTTTTTTTTCAAAAGTAAAAGGATGTGAGATGTCAGGGAATGCAAGACCTGGAAGTTTGAGAAACTTGAGGTATGGCTTGTTCTCCCAAGCCCTAGATTTCAATATAATTGGAAAGAAACTGATTTGGTAAACAGGGGAGAAAAAATCTGTTACCAGATGAGATACTAAAGTTTAGCTGTTTTCCTGCTGAGCTTCACCTGCTGCTCCACGGTGGAAGTTAATCCAGCCATTGTACAATGCATTCCTGAGAATGCGAGCTTTGATTTCTTAGCATTCTCTTTGAAAAGTAGTAATTTTTGCTTAGGACTTGTGTACAATATTTAATCCACTCACTACCCTGAACTGAGTTCAAACAACTGCTTTCGTTCAGCATCTCTCTGGTGGCTGTTTTTTCACAAATTGAATTCCATCTGGGTACATACACAGCTGTCCAATAGATCAGACTATGGCCATGAGCATTTTATTAAACTTCAGCAAAGATTGACACCTCCTTTGTAATAAATAAGAAGATATTGAAGTTCTCACTCACTTAAGTTTGAATTCCTGACAGTGCTGACAATATAAAGTGTAATGCACATAATATATTTTATGTTGGAAATAAGAGTTTAAAAACTTAATAGAAAGAAGTCTTGGACAAAAGTAAAAGTGCACTAACTGTCTTTTAAAAGTGCAGTTACAGTTAAATTTTACTGTCAGTGGTACTTCTGTTGGTATTTCAGCTTCAGTCTTTAGTCAAATTAAAGTCAATAATGCATCTGTTTTAATAAGGACAGTAATTCTGAGAGATTCTACTGCATTCCATTTAATCACTCTGGCAATGTCGTGATTGAAATAAGAGTTTCAATAACTCTTATTTCAAGAGTTTCATGAGTAATACTTGCAGCCTGTAGAGGGCTGGTGTGATTGCACTTAGGTATCATAATGGTCATGATGTTGCATTGCAAGCACTGCCAAAATTTTATGTGGAACATGACTTGCTCACTTTCCAAAGCAATTTCTTTTATTGCAAAGACATATACTTTAGTTGATGGGAATAGCTCAATAGCAAGGCAAGACAAATACTTTTCCATGGATTAGGTGGCTTTTCCTAAAAACAAAAAAAAAAAAAAGAAAAACTTTCAAGTGCCAAACATCTTTATCTACACATCAGTTTTTATTTTCAGATGATTCCATTTTTCTGGTGTCTGTGGATGCTATTGTTTCATCTCCTGGACTTTTAGTTTTGTGATGGTTATGTGAAGTGCTGTAGGACTGAGCACTGCTTGATGGACCATTTTGTAATTATTCATAATTATCTTTTATTATTATATAATTTACTACTATTCCATCAAACTGCAGTATCAGGAGAACTAAACCTGACTTAAATTTAGATGGGTGTGCTTAGACTTGCAAATGAAGTGCCCAGTTTTCTAACTCACAGTCCACCTGGCTGGTGTTTCTAGTTATGTGTGACATAAGAATGCTGTGGTTGCCGAAGTTAATAAAACCTGTATTTCAAAAGTCTCATCTCTCACAAGGTAGATGCCCTGATATTGTGGCCACTAGCCCTACTCATCATACAGCCTTGGATTCCAGTGGGTTTGTGATTGATCACAAACAAAATGCATTCTGTTGGATTATTTCATATAAAAAACTATTGGAATACATGGCCCAGGCCTGGTTCTGTCTAAAATAACAATAACTGTTCATCTCTCTCTATTTTGTTAACTCTTCAGAAGCCAGTAAGCATGCTTAAATGGATAAATGTTTTCAGTGTTTGTTTAAATTATTTGAAAGTCAGAAAAGTTCTTATAGAATGATCAATTTGCATTTTAAATGGTAAGAAACCTCATTAGGAGGTTTTGCACATGCTTGTTGAAAGACATGCTTGGATGACTGAAGTGTTCCAGACAGACCTTTGGAACTTCATATCTCCAAGATCACTAAACTGGACTGCTGCACAAAGCTGCTCTCTGTGCAGTGACAGCTCTTACCCAAACCTGCTAAATCTATGCTCTTGCTTGGTATCTACTTTACATTCCTTGGTACAGGTGTATGAGACAACACACACTTATCATTGTTCAATGCCTTAAGTCTTCAAGTATTTAGACGATGCTTTCCCTGGTTTAGCAATCCTGGAAGCCACTATTATGGCACTACAGAGAGAATCTTGATAGGAAAAACAAGAATTTCTTTTCAGACTTCCACTTTTCTGAATGCAGTTTAGAGTAGCCCTAGTGGAGGTAATGCATTAGAAAGTTGATGGCATTCTTTAAGTATTTTGTGTGATACTCTGTTTCAGTGTGAGCAGCCACAAGGGCAAGCTAATACTTATCTATGTTGACTCCCAGTTTTATCCACACAAAACATCTTTGGAGAAAATGATATTGTAGGTCTTACTGACTATACTGATGTGTTCCAAAATCTTCTTGGCTTTGTGTATGTCCTCAGTCTTGGAAGTCTAATTGCTTTCAGGTGCATGTGTAACATTGTTTTTTCTTGGTTATAGCAAGCAGATGAGACTCTGGATTTTGAAGAACAGATCCTGGAAGCAGCTAAATCCATTGCAGCTGCTACCAGTGCCCTCGTGAAGTCAGCTTCAGCAGCCCAGAGGGAGCTGGTGGCCCAGGGAAAGGTGGGTAAACAGGACATGTAGCAACACTAGTGGGGGAAAGCACCAAAACTGAATCTAGTCTCCTAGCTGTTAAAAACAGTAGGAAAGAAGCTTGGGAATTTCTAATAAAAATGTAAATAGTTCATTGCTCATCACAATACATGGCCCACACCTGGTTCTGTCCAAAAAAATCCCACAGTTACGTTTATTTAAACCTCACAAGTGGTGTTTGTCTCTTCAAATGATTCAGTTGTGGGTAGTTTTACTGTGGGGGTTTTTCACTTCATGGTCTGTGATTGGAGCTATTGATGTATAGTCCCACACAACAGTTAGGGGATCCAAACCCAAATGTCACAATGTACAATACTGCTCTGCACCAGAACAGCAAAAGGCCTCAGTAACTGTGCCCTCAGTGATTCAATGGGGACACAGGCCTGCATGGAAATTCGGTACATGTAAGTGGCTGTGCTTGTAGTTATTGTTGGGACCACTGGAAGGAACCTTTACAATATGTGGCATCCTGTAGGTGTGGTCAGAATTGAGGTTTTGTAAATCATTTCATATCCATCACTATTTTCACAGTTAGTATACTCTGAAATGTGAAGTCTAAACATCAGCCAGGTATGTTGCTTGTGAGAACAGTTTATTATAGGACCGTTGTTGTATAGCTATGGCTTCCATTTTCACCCAGTTCTTAACTCAGAGCAGGCTGTGTCACAGATCCCACAGCCATGCTCTGCTGTCTGCCTCAGCCTGCATTCTGGAAAGCTTTGGCTTGTGGCTCTAGCCAGGAGCCCAGAGCACTTCATCTGTGGTCTACTTCAAAATACTTGTTCAGGGGATGATAAGGCAAGAAGACCTTGAAACCTAAATAAAGTGGGGACCTAACAGGGGTTTTTTGTATAACTGATCTTTTAGTTACATTAAAGTGTCACCATAGCTATGAGAGACCATATCTTGTGTTTATGTTGATGCTGCACTTAATGATTTGATTTCATTCCCTGGAATTCTCATGATGCACGAATCCCTGTTTCCATTTCTTTTAAAACACAAGCTTCTGGACCATGTTTACATTTCACATCTTCCAGCTTCTCTCCCAAAACGACTGAGATCCAGGCAGCTGGGGCTGTAGGTCTGGCAACCAACTACAGGGTTTAGTTTCATTGCTTTCATCTAACATGGGAAGAAAACTGTCTCCAAATAGTTGCTGGTACTGCTGGACACCACGAACACTTCAGTGGAAAAGCCATGCACAAAAGTGGGCTGCTACCCTAAACTGCCATTATTAGGCATGAAGGTACTTACAGGGCTTCCATGTGAAGCTTTCTGATCTCTACCTTCCCAGAGTGCTTGAGTCAGAAGAGATGAAAGAATAATGTAAATTCAAATGTATTATGGAGAAAGAAGTAAGTTATTTTAAAGCCTGGGAGTTAAGGAACTGCTGCTTCAACTGTTGCTTAGGCTGTGGCTTCAACCACCAGTAGTATGCTAATTACTGGTTATTCTGGTAATTACTTTTTTGTGTTCCAAGAATGGGTCAGTTGAAGCAGTGTAGTAAGTTGGACACTTCCTGAGCAGGCAGATTTCAGAGTAACTGTGCTTCCAGCATACAACTGACTTGCAGTTGGATTTTCTGCTCCTGGATGTGCTGGGCACAGTCACAGGTACAGGTGTTTCCTTTTTTCATGGATTACTGCTTGTCTAATTCTGAGACAAAGCAGTTGTATTTTCTGTTTCCTTGTAAGCCATCTCTAAACTGTTTTTTCAGGTCGGAGCAATCCCTGCAAATGCAGCTGATGATGGACAGTGGTCTCAGGGACTTATTTCCGCTGTGAGTAACTACTTCTCTTGAGAAAACTGGCACCTTTTCTGAAGAAAGAATATCCTGGGAGAATAGAGAGTGACTTTCTTTACTGCCTTCTAGGCCCGAATGGTGGCAGCTGCAACCAGCAATCTCTGTGAAGCAGCAAATGCCTCAGTTCAAGGCCATGCTAGTGAGGAGAAACTCATCTCATCTGCCAAACAAGTTGCAGCTTCTACAGCACAGTTGCTTGTGGCTTGCAAAGTGAAGGCTGATCATGACTCTGAAGCCATGAGGAGGCTACAGGTACCTGTGTTCTTAATTACTGAAAGCCCCTGGTAGTGCCATGTAAGTGCTGTTTCAGCACTCTTATATTGGACATGTATTTGACAATTTCTCCTAGTGCTAGCCTGGATTGTGGTCAATCTGCCTTTGTTTCTAGGAGTCAAGAGATAACAGTTGTAGATAGAGCATTTCTAAAATGGAAAATCATTGTTAGACAATAAGAAGAGAATCTAATGCAACATCTCAACTTAAGTCTGATTGAGCTTCTTTACATGAAACTGGTTCCCTTTTACTTTCCACATCCATATCATGTTGAGCTCTCTGAATTGCTGCTGAATTTACAGTATTTTGATGTAACACTGTGAAAATCTAATGTCTCCAGAAATTTTGTTTGAGGATGGTAATTTTTAAAATAACTACAGCCTTCTCTGACATCATGCCCTGCAGGCTCAGCCTGGCATGTAAGAATTTCAGCTGCTTTTTTATACCACCTTTGGTGAGCAGTGAAAATTCCCTTTTTTCTTGTACTTGCACAGGTGCTACTAATGGACACTCAGTGCAACAGTTCAGGTGTGGATAGGCAGAATCAAGTCCAGCAGAAATACATATAGTTCAGTATTTGTCTAAGCATGAGGAACTGAGGTCATCATTTTTTTCAAAGCAGAAAAACAGCTTAAATATTTAGGAGGAAAAAATAAATGTATGAATGTGTGAAAAATCTGTTTGTTCCTATAGAAAACAGTGGTATGTCCTAGGGCAGTTATAGGGCTGAGATGGTTTTAGTGCTTTATAGTGGATTGATGTAGATTGGCATTGCCAAAGGGGTGTGGGGAAGATGTCAGTAACCAAAGATGGTTCTGTCCATAGTGCAAGCTGCTCTGTAATATCCAACTGCCAAGATGGGTCCACAGGCATTTTAAATGCAGAACAAACAATAGAAACAGGAAGAAAACTACTAGAGACTTTTCTCAGCTCTGACAGGAAATTTGGGGTTCTCAGTCATTGTGGGCAAATATTATTAAATAGACATCAAATGTGAGAAATTGCTAGGGAATGTGAAAAGGAAACAAGCCCAAGCATGGACTGAAATTGAACTTTGCCATTTTACCAAGCTTCATTTTAGTCCCAGGATGAATAATGAAAGGAAGAGCAGTTTGCACTTGGAAATCATGTCCTTTATCATAGCAAAAACAGTGAGTTGATGTCTACTGAATATTTTTACTGGTGAACTTGCCAAAATTACTAAGACTTTTCAGCTGGCTTTGCCCCCAGCAGAAATGTTTTCACATAGCTTTAATCAATAGGTTGGATTCAGGACTTTAAATGTCTTGGTTTTCTCCTTTGTACCCCAATTTGAACTGCATTTCCCATGAATGTAAATTTGGAATGCGCTGTTACAGAATCTTCCAAAACTTAATGAAACAATTGGAAATGTTTCCATTCTTTCTGGATGAGCTCCAGGCTGAGAGGAGCAAATTTCAAATAATTTGTCCTTGGGCCATTTCAGTGAGGAAGATTTGAAAGGGAGATGTAGCTGGAAATATGGGATAGGACTGGGGGAAGGTGGGGGGGTAGGTTCAGAGCTGGTCCATGTGGTTTCCCTTCCCAGTGCCAGCATGTGGGAGCAGGCAGTCTTGGCCTGCTGGCAGTACCCAGTTCAGACAACAAAAGATGTATTACAAATGTTTGACTGTTTCTCTTTAGAAATATGAGAATTTTTAGGAAATAAAAGTTTAAATGTGAGGTAACCATGGCTGTGTGAGTTGCTAACTTGCTCTGAGGAAAGTCCATTAGCTTAAAACTTAATTGTTTTATAATATCTTTATACACTAGCTTTTAGTTTCTGTTCTTCTTTCTCAAAAAAAAAGTCTTATCAGCATAATATAACTTGCAATTTCATCCACTGTTTTACTTCAAACTGTAGGGAAGAAATCTCATTTGTGACTTCAACTTTCAGCTTTTGTTCTCTCTGTACCACTGATGTTCAAAAACTAATTTGCTTTTCACTGGGGAAAAAACCCATACCTTTCCTGTGCAGTCAAGCAAGGATGCTTTTGTTTTGATGTTCAGACAAATCCTAACAAATGTTAGTTATGCATTTTCCTTATTACTAAATTTCTTCTCTTTCTCAAAGGCTGCAGGCAATGCTGTCAAGCGTGCATCAGACAATCTTGTCAGGGCAGCCCAAAAAGCAGCATTTGGAAAAGCAGAGGACGATGATGTTGTGGTCAAAACGAAGTTTGTGGGTGGCATTGCTCAGGTTGGTACAATCAGTCCAGGAATAAAGCAGGGAAAAGGCATCACAGAAATGAGCAGAGTTACAGTGTGCACCTGCTGCATGGCAGGCTGGACAGATCTATTTAGAAATCTATGATCAATTACTCGATGCCTCATTATCACACAGCCCCTGACATAAGAGCACAGTGATGTGCTGTGTGGTGTCTGCACTTCTGCACTGGGCATTTGCTCTCTTAGCAGTCACCATTGTCCAGTAGCTTCCAATAGCTTTTATTTTTGTTCTGATTAAATGAATGGCTTTTTTCAGAATTCTCTTATGTACTTTAAATGTTCCCAAATCTTAATGAAACAATGTTTGCATATATTTAAGCAAAGAGAGTGAGAGATAAAAATGGATGATGTTTTGTTATTGTGACCGTAATAATTACTGGGAAATAATAATATTTTAAAGTAGATTTCAAGGCTTTGAGGTACCAACTTCGAGGCTCCTTATAATGAATGAGGTACATCATAGACTGTATTTGCTACTTAAAAGACAGTGGACATGATTATGTCTGCATGTCTGGACTACTGGCATTTTTTCTTTGGCATTCTGAGATGCAGGAAAATACTGTGGATGCCTGCAGTAAGGAATGTTCAGTTTTGCTGTCATGCAGACCTTATGTTAAGACATGGTGCTTATTCTACATGTTCTATATTCCCATCCTGCTGAAGGTTGGGAGAATGCAGACCTGTAAAATTCATCATGGATACATGGTAAAACTGGTGGGATATACTTTTTCTCTTTTTTTTAGTCCTCTTTAAGAAACAAGTGGGAATACAATACTTTTCTTGATGGCCTAGTCCTG
Source organism: Erpornis zantholeuca (assembly GCA_013400515.1). Lineage (NCBI taxonomy): Eukaryota > Metazoa > Chordata > Aves > Passeriformes > Timaliidae > Erpornis > Erpornis zantholeuca. Next base: position 933,175 of record VZTN01034720.1, on the reverse strand, counting down.
GGACCTGGAAAAATTGGAGCAATTCCTGATAATATAGTCATTGAAATCTGGTGCTTCTCTGGAGAATGCTCAAGGGCCAGCTGTGACTGTGGTGTCATAGAGAAATCCTTGCTGTTATAATCCATGCTTCTGTTTTCTAGATAATTGCAGCCCAAGAAGAAATGCTGAAGAAGGAGAGAGAGCTGGAAGAGGCAAGGAAAAAACTGGCTCAGATCCGCCAACAGCAATACAAATTCCTACCCACAGAGCTGAGAGAAGATGAGGGTTAACCTGCTGAGATTTTTCTTCCTTTTTATTCTTTTGTTTCTCTTTTTTTTTTCTTTTCAAGAAATAAGCTAAAGGGGGACAGCACATTGAGAACTGCTCTAACAGCATACTGGTATGCCAAGCACTTAGCTAAATAAACTGCCTGTCATAGCTTTGGATGAGCAGAGGGCAATAAACACTTGTTCTTTCCCATCTGCTCAGCTGAGGTGCATGATGATCAAATAATGGTACAGTGTTAGGTTCATCATTCCTGTTCCTCCCTTGACTTATATCTCAGGAGAGAATGTTTCACTTTTTACTAAAGATACTAAGTCAGTATTATTGTCACTTTCCTGATGCTTGAGGTATTTATCATTCTTGACTTGTTCTAAAACATTGATAATATTAGTAGGAAAAGAGTCAAGAAATCTTTCATATGATAAATATCACATGAGCTGGTGGTTCTCCCCCAAGTACCCTTGTAAAAAGAAGACCAAGATGGAGAAGGATGTATGGCTGAGTGGAGAAACATGCACGAGTGTGGGTTTGAAGAAGAAGCCTGTCCTCTTTCAGTGTTATATAGCTGGTTCACCCCAAAACTGGAGGAATTGTCTCTGCAGCTGTTTGCACTACTAGTATTACTCCTTACCTGATACCAACAAGCTTCTGCTTGTACAGTATTTAGGTTTACAAAATGTGGCAATAGCCATTCTTTAAAGAGCTCAAAAAACAAAGAAATGGAAACCTTGTCACTGCCTCAATAATAGCAGGTTCATGGAAGAAAATGCTGTTTCAATTATATACCTCTAATGTGTGACTACTTTTACAGTATTATACACACATACACATGCTCTAACATTGGACTGAATAGTTTGCATTTTGTTTTTTAATTGAAATTATCTGGTTCGTACTGTGGTATTTCTGCTAGAATGTATCTCAGTTAAAAAAGGGAAATGCGCAGTACAACAAAAGACTATCACAGCTCTTGTTATTATTTTAATAATTACATTTATAATTATTATGTTTTGAAACCTGTGGGAATTGTAGGAGAAAAGAGTAAGTGATTTACAAGTAGATTTACCGTTTTTCCTGTAATATATTTTTAAAAAGTTTGGACTCTAGAGAGTTTGTTTTCATTGTTGCTATTGATGAAAATGAATTCACCAAGGAATTGCAGAGAAGGAATAGCAGCAATCTATCAGCAATCTTTGTCTTCAGCTGCAGAAAGGTACAGTATGCTCTCAGTATCTCTGTTGTGACCTAAACAGTAGCAATTTGGATAAAGCAACATATTTTACTCTGTCAAAGAGAGAATACAAATCACAGCAACTTTAACTAGCAAAAGCTAAACTATTTGACTAACTACAGAAACACCATCTCTTCTAACAAATAGTTTCCAACATGTCTCCAACTCCACTTGAGCCCTCTTAAACAATAAAAACAAGTCTGTTTAGGTCAAAGGATGTTGCCCCTCCAGTCCTACTGAAGGCTGTGCTGTCCTTAGACCCCGCCAGGTACGTTCAGCTGAGCCTGTTGTGTTCTGTGCATCCCCACCTAGTTGTCATTGCTGCAGAAAATACTTGTCTTGTAGACTCCCCAGTAACCCCTAGTGGTAGGTTCATCTGTTAGATAGTGCTAACTCCTCATTTAAGTTACCTGCATGAGATAGAATTACCAGGAATTTTGTCACACTAGTACTAAATATATAGCAAAAAAGTTGCTAGAGAATTAATAAATATTGAAGTGTACAAAGATTTTCATTGTCTCTTCTCTGATACTGATGTATTTCAGACTCAGTAGAGTTGCTGGAGAATCCACAATCCTGAGAGGAAAGAAATTGGTATATCCCAGATGGGATCACTGGCATTGACAGATGTGCTGTGATGTGTAGGCTTGTGTGCAAACACAAATGCTGTGCTATCAGAGATGTGCAATTCCGAGTTCTTTGGTTTGCCACTTCAACACAATCAGTTTGGTTTTTTGTTCAACTCACTGTGAGCAGTGTCACAATCTGGAATCCTACATCAAGAAAAAGGCTTCCTGTAAGTCTTTGGGCAAAAGGCTAAACTGGTATTCATTGCTGTAAGACCTAATTAAAGACCACTCTAGTGATGGGGATTTTCTGCTGCTGTTGGTAGGTTCAACTCCTTTGCAGTTTATGCCTTTCTTTTGTCTTACCTGGATGGCCTCACTTTCTGATCTCTCTTTTGGAAAGATCTGCAAGACAGATTTGTTACTGCTTCCCGTTCAACCTATGTTTAACTGTTATTTGATCTCATTAAAGCATGAAGAAAGATGAAGCTGTCTTTAACACCATGCCACTCTTTTATTGTAGGTATAATACTGATGTAATATACTTTGGTCAGGATGGTATTTGCCAGTTTGATATAAGCCAAAAAAACCTTGTCAAATGCAACCATGTATGGAAATTATATAGCTAGAAAACTTTATCAGTATGTAGAAGGTAAGAGCATGTTCAAATGGTGCTCCACAGAGAAGTGTTTGTGAAGTCCATTTTAGCACAGCTATTTTGAGACTTCTGATTTAGTGCCCCCTTTTACATGACAGAAAGTATTTTCTCCTTAGCTGTGTGCTCCATAGAGGAACCACAGTCAGATGAATAACTGAGCTGGACAACTGAAGTATTTTTTTACTCAGAATTTTGGTTCTTCATTTGTGAACCATTAAGAGAATATAAAGGTCATCCAAAGTCTTTCTATTTCAATTTTCTTCTTGCTGTTATAATTTGCAGTATCGCTGAAGTCCACGTGTGAACGTCTGTGGAGTTTGGAACTAGTCCATGCATTTCTTTGGCGTGAGGACTTGCAGCAGGAAGTGACAAGTTGGAGTAAGGGGTAGATGCTAATTAATAAGAAGGACAGATGTTTACTTTGTTCTGTTAACTTGTGAAATGATGAATGAGCTCTGTTGTATCTCACCCTTCTTCATGTGGAATTCACTCTGAGAATTGTATGCAAATTAAAAACAAAATGCCTCAAAGTTTCTTGTGTACAAATAGTCTAATGTCATTTCACCAACAATTTAGAAGACTGAACATTTATCATTTGTTTAAACTTTTGTACATCAGAAGACTCAAAAGTTAGAAAAGTTTTGAAACAAAAATTGAATTCCAGACCTCTTTTCATCTGTTCCTTTCCTTTTGATTTTCTGCATGTTCATTACTTAATTCCTAATGAAGGGAGGAGTACATAAATCTAGAAACCTCCTCAACCAAAATACGCTTAGACCACGTGTGCATTTCTCTTTTTCATCAGTCCTTATCAAACTGATAAGATATTCAGCCCAGGAGTATGGCATTTATCACCCCTACATATTTTTTTAACCTCATGGATTTTGGGATTTTTCCCCTGTGGGAGTGGGCTTGGTTTAAGGGCAGGTACCTTATATCCTAAAAGATTTCTCCTTATGTAATTGCATCATGGTTTACAAAGAGAGTTACCTGCCCACAGTTGTCATGATTTCTGAAACCTGCTTTTCCCTATTCATGTTATTTACATTAAGCACGTTGTGGTTGGCCATGTTAATGGAACAGCACATTTCTGTGGCACAGTTTGTGATGCCAAATGCAAGAACTGTTCATTCAGGTGAGTTACAACTCTGTTACAAATTGCTCTCATTTACCAAGCTATAAATAAGTACCATTTTGTCACTTAAAAAAAAAAAATTTAAAAAATTAAAAAGCAGTACAAACTGCCTTTTTTTTCTGAAATTAGTGCACTTTGTTGCAGTGGAAGAACCTCATGTTCAAGACAGTTTGGAAATTTTATACCGGAGTTTCTAGGGGTTTGAACTCTCACTTTAATGCCTTCCCTTCCTTTTAAAGTTAACCCCAAGAGAGGCACAATGAAGTTTGTGGTCATGCTGCCATACCATTATGTATAGTATTTATCTGTCCATAAAAATAAGTAAGTAATGTATTTTAGGTTGTTCTTCACTAACAATAAACCCCTTGAAGGAATTTTTTTTTTTTCTTGCATGCAGATATTTGTGACTTGTGTTACACTGGTGGTCATGCAANNNNTATTTGTGACTCGTGTTACACTGGTGGTCATGCAAAGGATTATTTTGCTCCTTAAGGAAAATAAGGCTGAAATTGCCTGTAAGATGTTAAAATTCCCAGGTGAGAGAGGAGAACATTCTGTTTCAAGTTCTGCTGCACAGACAAAACTATGAGTGCTTACTTTGTGATATGTCAATATCAGGTGCACTTTGCAACTGTTTAGTATCCTTAAAGTAAAGTGCATGTTAATCACACAAATATAGAAAAATCAAACACCAGTTATTCAAGGATGTTGGATATTTGGTGGTGTTCAGGTTTGTTGTGGGGGAGGCAAGTTTTGCTTTTATATTTGTTATCATTTACATCTCATTCAACATTTTTTCCAAGGCAGATATAACTGTGTGTGCAGGTACTCCAGTTCTCTGTGTGAAAGCTGTGCCAGAAACCTCAGCTGCATTACAAGTGCTTGAACGTTGCTACCAAAGGGCCTGTTGTGTGGTATAATTACACTCATGTCAAAGTGGGATTTTTGGGCATTCTGTGTGCTCATCAAGTGGCTCACCACATGTGATTATTATGTCTCTGATGATGTGATAGCTTTTTCCACTCATTCTTCATGACAGAAACAAGATTGCAGAAGCTCCTCTTTCAGTGATGGTTAGCTGAATAATAAGTGGGGGGCTGTAGAGGCCCTAGGTATGTTTTAGGCTAAAATATTTTAAAATAACTATGAAAATTGATATTTTAAACTACTAGAAAAAAGGTATTTAGCAAGTTTGCTGCCTGTTCATCTTTTCTGTATAGCACGATTTTGTGTTCAAAACGTTGTAGGCACTACTTTAGAGAGTCCAGGAAAATTACTTCTTTTTGCTTGCACAGCATTGCCTAAAGACTTGAAAACTAAATCACAATGTTTGATGTGCTTGGATCTCTTTTGACCTTATCTTTCTTTACAAGTTTGTTAGCCTTTGTCTTTCTCTTTTGTTTATGAAAGCTGGATTTTTTTCTTCCTGGAACAACTTTTATCAATATATACACTTCAGTTCTCCACCTGTGCAAATCAGTTGTGTTTAGTGTGGCAGGAAAAATACTAATATGTGGGGTTTACCCACATACTGCCTAATTTGGATGATGTAAAGCTTATCTTACAAACAGGATTTTATTTCCATCCTGATTATTTTCTTTACATATATATATATATTTTTTTTTAAGTTCATAATAAGGGCTGCTGACTTTGTACCATTCTAAAATGTCCACTGGGAGGGTTTATCTGGGTGAAGGAGGTTTCTTTTGGCATGGTTATATGTAACAGGTTTTGCTATAAATATCTCTTTATTAAAATATTACATGGAGCATTAACTTTAGAAGGCCAGAACTTTTGAGGATGAAAATTCGCTCATGGTACTGAATCAAATGTTAATTTAACAGTTGGAGGCATTTTCAGGTTGTGGAAAAGAGGCTGTATTAGGACAGTGAGAAAATGTTGTTGGCTATTTTCTTAATACAGTTTTTGCTCTTAAAGTGCCAAATTTAATAAAACTAAGTGGAATCTTCAGTGGCACACAGATCAATATTCAGCGCTGCCTAGGCTGTTAGTGTAACCCTTTCATTATAGAATAATTGCCTGTACTATGCTCCATCTTCTCTGAATGTGGTTCAAAATCAGCTCTTTGTGGCTGTTTGTATTTTGTAAGGGGCAATCGACCAAGTAAAAAGTTCATAGAGGAGGGTTCTTCCAGCATTATAGGTGATCCATTCAAATTAAATTGTATATTCTAAGTTACT
>VZTN01034720.1:902065-927077 GCA_013400515.1 Erpornis zantholeuca | reverse complement strand
CTTGCTTCCAAAACAGAAAAATATTTGTCTCAGTTCACCAGATGCTGTAGCACATATTTACATTATTTAAAAAAAAAAGGTCTTCATATTCTGTCTCCAGTATTGTTGCCTCAATTAGGACTAAGCCCATGCTTAAGAGATTTCCAAATGACAATGTTTCAAACCTCAGGGAGACAATGCTTGGCCCGTGGGCTTTACTGCAATGCTCTTAGAAGCACCTTTTCCATCATACTCATTGCAAGATCACCATAGCAGATTTCAAGCATTAATAAAAATAATCTGCTCTTAGAAACCATTTCTTATTTGTCCTTTATAGAGCACTACAGATGAGTCACTCCTATTTTACAGATGGCAAAATTATGTTGCAGGAAGGGAGATAGTTGTTCAAATCCATAGAGCAGTTTGCACTGAGTGCTATAGCCAGTCCAGTTCCCGTGGTCTACACAGAACAAGACTAATAGCAGCCATGTTCAGGAAAGGGTTAATACTTCTGTTCCCATCTAGTTCATAACTGGTCTACATTCTTTTTTGCATTAATGTTTCTGCACTCTGTCGGTTCCAGAGAAATCAAATGCATTCTTTATTGGTAACTGTATAGCACAGGGACTTAAACAGTTATTGTGATTAGTGCCAAGAACAACCATCTTTCACTGCCAAGGTTTTAGACAAACATCCTGTCTTCCAGAGTTGAGTTTAATCTGCAAGAATCTCTGCTCAGTTCCTTGGCTTTGCCTTATGTTGTAACCACTTCGGTTAAGGCACCAGCCTCAGTTCCCTTCCATTTAGGACTTGCTGCACTCTTTTTCTCTGACTTTTTCTACAAAAGTGACAGCTTTAATAATTTGGACAAAAGCTCTGCAGCTTATTTAAATCAGCCTCCTGCTTTCCCAAAGCTTCCTAGAAAATACGATGAAAATCCTGAGGCACTGAAGCCTTTAGTGTGACACTTCCAGCCACAGAACCTGTTTTGAAGTTGACTCAGAGATGCCTTTAGTCAGCTGCAGTTATGCCGCACTAATAATTCTGGTCTGTCTGCAATTACTTACTCTTTGCCTTCAGCTATATTAGAATGAGTATTTTCTCTCTTCTAAATATTCATCTTTTGTTTGTGTTTTTTAATGGTAAATGAGTTGAAATGACACTATATTTCTAAAAGGCTAGCAGTTTCTCAAGATCCAGTCTGATTATTATGCTTTAAGACAAGGGTTTTTTAAGACTGAGCTTTTGCTTTATGAAGTCAGTAGTGATTTTAGCTAAATGTTTGTGTGTGAGTGTTAACTTTGAGAATGTTTCTTTTTGCCTTAGAAAAATGAAAGTGAGTGAGGACTTTAATGACATATTGCTGTTCTTGCTGATCTCCTGATCTGGGACTTTGTGTTACTGAGATTTCACATGTGAAAACTGGGGGGAAAAAAATAAAAGAGTTCAAAAAGATGACCTCAGAAAAACAGCTCCATCGGTCATTCCATTGTGTTTGGCTTGCATTCCAGTTGCCATACTCTATCATTTAGTGGTGATAATAAGGCTATTTAGGGTAATTCTTAAACTAAACCACTGCTGTGACATGCCTGTGATGCTTCCAGATCCTGTAGCTCAGCAATTCAAGCTGTAGAGAGAATTTTCTGGTTAGTTTCTTGACTGTTCAGGAGTCATCTTGGGTCTCTTCCAAATCACAGGAGTGGCTCTCTATTACATGACCAGATCCCTCATATTTTGGTTTGTCCAAGGTCTTGTCATTTGAAAAGAGGCTAGATGCAAAAATTTCTCTTCAAAGGATGTCCTACTTCTTTCCTGGAACTGGAAAAACTGAATATGCTGGGTATTTTGTAGACTAAATGTTTCATAAAACAAAGCAGGCTCCCATTGTTCCCATCTCAGAAGAGGTCAGAGCCTCCTCAGATCTTCTTCCCTACCTTAAGGATAGAGAAAATTAAAAGACCCATTAAAATAGGACCTTCCAATTAGTCATTTTTCAAAAGTATGTGCTTGCAGCAGAGTTCATAGTGCTTGATCCCTATGTAGATTCATAATGTCACCTGATGAAGACAGCAGGTACTCCCTTTTATTTTGTTGTTTCATACTCTTCTCCCTCCCTGCCAAACATGCTGTATGGTTCCTGGTATCCTAACTGCCTCTGAGTGGAGGGAGAGCTGCTGGATACACAATAGAAAGTTGCCTGTATTTTCCTTCTGGGACTGTAAGGCAGGCACAGCTGAGGGAGTGGCTGTGTGATTTGCAGAGGTGTCTCTCTGGTGGGTCACACTATTGCAGTGGAACTGAGAAGCCAGCACAGCTTTGGATATGTGTGAATGTGTCCTGGAAATGGTGCTGGCCAAACACTGCAGCACAGCAAAGTCTAAATCCTGTGCTGGAGACAAAAAATAATCCCTGTGACCAAGGGCAGGGGGTCAAAAAATGAGGTAACTGCTTTCCATCCTTTAATAGACATAATGAAAGGGAAACAGGATAAGGACTGGAGGAACTATATTTGGATTTTCCTAGCAGGTAAATGCTGTGTTGCTTTCAAATTCATAGAGTGCTTTAGCAAAACTCCAAAAATACATAAATTGAGATAGCAAGCAGACCATTTGAGGCTTGTTTCAGATACTTGCTTCCAGACAAGTGTTATACCATGTGTAGTTGCTCCCTGCCAGTAAAAATGGCAGTGTTGAAAGGGTAAGTCAATCTTGAAGTGACACTACTCGTGATGAATTACAGAATTATGTTTAAAATCAGGTGAACTCAAATGTTCTTTTAGTCCCCTTTGATGTTGCAGAAAGTAAATAGTGGCTTTTGAGACATATGTGCATTTCTGAGAGTCCAAGCCACCTTAGAGTTCAAACAGAAATATATGCAATAACTGGGGCATGTTGAAAACCATGACTTCATTTCTTAGAACTTTACCAGCTGTATAGCTCAAAGACAAATAACTCATCCCTGGCTGTTCCCTGTAATAACACAGACATCCAGAAAATGCCTGGCATTTTTTTTTGTTCACTACTTGGGATCAAATTCATCTGATTTTGTTTCCCTCTGGACTAAGAACAGACTCTTTTTTTATGTTGGAGCCCTAAGGAGAAATTTTGCATCCCATTACAGCTTTGTTTCCACACATGTTATATGGTCCCTGGAAACTTCTACTGTGTTAGCAGTAATTGTCCAGTCTCACGTGCAGCCCCTTCCATCAGCAGTGAGTTCCTGTTGCTTCGCTTAGATTTTCAAAGAAAAACTCATCTCTTTGCTCAAAAACCCCTTGGCAGCTCTTCAGCCTAACTGCTTCCCCAGAGCCCTGGGGAGCTCTGTAAAGAGCTGCATCCTGCAGGACTCATTCTAGGTACCAGTTTTGAATGCTCTAACAACCTTCCCCTCCACCCCGAAACTTCCATGATCAGAAGTCCCAAGCTGTCAAAGCACAGCATTTCAAAGGGCAGAAATTCTGAAATCAAAAGGAAGGGAGTCTGTCCTGAGAGCCAAAGGGAGAAGTGTTTTGTTTTAAGCATAAGAAACTGAGTCAGGCTCCTCTGCATTAACAACAGCCAGAAGGTAAGTGCAGATTTGGGAGATAGGGTGCTATTTAAATTCACAATGGTGTTGGCATACAAGGAATTGATAGGTATTGGTCCTGAATTAAATTAGGTAGGAAGAAAATTCTGGACTAGTCTCCAAGAGAGGTAGTCAACCTGGTCTTGACATCAAGAATGAGAAACAGGCTTTAAGAGTCACAGTAAGGGTTTGGCCTCAGGACTTCTGTGTCTCTGTCCTTTACAGAGCATTTTCTTTGTGATGGGAAGCCAGTGTTAGGGTTCCAGGGTAATCAGCCTGAATGATTGCATCTAAACAATTGCCCAGATTACTGCAGTCCCTGCAGCCAAGGCAGCTCACGTACAGGTGTGTTAGAGCATCCACAAGTGCATTAGTGCTTTGAGTCCATTTCTCTGCTATTGCAAGTACTACTACTAAGTTTTCTTATGCTTTCACCTAATCTACCAGTTTTAATATACTTTTTATGCTTTGCTGGAGATCCCTGTAGACTGCTCTGAAAGTTTTTTCTTGTCAAGACAACTGTAGTTGATTAAAACAAGAAAGGGGATGAAAATCTAACAGGATTCTTCTCTCAGAATCCTGCGTGTTTATAACCTACCCTTCACCAATCAGGTTTATGTTGAAATCCTTACACTTCTCTCACAGCCTGTCTAACTCTTCAGAGCTTTTTTCTCTTATTCTTCCATTCGTGGGGTTTTCCCTCTCCCAAATCAATTATAGTCTTGAAGTTAAGACTGAGTAGAAAGGAAGGGCATTTGAGTGACAGTCTGATGCTGCTAAATTGCTTTGATGCTTCTGCAGCCCACTGCTTCTTGCAGGGGCCACTTTCCAGCAGAGCCTGAACTGCTGTTGAAAACTGCATTTCCTGCTACACAGAGCTCTCAACCAAAGCAGAACTCAAAACAAGAGCAAACCCAGTGCGGACTCTGGCAAAGATCACCCTCTCTTCATATATAAAAGGGAAGCATTTAGCCTGACCTCATAAAAGACAGAACTTAAAGGACCATTCTGCACTTTGAAATTCTACCCTCAATGGCATGGAAGCAAAACGCTGACTTGGGAATTTCAGCAGCTCATTTCACGTTCTGCTCAGCCCGCTCTACTTCCTGAGCATGAAGCAGTTATTGCATCATCCCAGGAAAATGAAGGTTATTGGGTCACTGCCTGCCCTTATAATCTGCTCAGTCAGGAATTTCTCAAGGGTATAGACTAGTGCCCAGAATAACATTTAATAAGATCTGGAAAATTATGCCTGCTACAAGCAAAGGCCTCTTAAAAGTTTGCAGGAGGCCTACTGTTTGGATGAGTTAGCAGCACACCCTGCTCTGTAAACATCACTTAAAACAGTTGCTTCCAGGAGTCAAGGAGAGAAATAGCTAAGGGAGAGAGTTCACGTGACTTTGCCAGAAGGTTAGTACCTTTCTTAACATACAGGTCTGTGCTAAATGGAGGAAAACCACTATCAAGATCCTACTTGCCTCCAGAATGTGTCAGGCAAACTCCACTCTGGAGTGCAGATGCTTTGTTGATGTTCCAGGCTCATCTCCTCTCAAAGCTGCTTTGATTTGTTAGCATCTCTCTGGCAGGAAGGTGGTCTGGAACCTGTGGAGTCCTCAAGGTAGAGTTTGAGCTACAGCAGAGCATGAGGTCAAGTCACATCCTGTCAGGGTGGCAGAGATGTGTGTTGCTCCTGCATTGCTCCCTCACAGCCACTGCTGCTGTTGGCACTGCCCAGCTGCAGGGATGTGCTGTGGAAAGCAGCAAGAGAGTTATTCCTAGGAAGTGTTTCTGATTTCTCCCATTTGTGTCAGCTGGTTCTGTGCCTAGAAGAGCTGCTGCTTGTGCTCCACCTGATCCCAAACCATGACTACAGCTCAACCTCGTCTTCAGCAAGTAATGCTGAACTGCATTAACAATAACAGTTTTTCTTAAAAGTGAAGCATGAAATTGTATGTATACCAGTGAGCACAATTCCACACAGTATTCTTGTATGACAGAGACAGATGAAATGTCTATCAACAGACAGAATGGTCAAAGCTTGAAAATATTAGTGAAATAATTTCTAGTTGGTAAGTCCATTTTTATAATGGGTAACATATGAGAACAAAAGGCACGGGGGAACAGAGGTTTTGGAAAATGGAGCTTAATACTAAATTATGTATTTTATATTGTTTTAAAAAAACCCAACATAAGCAGTGACTAACTGTGATTAGATGAAATCTAAAACATCTGTAAAAACTCCTAAATAAACCATGGAAAGTGGGAAGAGTTGAACAAATGGTGGGAAACAAAAGAACGAGGAGCTGGGTGGAATTTATGTGTCTGCTTTAATATGCCAAGCTTTCCTCCATGTTGTTGTCACTAGTGCTAAGCAGAAATTGTACTTTCACTATTTCACTGGGTAAAACTTCCATTAACATTGAGGATCTACAACCCTCAAGCCTGAGAGCTGAATTTCTTCTACTATTGAGCTATATGTCTATTGGCAATTTTCCTCTCTGTTCTCTTAGTGAATATAGATAATGGAATTAATTTTTCTCTTTAGAGAGAGGTGTTTAGGGTTAACTTGGGCAAAGAGTTAAGTTGGCATAACTTCTAAACTATTTTACATAAAAACAATAACAATTTGAAAAATGGGATAACCTTCAATGCCGATTTTTGCCTCTTGTTAGATTATTTTAACCTATTTTGCTTCCTCTTTATTTGTATCCCCAAAGACATTTGGGTGAGGTAGACCAAGCAGTGAACATTGCCTTCTTTAAGCATACCTTGGAACAGCCCACAATTCAGATCCAGCACAACACTTACCCCAGTTATCAGCAGCACAGCCGGGTACCGTTCCTGTCCCCTTCTCATGGAAAGAGTTCTACCTACACTTCTAAAATCCACAGGAGCACATGAAGTGGAACCAGTGCTCATCAGGCACAGGGGAACATAGGAAAATTAATTACTTCACAAACCTGTGGAGAACTCTTCCTATAACCTGGGAAAAAGTTTGTATGGTTAGGGATCTTTTAAAATTAGAGATTAGTGAAGCATCCTTCTTCAGGAGTCTAACATAAATAGGATTTGGGGGTTATACTATATTTTAGTATAACCACTTTCGGTATAAAACACTGAACTGCATTGCAAGAATGGTGAACAAGATATTTTCTCTTCATTTAGTTCTCATATTGTTGCAGATGGCTCTATTTGAACTGTTTTAAAAATAAAATTCAATCAGAACAGTGTTGCACACAGGCATGAGACCTAGGAAGTGCAGTGATAGAAAGTGTCTTCCCTTTTTTCCTCCCCAAAATCCAAACTAAAGTGTTACGGTTTTTCTCATTCTTGCTATATTTGGCTCAGAATCAACTTCTCTAGACAGGAAAAGGAAACAAATTGAGAGAAATGTCTCAGTATTAGCATTTAGGAGAAGGGAGGGACTTCCTCAGAAGTATTATTGTTTTTTGTATGACTACTGGTGTCCAATCTCTCATTCAGGACTAGTTTGAGTACCTCTCTGCTATATTTCTGTGAGAAATCCAATTATATAAACAGAAGAAGCTAACACCAAGCTTATGTATTCCTTCTTGTCAGGATAATTCTTCTTGGAGGTACAAGTCATTGTTGTGATAAGGCAGACACAGATCCATTTTTGATACAAAAATGCAATTGTTAACCACTTCCTCAATTGTCAGCATCATCACAACTGCAATTCCAATAAACCTCCTCTGTCCTTATTTAACTTAGCTGCTGTGCCCACAGTGAAGCAGTGACCACCCCAACATACTTTCAGTGTTAACTTGGATGCCAGCAATTGTGCCCAGGCAGCAGGGCCCTGTAGATTGGCTCCTTCATACTTGCCAACAGACATAGCCTCTGGCAAGGGCTCTGTTGCACTGGTGTGGAAGGAGCCTCCTCTAGCCATCACCCTGGCACTCTCCAAGGCACTATCTTACATTGAAAAAGAAAAAATAAGGAGGTTGTGTGTGATTACCTGCAGGGTTTTTTGCAGTAAAAATGCAACATTGCAAATATACTCCTGTTGTAATCTGCTTTGTGTGTGGTGACAAAAACTTGCTGCTGCTCAGACTCATGCATGTGCAAAGGCATTTTGGAATGCTGAAGCAGGACCATATTTGGCCACTTCTCTTCATAGTCCCTCTCTGGTTGTAGAGAAGGCTTTTGCATCCTGTTAACATTCCCAGACTGCTGCTAAACATGCATTAGAAAGCTCTGCTTTCCATTTTCAGAGTTGTCAGACAGCTTTAAAGAGATACTGACCATTTTGAAAAAGAAACAGAAAATCAGACTTTCAAAACAACTAAGGTCAGTCTCCATGCACTTCTCTCCCAACAGGGTAATAATGTGTGTTCTCTCAGTTTTCAGTGTTGTACTCGATTGTATCATATTTGCTCGCAAATGTAACATTTTTAGGGCCCGATCCAAGTGCCTTGTCATTTCTGAATTACCTGAGCCCTGAGATACTTTGCAGTTTGTGCAGCTAAACTCTTCTTAAGTGTTGTAAATTTTTCCAGCATTGATTGAATGTTTAGACTTCCTTCCCAAATAAATTTGGTGTGAAAAGAGAGAGTCATTCAGCAAGAGCATCTTGTCATACAGGAAGGCCTGAAGCAGCAGTAGGTCATGTTGAATAATTTTGAGGAAATATTTTTAGCAACTCATTGGGATCTCCACATCCCTAAGGAAGTTAGGGTGTATGCTAGGAAACAGAGCATCATATTATCATGCTTGATAAAACAAGGGGAAAACTTAGAATTTAACCATAGCAATCTTAAAGCTTTTCATGCTGAAAGGCTAAGTGATGGAGACAGGACAGAGAAGAGTAAGTAGCAAGTGTATGTAGATCTTTTAATCTGCTCCTAAAATCTAAGGGAAAACAAAGGTGCAGACCAAGAAATCCCCACAGACTTTTTATCCTTAATAGACCAGGTAATTTCCCTCAGTAATTCCATGAGATGTGTCTTTTTAAAAGTCATAAATGTCTATTTGCCAGTATTAATACCAGCCACATTTCTAGTAGCTGTTTACTATTTATTGTTGCTGTTCTCCAGGGTCCCAGCTGGCCCTTTCTAAGTGTTTTCCTGAAAGAATGGGAGAGACTTTGACTGTGAGGTTATGTCTCAATTCACTTGCTTCAGGGCTCAGCAGTGGAAAAGAAGTCCCTGCCTATGACTGTTTTCCCATTAGAGACCTAAAAACCCTTCTCAGTCTTTTGGAACTGCACACCTCAGTCCAGCCTGGTTTCTCCTCAGTGTCATACCTCAGCTAGTAGCCAATTCCATGTGTTTCGTAAGAAGGACAAAGAAATCTTTTGGTGATTTTACCATGAACTAAACACAATGAAACATGTTTAGCACGCTTGACTCTGTTCCTTTTTTTGGGGTGGGTTCTGTGCTGTCATCTGATTCACAAGGAAGGAGTGTTGTCATCTGCGCTGCTACTCTTATGCTAAATGAGTTCCCTTGGCTCAGGTTAAAACTAGAGGGTGGCACTGGATGCTTCAGTGTTACACCTGAAGAGTTTTGGTCCTCATTAGAATCATGTTGAAGTTGAAAAGGTTAATGTCTGTTTTTGCCTTTCTACCCTAGAGCAGGTGTGAAAGCCTTCTGCTCCTAGGAGTATTGTTGTAGTCTGATGTTAGGGTGCTAGATTCTGCATACTTAAAGGCCACACTGTGCCTATAAAAGCACTGTTTGAGAGTCTGGGCTTGATCATTTGGTTGGTTTGGTTTTCTCTAAACTAAACAGAAACTACACAGAGTGGTCTCAGGCATAGGGAAAGGCTGGCTGTAGAAACAGGAACTGTTATTTTACCATAGGAAAGATGGCACGTGTTATCCTGTCAGCTCAAAGCAGTGTTCAGTTTTGTGGCCATCGGTGAGTTTTACCCTGCCCCATCACTGAAATAGACATTTGTAACACTGCCAGATACATGGGGAGATGTGCACGCAGGTTATTCTTCCTTACACAGAATTTCCATGTTGGGAAATTTGCAGTGACGTGGTGCAGGAGTGCAGAAGTCTTCAATTTGCAACACTCAGTCCCCAGGCTGAAGACAGAGCTGAGAGCTGTCTCGTCTGGTCCTGCACTACCCAGTGTAATACAGATGCTCCAGGATGTGGTCTACAGCTCTATGTAGCTCTGCCAAGAGACTCTGACATGCCTATGGGCCTTGAAAGAGTGTAGAAGCAGAGTGTCTGTACAGGTAAGACGTGGATGTTCATCTGCCTTTGCAAGAAACAAAGGGGTGCTGCCTCTGAGGGAGAGGCAGCATTTTGGCCTAGAGGTATCATAGGGTAGCACTTCTGAAAGTACAATGATAAACTTGAATGAGTCTTGATAAACAGCATTCTGAGAAAGTTCCCACTCCTTGCCTTGAGACATGGGAAAAGCTTATGGTGTTGGGGTTTTTTAATCTTTCCATATTTTGTAACTAAACATCTAATTAATTTTTTTTTTAAGAAGATGGGTGTTTCTGGTTAAATTCCAACCTCAGTAATTGCATTCTTAATTCTTGCCACATTTCCTTCCCTCAGCATCAGTGGTGTGGGACCAAACAATATTTGGCTCGTCATGGAGCTCTTCAAGTGTCAGTATGTCAGAAGTACCACGTCCAGCACAGCAATTCTAGTGTGCAAAGTGTGTTACAATCAAAGGCATTGAAAAAGCATCAGCGATTATCTTAAATTAATAAATATCCTACAGCTTGAACCAAGATTCTCATCCCAAGGGGTTTCAGAGCCCACCATGGCAGGGAGAGGAGTTACATTCTTTCTAGGTTTCCCAAGGAGACTTGCTTTTCTCTGCTAATATCACAGTACCATAAACAAATGGATCAAAGCTGTAAACCCTCCCATACAATTCCCTTCATTCCTTCCCTTTATGTGTTCACATGGATGCATTCACTGTCAGCAGGGACTCTCCTTGTTTTCTTTCAGAGTCTGCTGCAGTGATAAAGGCCAACCTCCAGTGCCCCCCTGGAGATGGTGTCTCACCCAGGAGATGACAATAGCCAGTTTGATACCTCATCCTCCCACAGACTTCCTGTATGACCTCACTCGTGTCTTGTAGCCTCTACCTCATCTGTAAAATCGGATAATTGCACATAAACCTCACAGAGATATTTGGCAAGATTAAATGAACTAGAGGTGCTTTGATCTTACACTGCTCTAGTTCCTAGAGAGCTTTGCAGGGATGCGAACATGCATCTAACTTGGAATGACATGAATCAATTTTCCTGCGGAAGAGGAGTTCCTGTGGACCATGCTGGACAGTTGACGTGTCTTTTTGCTTAATATTTGTCTGTATTTTCTGAAGGAGTTCAAAGCAATCTCTAATTTCTACTCATGATTTTATCACCATAGATAATTGCAGGTAAACAGGATTAAAAAGGACATCCCAACCCAGTGCTATCATACTTAGGCAACTCTCCTGGAAGCATTTCTGCAGCACACCAGATGTCCACCAGGTCAGTGTGAGGGAACAGACTGCATTGTGGTATTATTCAGGAGTGTTCCTATTTCTGTTTGCCAAGATTTAAAAACTTAACCTGAATGACAGTAACAAGCTGAGGATTGCTGCCTACCAGACAATGCCATTAAGCATATCATTGTAGAGAGAAGATACAATGCTGTAGGATGGTGATAAAAATAAAGCTAAGTTATCTGAACTAATCCCTTGTCAAATTCCCTAGATCCTTTAGGCAGTGTGTGTGCAGTTAAATGTTAATTGATATGGGAATGAGTTGGGTAAGTTACAGCAGTTGTTGCTGTTGGAGATAGGCTTATCATAGACAGCTCAGTAACACACTTTGTCTGGCACTCGCTGCTGTCAAGCACTTCAATCTGCCGCTGGAAGTGTTACAGCCAGGGTTCTGCTGGTGAGCCACAGTCTGCCAGCACTAGGGAACGTATGGAGCCTGGGACCAACGCAAGGAACTATGACATCCCTGCTTCCCTGCTTTTTAATTTTTGATTGATATTACCTTACAAAGGTAAGAATTGAATGCAAGGAGAATTCTTTGCCCTTATAAGTTCCCTTGTGGGTTTGGGAACACAAATAAGTTAGTAACATTTAGTTTTGACTGCAAATATCCAGATGTTTTTTCTTTTCCCTGTTTTCTCACACCAATGCCAGTCATTTGGTGAAGCACAGGAGTGCAAATGTACTAAAATTAAATAACGGCCATCTTGGGTAAGATTTTTCATGAGACTTTGAACCAGTGTAAACCAAAATGGCTTCATTAGAATCATCTTAACACAGACCGTGATAGTTTATGCAACCCTGGAGATCTGACCCACTGAATCATTCCTTTAGTACCTGTTCTCGAAAGACAAAAGGAAAATGTAAACCAGATTTTGGAAAACATAAAGATGAAATCTGCTTAAACCCCCATCTCATTCGTTACTGTGGTTCAGAGGAAAAGTGCAGGGCTATGGACCAAATTTGGTAACTCCTGCTTCTTTGACAGGCAAAAGAAGCAATTTCAAAATCAGAGAAAATATATCCATGCAAACCTGGGGTGCAGCATGACATTCAAGCTTTGGGCCCTCCTGCACTGGCCAAGTACTTAAGTCAGCCTCCCTTGCTTAGCACAGCTAAAGCCTTCAGAAATGCATTGAAAGCTCAGAGTTTCCTCCCAAGCAGCTGTTTTGCTCTGACATGTTAATAACAGTTATGCCCAGTTTCCCTCCTCCTTATTTGCCAGGTTGGGATTCTTTTTTTGTTGTTAGCAACAACTTTCACATTGAAAGGTTACAATTAAATGATGCAGTCAACAGCACTGCATTTAGAGCAGTTGGTTCAGATGTGGCAGACATTTCAAATTCCTGATTATGCAGGGACTTAAGTCTGAGTTTCCAATGTCAGAGGTCAGTGGGTAGTCCTGGCTCAGTAGGGATGTCTGATGACAGGAAAAGGCACATAAATATAAACCATGTGCTCAACAACACAATGTTATCTTGGAAGAAATGTCAAATAAACTCACATCTATAGGCCAGACACAGAGCACAGGGCTACTTAATTATCCAATATACACCACCATCTCCTGCTGTACAAGTTGCTATAACTTTGGATTCTATCCTGCATGGCAGCCCAATATACTTAAACCCTACTATTCAAAGGCAGCTTTAAAATAGCTCCAGTCCTAGTGGATTTTGATTAAAGCTCCATTCTCTATCTCATTCCAGTGGCCAGAAAGAAGCACACCAAAATTTACATCATCTTGCTGTCTGCCAGGTTCTGTTGCCACTTGCCTCTTAAACAGCCAAACCCTACTCATAAGTAACTGCTCGTAGTCACCAAATGAGAAAATGGGGAGCTGGGAAGGAAGCATTTGAAAAAACAGTTACTTGGATTGCACAGAGATTCTCTGCCTGACCTTGGAAATCTGTCAGTGAAGGTTTTGTCAATGCCTGTGTTGTGCTTGAGAAGCTTGACAAGTTCAATTTAAAACCCAGCCTCTGTTTATCTGCATCTGAAGCAGAGTGGTGATAGGAGGAAGGAAAAGTCTTTGGCAAATGGAACAAAACCTCCTTAATTCTGAGTGGCTATGTACAGCAGGGCTAATCTATTCTTGGATGTGTATTTTTAGCCAAAAGGTAATTGAATCAGTTATATTTTTCTCTTTAAGTATTCTGAGGAACTATTGCAATAATAAGCAGGGGTTTGTGGCATTTAGGCATATCCCAAATATCCTGATGTGTGAAGTTTCCCTAAGTGCTTGTGACTAGGATGCCCAGCAGTAATGCTGACGTGATTCAGCCATTGCATTTGTAGTGTTCTGAGCTTACAGAGTAAGGAACTTCTGTGATCCCTCTCATCCCACTTCTGACTGCTGTGGATTCTGACTGTTGCATTCAGGTAGTTTTAAGATCTGGAATTTCACTGATCTTTTCTAAATAATCAGGCAAGACCTGGGTATCAGAATTTATCCTCCTGTCCTGGGCATTGATGGAGGAAAGTATTTGCTCTGATGGATCAGTAATTTCTACATACATGTGCTGTCACCTGGAAGGATGCAGAGCATCTCTAGTCACAGGCAATATATCATTTTTCAGTTGATTCCTGCATGACAGCCTGCCTGTGATGAAAAAAATCTTATGGGGAGATACTTAAATATAGATTTATTTTTTTATGTAAGTTAACTGAGGTTGTGGTTACAAGGCCCACAAACACTGTGTGCAATTAAACTTTGGCAAAGGCAGATTATACAACTTTGGCAAAGAGAAGCTTGCATCTATAAAAGGCAAGATCTGCCCTTTGTTTATTCCCTACTAAATCAGTGAGGTATGTCATGGTATTTTAGCATCAACTTAGCATATTTTACTTTGCCTTCCAGTCTATAGGCCAGTGGAAAATAGAGATTCACCAAGCTGACTAATGACTTAAAGACTGTTCATAAAAAGCACTCGAAATCAAACACTTTCTCAGCTCTATAGACAATGGGCAGTATAGTGCATTTATGGTGTGGCATTACAAGCTTCAGGTGCCACAAGAAAGCTAAACATAATTTAAAACTCTGTTAGCCAGCAATGAATTTGAAATGGCATTCAAACAAAGGAAAAGGTCAGGCTGCACATATGTAACAATCATTAGTGGTACAGTCACACTATCATTGACATCTAAAGGTACTGAGGGTTTCTCTGCAAATGGTTATCAGTACAGCACTGACCACATGACCCATTTGCACTGCCAGTGGCACGTAACATCCATCTTTACTAGCATTTTAATTTAGATTCAGGACTGTAGTTGTGACATGATTTTCTTTAACCTTACTTCCTGTGCTTTTGTTTGCATTGCTGGGTGGCCCTGAGGCACACAAACTAGGTACCCTTTATGTGCCTTTTAGAGAACAGAAGATGTGGTCAGACCCCAAAGGAGCATTTAGTCCAGACAAGACTAGGTGGAGTCTGGAAAAAAACTCCCTAAAGTGTATATGGGGCCAACTCGAGTCCTTAGTACCAAATGATTTGCTCCAAAACTGTTGATTTTCCACCACTCTACTCAAAATGCAGATACAATTGTACTGGACTATCGTTACACACACACACACACACATATGCATCTCTAAGTATATAAATAGCTTCCTTTGATCATGCTTTTAGATTTATTGGGTTGGATATTTAGCTAGTACAAATCAGTGCTATTTAACTGAAACCTGCCAATATCAGCCAATAGCATTTCCCAAATACTACAGTATCTTTGTAGTCAGCTAAGTTTGCCAGCTCCTCCCCCATGTTCTTGCAGCAAGTCCAGGGATAGATAGCTGGAGCTGTTCTAAGTAGTGGGGTTCACAAGCCAAGGAAACCTTAATTCAAATAACTTACTTGGCAGAGAAATATATGTTCTGATTGCTTCTTTGAACTCCAGCTGGACATGTCCACCTCTTTGCGTGGACTGAAGTGGGTAGTTCACTGTAATATTTCTTCAGTCTCTCATAAAAATACCCATTAAGTGGATTAATTGCATATAAAAATGAATGCCAGGTTTAAACCCTGTTAAAGGAATACCAGATAAACATTCAGAAGGAGTAAAAGGATTTCCATATTAAGGGATATGTTAAAAATCAAGCTCACAAAATGGGATGTTAGAAATAGAAGAGTTAATATTTGTTGTTATTAACAATGAACAAGAGAACTTTCAATGTCGTTTAAAAGGCAAGTCAGCATTGGATAAGGAAATGTGGGAGGGTGTGAGACTCAGTTTATAAATGGGGTTAATGACAAAAGATCCTTGTCTTGCTTTCCTTGAAATTTTCTATAACAGCAGGTTTTGAGGGTAGTTGTTTAATTTCAGACGTTACCTGAATTTCTCTTTTACTTAGTTTTTCCATTCTCACTGCCATGGAGAAATACCTTCAAAAAAGTAATTTCAGACAGGAAGAGAAAGAAAGTGCCTTAATGAAAATTGCTGTAATGGTATTTTGCTAGTTTTGACTTGCTCTGTCATTATCTGATGAGATTTCAAATAATCCCAATACGGGAAGGCCAATGTGGATAGTGCTCACTCACACTTCCTTATTCAGCGTAGAAAGCAGCCAGAAGTTCAACCTAGTGAGAAATCCCAAGTATGGCTATGAAATCGTATCTGCCAGGGCTGACTGCAGCTGTGAGCTCACTCTGATGCATTTTCTTCTCTTCAGAAGCTGCCTGCCAAGACCTATCACTCACACTGGTATCCTAAAGGAGATGGAGGGCTGTGCAACTCTTGGCTCTCTCCTTAAGACTGAATTCCATCAGAGGATTCTCTCCCATATGCGCGTGTTTGCCATTCCCTCACGTTGATGATCGTGCGTGTTGCCATTTGTGGTAGCTCTTTCACTTGTGTTAAAATAAACACTGAATTTTTTATGTAGCCAGCAGCAGCTTTAATATAGGCAGGCAGCCTTTTAGCATTCACAGAGGGGAGAACACACAGGTGCAATGAACCACGGCTGTTTGTAAACTGCTTTTCTACCACAGTGAAGGTTTTGAAGCATGAGTGATCTCCAGAAATGCTCCAGCTTCCATACAGGCCTGTGTCAGTTATAAAAACATGCATCTTCAGGATCCTGGAGAAGTGTGAAGTCAGGGACATCCTGGCCCCAATTCTCCAGTCCCATGTATAAGTCATACTGGCATGAAATGGCTTGTGAGATCAAAATCAGGACTTTCACATTGTTATTAAGGCATTTCAACTGGAGCTACTTCACAGGAAACGTGGAGTAAAATAAAAAACAAGGACAAAATGCTGCCTCAAGCGAACATCCTGAATGACTTGGGTTTCTTTTTCTACCTTAGGAAAGAATGAGCTTATTTCAAATGTAGACAATGGAGAGTCAGCTTCTAATTCAAGCATTGGACCCTCCACTATGAGTTCCATATAAGCTACCATTTGCCTTAAGTGGCATTTGGCTAAATCTGAAGATAAATCCATAGTCTAGTGATTACTGATGTGCAAGAAATTTGCATTTTGGGAAACATGCATCCTGTTCTCTTGCAGGTTTCCTTTCCTGCCAGTGCAGAACTTGCATCCCATTTCTATGGATCATCCCTTTTCTACAAAATCCAGTATGATTTATGAAACCTTTTGCTCTTTTTTTCAGCAAGCTTTTGTTGAACTTCTATACCCTTTCTCAGAATGGTGCTTTATTCCTTTAGTAGCAACAGCTGTGGCTGTTACACATTCGGAGAGATGATAAGAATGCCTTTCAGGTGCAGCATCCAGTCCCCTCTGCTTGCTTTCTATTGCTGCAACTTTATTATCCATGCCTCTTAAAAGGCCTAATTGGTCTCTCTAGTTGTGCTACCATCCCATCTTTTGTCTGGTACTTTCTCAGACTCCATGACAGACCTGAAGTGCTTATCTTCAATCCTAACCTGATATGCTTCTGATTTTTCAGACCCGATCAACCTACTGCCATTGCTTCAACCAAGCCTGTCATTGTAACTGAAAAATTAGGTCAGGACTGCAGAAGTATCAGAGACAAAACTAACTGAACATTACAGAGGCCCCAGACTTTCTTTTGAATACCTCTGTTCAACACTGAATCAGAACTGGTGTTAGCATTCCAGTGATCCTAGAGGCTCCACAGAGATCAGCTGCTTCCCAGAGAGGTCAGCTCTTCAGGACAGAGGATGTTTTAATGTGACTGTAAGGGCCTTGGAGCCATACATCATGGGCCATAATGCACAATATGAACATATATATGCTGCACAAACCAATGTAAGAGCTTACAAGATTTTTAAATATCCCTGGTAAATCTGTTTGATTTAACCAGAATTACCAGCTCAAAGCTGAAGATGGAGAAAAGAAAACTCAGAACACCAGGACTTGCTAAAAGTCAGAAGGTAAGCAGAAAGCTGTATTTGCATGTGTTTCCAGGCCACTGTCTTACCTATTAGCCTAAGTATAATTGTAGGTGTGTCATTCTCAATTATGTATTTTTATTTTCTGTTAATTAGTTAAGTCCCTTTTATTGAACAACTGTTCCTTCCTGCAGCAGTCAGGATGGCTTCACAGTTTGGATGAAAAGCCAGTGATAAGTGTACCCCAGCTTGAACTGTGGTAAATAAATCCAAATAATTAAGACATTCATGAGTGGCATGTGAAATCTCTGGAAACTGGCAATGAATTGTTTTCTGCAGGCTCATGTCGTAGTGGGCTGGACACGAGAGCTGCTGTGTGTTTCCATGTGTGTGAAGAGCTCACTTCTGTGACTTTCTTATGGAGGAATGGATCAGTATGCAAATGTCAGCTTCCTAATTAAGCCCTACTTTTATGGGTTATTAAACAAATAACTGCCCCCCACCCCATAAACCTCAAAAATATTTTGAAATGGTTTTACCAATTTCAACCATTTTTTGAGACCAAAAGAAAAATACTCTCATGTTAACTTGTCTACAAATCTTTCAGCAGACACAATTTAAATGCCAAGTTATTACACCATGTAAGTATATTTATACTGGAAATTGCATTTAACCCTTTTAAAGAGCTTCAGATGCATGCCACACTCAGCCCCACGGTGCTATGGATACACTTGAAACTGCAGAAATGTTTAATTCTTCAATTTAGCTTCTGAAACCTCTGTAGATTCAGTGTGCTGGATTTTAGCCCAGTCTTTAATATTCAGTCTGAAGCCTTACAGGGAAGGCTTCTGGAAAATGCTTTTGGCATTGACAGACTTTTTTCTTACCTGCCCATATTAGACCAGAGAAACAGTGGCAAAAAGTATGACTCAGTCACTATGAAGACTCCAGAGTACAAGGATATAACCAACCTAGTTGTGCTGTAAAAAGGAAGGGGGAAAAACAAACCCTCAATTCCCCAGAGTCCAGGTATAAATCATAGAAGTTCTTGTCAGCAAACTGAGAGGCTGACTTCATGAATTACAGAGTAACAAGACTCCCTTAAAGTCTCTGTTCTAAAGCACGACATCCTCCACATCAATAAAAGTTAGGTGGTAGATGAGGAGGGTTAATCTCAGCCACATAAACAGGCAGAGCCTGATTTTTCCTTCCAAGTATTTCCTAGATTCCAATACTAATATTCCAGTGGACAGAGCCTATCTAGTGTTGATAATTAAAATCAAGCTATAGAAGTTGATTGACTTATTTTCCAAAATCAGCAGGATTAACCTACTACAGTGATCTTAGAAAAGAATCGTGAACTAGAGGCCAAAGCTTTCCTTTAAAAAGAGGACAACATAGATAAACATTCCTTTAAGTTTCCTTTCCTTGACCCAACCACCAGGAACCAAGGAAGAGGCAAGGAAAAAAAAAGGAAGACAAGACATAGTTCTGCTTATCAGTAATGCAGCAAAAAAACCTCAGCCCTAATCTAAATTCAGAAAGAGGCTATTTTATGTAGTGCTTTAGTCACATGCAGCACACGTACAAAGGTTTCTGAAACTGGAGACAGGAATTAGATCTCTGATGAAAGATGTAAAGCACTTATTTCTCACTTTCCTCGAGTTCAGTCAGGAAAAACAGAACTCTTGTTGGAGCCTGGAATGCTCGGCGGTGCCTCCCACCCCCGGCGGTGCCGCAGCCCCGCTGAGCCCGGGATGCCGCTGCCCTGGACACCCCTGGGAGCCTCCCGAGGCTGGCCAGCGCCTCTCTGAATTCGCCCCTGTGCTTCTCTGGGACAGAAGGTACCCAAGGCTTTTCTAAAACGGAGCCCACCTGTCTCCCCAGACAAACTTTGGACCAGAGGCTCTGAGAAGCAATGCTGTGGTCATGGGAAAGTCGTACCCATAGCACTCGAGTATGGTTTACAGAGTAAGTTTGAACACATTCTGCGGTGCTGCTTTTGAGGATGCTTAAAGAGAACATGGAAGGCTAATAGGCTCTTATGTAGTTAGAGGTGTCTACTTGCCTCACAATATGAGTGTATTGCTATTTTTACACAATACTCTAAGAACTTTATTTTTTTTTTAAGACACTGTAAGTCACATCTACCTCTTCCTTCAGTGAGTAAATTCTATGTGGGCATGTTTGGGCACAACTGTAAAATTGTACTTAATAATGAAAAAAATCCTTGTATTTTGGTGTCAAAACTCTAACCTACCCTGCATTTGCAGGAAGGTTTGTATTCCGTAATTCTGCAGGTACCATAAAGGGATTCTCTTCTACACAAATACCGGGTTTTAATAACCCTAATATACTATAGAAAAACTTTATTTTTTGTTGGTGCTGACATTAGACAAGTCTTTTCTCAGATTTGCAGAACAGGCAGCAGATAAATTGTTGATATTGTTTCAATGACTATTCTACCAGTTCTGAGAAGCTGTTGCTGTTCTTTCTAAGGTAGTCACTTAAGTGATTATAAACTTGTGGGTCATCATATTCCTCTGATTTAAGCAGGTGATTTAAGAACATTTTGAGCTGCCATGCCTGATCAAAAGTCTCTGAAAGTTCCTTCCTCACCTTAAAGTGAGGTTTATCCTACCTTACAGGAAACAGACAAAATCAAGTAAGTTACCCAGAACTAGAGTGAAAGATAAGAAATACAAGCTGCTAGCCACTATCTCGAGTTTATAGAGAGCAAATAAAGTGATTCCTATGTCTGGTATTCAACATCTTACCTCAGCTGTTATTTCCCTGCGGGTAAGTATCTCAGAGGTGACTTCAGGTGAGTGGGATTCTGGGCTCTGCTCTTTGCAAGGCCTGGCATGTTTTACTTGACTGGAGGCTTGGACAGGGAAGCATTGATTCATCTCACTAAAGCAAGGTAATGACACACCTCACTAAAGCCTCCTAAGCTGGGACTGTTCTGCTGTCCACTCTGACCATCTGCCAAAGCTCGCTGCCCTCATGGCAGAGACACCAGAAAGGAAGAGGCTGTACTTGAGCCCTTTACTTCTTTTTACTTCTTTACTTGCACAGGTTGATATCTTTGGTCCATCAAGTTTTTTTGGTTTTTTTTTTTTTTGTAAATTATGCTGGGTTGTATACTGAAGCTGCTGAAGCGCAGGAACATCTCTACTGCTCTCTGTGCTGTGGGGAATGCATGGATGCCTCCCACAGCATGGAGACAGGGCCCTTGGATGAGGCTGATAATACTTCAAACTGCTGTGGTGAGGATCTCTGGAGAGCAGTCAAAGTTTGGGGGGCCATTTCACACCCTCCCTTTGCCACTGAGCTCTGATCTTTATATCAGCACCACAGTCTGCTCTATCTATACACATTATAAAGGTTCTGTGGCTGATACTGTATAGTTCAACCCACATGTTGCTGAGCAAAATGGTGCTTTCACTGCCCTTTCCCCGGTGGGTTTTGGCACGTTGGTATTTCTGTGTAGATGTCGTGTCATCCCCCACTGTCAGACAGGCATGTGGACGCCTTGGTGGTTACTCAGGGAGCCCGGGAGTGTACAGGGCTGGCTCTGGCAGTGCCCAGGCCTGGCTGCTCTCAGCACGGCACCTCCACCCCCGGGGCACTTCAGGCAAAGGGCGGCTATTTCCGGCATTGGCAGCAGCGTTACCTTCCCATGACGTCTTTTCAAACCTTAGTCAAAATAATCTGACACCTTTTCTCCTCATAGACCTTTCACCCTTCTTTGAGGTGCAAAACAATCTTTTCTGGGCCGTGATTTCCTCCCGCCTTTCGGAGCCCCGCCTGAGGGGTTCGGGGCGTTTCCCGCTCTTTTGGGAGAAGCGGAGCAAAAGCCGCGGGAGAAAACGGCGGGTGCGGCGTGAGGGGACCGGCGGCCGCCTCGGGGCAGGTACCCAGCGTGGCTGCCAGGGGAGGAGGAGAGGATGCTTTCTTGTTCTTGAGGGAGCCCTTCGAGCTGGCAGACCTGTCTCCTCCCTCTCCATCCCCAGTATTTGTGGTATCCCTGTGAAGAAATGGGAGAAAATCTTAGCAGCCTGCCTCAAGGAAAGCTGTACATCTACCATGGCTGCCATGGAACAGGGCTGGGTTTGGCCCAACAGCTCACATTCATCAGCTTGGAAGGGTCAGGGGGAGGCTTCTGGTTTATGAAATGCTGTATGGTGATTTTTGTACATGGTGGCAGGGCCTGTTTTCACTGTCCTGAGCTACGGAGCTGACTTACTAAGTGCATGCTAAGAGTTTTTCCTAAGCCCAGACCCACCTGTAGGCACATGATGAACTATGTTAACTTGTGAAGGTATGCTGTATGTGACATCGTTAATTTTTTTAATGTAGTTTAGCAGAGTAAAGAACATGAAGAAAGAGCAGGACACTACTCAGAAAAGCTACTTCAGGAGATTGCTGCAAGAGGAAAAAGCTGCTGCTATCCTGTCTGGCTGAGTCCCACAGCAGAGCAAATGTAAGCCCCTAAGAAAGGAGCACAACAAACACCGAATTGGCAAAATACAGAAGGTTAGAATAAAAGGAAAAGAATGAGAGAGCAAGATTGTCTCTCAGATGCAGAGCTGCTGAATAGCTTATCATGAGAAAAAGAGATATTTATTGTTCTTTTCTTTCACAAATCCTTACCCAGTGCACCAGCAAACAATTCAGGTCTCTGCTTGGAATTGCTGTGTGGAAGACATTTTCCCCTGTGCTGTGACTTGTTCTGTGACTTCTCGGCCAGAGCAGTTTCTTGTGACTCGCTGCAAATGCTGCAGGGCTGCTGACCTGCATTGTCCCCAGACTTCCAGAGTAGAAGCATTCTTCAGGAGGGAGCAGTGCTGGATTTGTACCATAGCAGAAATTCTCAGAGAAACAAACTCATTGCTCTTTGATTATGGTCCCTGTAGCAACATATAACAAGCTGTAACTGGCTGGCCATGGCTCCCAAAAAATCTCAACTTCTCTTAAAAGATGTTAATCTAGTTGAGGGAGCAATAGTTCTATTTATTTGGTAGGCTCCTACTGAGGAAGGTGCCTCCTTAATTAGTACACATTAGTTCCATAAGTTAAAAATAAGTAGCATTCCGAACATAGAAGATATGTAATTTAGAAGAAAAAAACCTCAAGACATCTCTCGTTCTCTTATTACCTTCCATTTTTATTGTATCAAAGCTGGTGCACTTTCACTACTGAGCTACATTTTCTCCTATTAAGGAGTTCATACCACTAAAATACTATGATTCACCAAATGTCATACTCCAAATAAAATGAAATTTTACAGAAGAATTTTGTAATTTGAATTTTGGCAACTTCATGCCAAAGAAGAAATGTCCCTGGTCTGAATTCAGAGCAGCAGCCTGCACTGGCAGTCTTTGTGGGTGGAAATGGCATTTTTGCTGTGTATTGTTCAGTGGAAGCACTGCCAGTACTGTATTTCAACAGTGACTTCTGTCAGAAGCACTGACCTAGGATTGATACATTAGTTTACTTTTTTGAGGAGAGAGTAGAAAAGTGCTGCAACCAGGTGTAAACTTAAACCAACCCCAAAGCACAGTTACCTTTTCTTCACCTCTTTTCTCCTTTGCCGCCTGTTCTAATACAAATAGACCCTGAGCAATTCCTTCATTCTTAATGTTTCCCAGCACTGAGTTTTTTCTAAAAATTGGATTTGAGTTTTGGAGCTTACTCTCAGCTTCCATTTCTGTTAAGTAATTTCTAATATAGGTTTCCTGGGAAGCTTTGAAATGCTAAGGAAACCTTCAAAGCCACAGCAAAAACTTTGGCAGATTTCAGCAGGCATTGGAACAGGCTTTTTAAAGGGGGAGGTGAGGGGTAATTTCATTGGGTGGAGCAAGTTTCTGGCTGGATATCTCATGATTTTACTTGGCCTAACAGTGGTGGTGCAAAAACCACTTTATCACTCAAATACTGTGATTCTGAATGTAGGCACTCAAGTTCAAAATTACAGTTTTAGAATAATGAAAAGGAAACATTGATGTTACCACAGTGGTGTTCTGCCTGTGACGTTAGAGTGGAGTGCAGCCAGCCCCCCTTTAGAGCTCTGGTGTCTCAGAGGTTGCTGTGTTCCCCTCTGCCCAGCCAGATGAGGTTTTCTGTGCTTAGGCACTTTGCCACACTAGGGATGTTCCTGGGCCTGGAGATCCCATCCTGCAGAGGTCTAGGGGAATGGGAGTTGTAATTCTACATCCTCTGCTCTGCAGCATAAGATTTTGGCTTCCCTGGTGAGATCAGATTGACTGAACAATATAGGTTTTGCACAGGAGAAGCATCCATGTGAGCTCACCTCTGAACAGAAGTTCACCTCAAACCACATTTTTCTGTTTGTCTGAGGATTTAGAAGTCTAAAAATCTGAGTCATTACAGAAACTTTTTAAATCTTCAGAAGACTAATTTTGTTTGGGGTTTTTTTTGGCCAATCCCTACCCTAGATGTAGTGTATGTTTTTGCTGGTTTTCTTGCCTGCTTTCTTCTTTGTCATAGTGTTCTGGAGTTCTGCCTGCTGCTGATGTGCTTGTTTAAGCTGCTTCACTGCTTTAGGCTGTCTGTGGGTGGTGGGCTTTGACAGGTTAAAAATTTAATGTTACACAGAGCTCACAGGAGAGCCTTTCTGCACAACCTCTGTTGCTGAACTCTCTCCAAATAATTTGGACTGATTGGAATCTTCTTGTTTGCATCTTCCCCTCTTGTTCAGGGTTACCTAGGAATGTGATGAGGGGAGAGCAAAACCATTCCTGAGTCAATACTAAATACCTTTTTACACTGGATCTTGCTGTTTATAAAGTGTTTTCTGTGGGAGACTCTTGAAACCAAATTCTGTCAAGCTTCTACTTTCCTTTCCTGTGTGAGTGGTCCCCTAATTACAAGCCAGAGCATTACAAGCCTACGCCTATTGAACAAGAGCCAGGCAGAACCACAGAACTGCTCTGCAGTGCTGTAAACCCTGCACTATATTCCTTCTATCCACTGTTTGAGCAGTTTTTCCATCTACCTGGAGGGTGAACAGTTGTACATAGAGGTGATGTTTTTTCTCCCATCTCCAAAACAGCTTCAGAGAATGCTGTATATGAAATAAGTGTGTCCAGTCTCCTGAGCTAAATGATCTCCCTTCTCCTACAGATCTGCCAAGCAGGATGCATTGTGCCACTTACCAATCACTGCAAGTGACAAGCAAGGCAGTGTTTCATAGGCAGGCTGTCAAAGTACAAAGGTGAGTTTCAATTTGAAAGAGTAGTTGTGAGAAAAGGCTGAAAAGGGGAGGTTTTAGCCATAGTTTTTCTCACAAGTTTATAAAGACTCCTCCTTTGCCTGGTTGTATTTTTAGAAATTTTGTATATACAGTTCAAATACTCATGCCCTTTAACAAAGTCACGCAAGGCAGTGCATCTCTTACTCTGGAATGTAAATGCATAGGGTTTTTTACCTCCAGCTTCATCTTATTTTGATATGTAAGTTTTAATCTGGTAGCTAAGGTTTGTGTGTTTGTATGTCTAGTTTGCTTATGAATGCACAGTCCAAACAAGCTCTGCTGTGAGATGCCCTTCTGAAAAAGACTCAGTATTTAGTTTAAATCAGTCTTGCTTACCCCACACCTTGCTTCTTATCAGTGAAGGAGGGGCAGAAATTGTTTTGGGTGAGGCAATGAAT
>VZTN01034720.1:873381-892536 GCA_013400515.1 Erpornis zantholeuca | reverse complement strand
ATTTTTAAGTGGATTTTGAGCTCATTCATTTGATTACTTCATTTCATATCTTTCATGCCTGCAATGACAAGGAGCAGAATTCCCATGACTGAAAACTCCCAAACAATTACAGTGCAGGAGATAAATTGAGATGTTGAATAAGGCACTTGCATGCTGTGAATTTGTCAGAGTTCCCCTCACTGGCATGCAAATGTATAATCTCCTTGTTTCTGGGCTGCCAATTTTGTGTCCAGGTTTCATTCAGTGGAAGTAGCAGTACAACATTCCTGTTTCTTCAGCGTATAATAAACCTGTGTTGAGAGATTCACAGTCTGTTGTGCCTGGTAAGCAATAAAAATCAGAGCTGAAACATAGACTGCTTCCCCCTATTGTACCAGCTCTGCCATGCTGGGTGTGAGTGTGGGCTGTGCAGAACAAGATGATTTGCAGTGAGACTCAGCTTCTGACCCTATGCACAATCTGGCTCCCACAGTAACTAAAGTCCATAGGAATCTCAGATTAGGCAAAGTAGCCTAAGGTTGTTTGTTTAAATTACTGTGTATGGCAAAAAAACCTGAAAAGGTCACGCAAATACAAAATCTGGAAAGAAATTCAACTTCAATTTATTATTACTATAAAATTATAGAAATTAGGGTATTAGACTGTTCACTTCTGTGAGAGAGTTTGACTTACAGCTTAGGAGGATCAGCAATAGCTCCTGCAATCCCATGCAACTACATCTCCTTATATCCAGCCAACTCTTATTTAGTAGCCATACAGCATAAGTTCACACAAATGGTTTCTGGTTTTGCATTATCTGGTTTTTTAAGCTAAACAGATCTGTCATGAGACTAATAGAGAAGGGAGGGGTGCATGTACTTAGCTAGTCCAAAATCTGGAAAATCAGAACTGACTTAATTTTCTTCTGTTCTTCGGAAAGCCTTGGAATGTATGTCCATCGCTGGATCTGGCCCTCAGGTATGTGAAGTCATTCAAAAACAGATGAGAAGAACCACACCCTCCAGGGCTTGGCTTGGTTTGTTTGTGCAAGATCTCCATGTTGCTTTTGTTGCAATTATCTGGAGATGAATCAATTACAAAGCAGGGAACCCTTCAGGGCTGTAGAAGCACTGAGTAGACAGGGTCTGCTTCAAGAAACTTACACAAACATCAGTACACTTTTTTAATAGCCCAAAGAACTGATGTGAGCATGCAGTCAAGTAAGGAAAGGAGTCCAGATCTTCAGCAGCCCAGTCCAGTGCCAGATACAGTAAGTGCTGTATGATAAACCATCCTCCCCCATGTACAGAAAGGCTCAGAAGTTAACTATGCTGTCTGACATCATCACAAATAACCATTTGTTAAATGGTTACATTTAACATGTCACAGAGTGTTATCATAGCCTTCACTCAAGATTTTTGAATGACAAATCTTTTAGATATTGAGGACCAATTAAACTATAAGGAACTTGTTAATGGGGACACATTTATTACAATGCAGATTGCATTCATAACTCACAAATTATCTGTCTAGCACCTGTATTTTCATTAATTGCTTGCATTGAAATAAATACTTTCCTTAACAGATATTCTTGGTATTTCGTAAGCTTTTTATGGGAAACAGGTGATGTTTGGATGAAGGTGACATAACCCTTACAGTAGGTTTTGGCAGATGAGTTTTTTGTTTTATGGAAGCAAGCTAAGGAGCTGAGTTGGCAAGTAAAACGAATGTCAGCCTTCCAGTTCACAGGCCTGTGTGAATGGTGTTTGCTATTGCCTAATTGTAGTTGCACATCCCCTTTTCCCTATCTCGATTCAGGCTGGCTCTGGGTTTTGAGGTTTAAAAAAGTACAGGTGCTTTGCAGAGCAAAATTTATTGCTCTGGACAAGGGAGTGCTATGGGATCCTCCTTGATCTCTAACAGCTGCATTCTTTCAAGCTTGGTAATGTATTTAGTGATAATGAAAGTAAGTAGCTCATTGTGTTGGTATGAGCCAGGTGTAATGTAAATAGCATTGTGCAAACATCCAGACTACCAAGGCAAATTATTTCAGGTTGGTCCTGGCCTCCTATGAACACAGATGGATAACCAAAGGGAAGGTCTTTGTCTGAAAGCTTACCACTGTTACCTGTAGTTCTGACACCTGAAGATCTTCCCATGGAGTAAAATGCATGACTGCTTCCAGAGCAGGATCCCTGCCATACTGCCTTGACTGAGCCTATGGCAAGTACTGATCAGTTGATTAAACCCTTGAAACCAACTGTGTTTAGAACTAAGCTGAAGATCTAGCAAACCATTAGAAGAGAGCAGCGTCCAAATGATGCACATATAGTGTCCCCTTCCTAGACCTGGAGTTCTCCAGTAACATGGAAAAAGAGCATCAGAGGAGATCCAAATGCTATCTGTCATTTAATGCATTTGTGACCAGCAGGCAGATTGTAGAAGACCTTTCTGGAGGGGAATTATGAGTGTGCTGGTACCTATGTGTTAGTTAGCTGAAAGCTATACTGTTTAAAAACATGATGGAGCTGATACCAAGACTTTAGAATTAACATTAGCCCCAAGCAGAGAAGCATGTTGGAACACTGGCCTCCACTTCCCTTTGGTCTCATCACTAACCCATCCCCTTGTTATCAGGGCCTGAATGTGAGGAATCCCTGAAGCTGTAATAATAAAGACGTGATGAACACGTAAAACTGGGTGAAGGGGAATTACTGGAAATCTGAGACCCCTCCCTGCATTTACACAGCAAACACCTTGATAATTGATGTGTGTATTTATGTAGTTTTACTAGTTAGAAATCTATACTAAATAATGCCTCGGCAGGTCAAACATTTAAGGATACAATGAGTCATTCTTAATATTAAATGAGAAGCCTTGATCCCAGAATTTTTTATGGAGGCGAATCAGTGCTTTAAATGCATATCTTGAACTGCTTGTTAAAGTAAATGCCTGTGGTATGACTGGGCTGGAAGAACGAAAGAGAAAATTCACTGTGCTTTCAATCTGGAGCATACATTGCCTGCTCCAGCCTCAGGTTTTATTGTAAGTGCTCTGGTTTTACCCAAGTGGACAGCAACTTGGCAGAAATTTTCCACAGCACATTCTTTTTATGTATATTTACCAGCAGTAAGCTCAAAAACTGCTCAAATGAAACCTGTCAGTGAGGCTGTGGTGTAAGTCTGTCTCTATGCCCAACCCACAAAATGTTATTAGTCAGCTGTTGGCCCAGCCAGGAAGTGTTAGCTCCTGAGTTTGGGTTGTGGTAGCTCATGTGTTCATCTTGGGAGACTCCAAGTTCAATACGTGGACTGCCAGCCAACATGACTGTTCTGTCAGAAACAAAAGGCCTCTGTGGAGTCACCCCCTACCTCTGAAGAAAAGGACAATCTGTCCAGGGAGAAAAGAACACAATAGACTTACACCTTTTACCCATTGTGTCTTCCCTCCAGCTTTTATCAAGGTAATGTGGATACCACCTCAGCAGAGAACCTGTCAAGTACTTCCTTTAATTTGTTATAATTTGCTGCCACAAAATTTTAAGCTCCATGTTTTCAGCACAGAGTCATTGAATAGTTTGGTTCACAAGGGACCTTTAAAGGTCATGTAGTCCAACCCTCCTGCAATGAGCAGGGACATACTCAATTAGTTATTGTTTGCTCAGAGCCCTGTCCAACCTGACCTTGAATGTTTCCAGGGATGGAGCACCTGCAGCCTCTCTGGGCAACCCATTGTAGTGTTTCATCACCCTCGTTGTAAACATTTCTACCTTACGTCTTGTCTAAATCTACCTTCTTTTAATTTAAAACCATTACCCCTTGTCCTATCACAAAGGCTGTTTTCAAAATAATCCCCTTTTACTGCTGTACTGAAAGTCAGCAATAAGGTCTTCCTGGAGCCTTTTCTTCTCTGGGCTGAGCAACCTCAGCTTTCCTCACAGGAAAGGTGTTTTAATCCTCTGATCATTTTTGTGGCCCTCCTTTGGATTGACACCAACAAGTCCACGTCCTTGCTATGCTGGCATGTCCCTAAGAAATTAAGTTCACTTTCTGGAATGATCAATATGATAAATGTAGCAGGTTGTTTTACAGAAAAGACTTCTTTGCAGGCATTTGCTTACACTTCTGCAGAGACTGGAAAGCGATAGTATTATATCCAGTCAGAGAAGCAGAAGCAGCAGAATGTCATTACATGTAAGGGATCTATTCTGTTTTGTAGATATTGTACTTTAGATCTGCAATAACCAGAAGTGCTTGGAATGGTTATGAAGTGGTGGAAAAAGCTTTCATCAGCATCACCTGTATTGCTGTTGTGTCCACAAATTCTAAAATTTATCGACACATGCTACCAAATCCTATAATTCCCCTTGCCATTTGCTGGTATTTGTATTTATTTCTCTCTGACAGTGACCAGAATTATGTACAACCAAAAACCTATCAATTCACCTTGAATAATAACATAACAATACACATATGACTAAGTTGCCTGTGTCCTTTCCTTTCAAATGAATTAGTGTGGAATTTACAGCTCCATTTCCAGACACTTAACTTTTATTCTTGTGGCCGATATCAGAGAGCCTAAAGCAAGGTGAATGTAGAATAATGCCAACAAATATAAACATGTTTGTTCTCTGGTTTTGATCTTGACACCTCCAAATACCATGTGCTTAATGTGTTTGTGGGAAGCTTGAGTTTGATATGTTGGTGAAAAAGCAGATGTCATCTAGTAAGATCAATGTGATAATGTTGGAAGAAGTAAAGACCAACCATCACCAAACATTACGGCCCTGATCCCAGAGCACCAAGGTAGGTTTGTAGAGCTCAGTACAACAGCTGTCAAAAGACATTAGAAGTCACAATGTATTTCCACAGTGGTTTCTTTGAGATCCAAAATATCATTTGAGCTATGTTGTGCTGCAGAGAACTGCTTTGTTCTTACAGAACAGATTCAGGAGTGGGCTGGATGTGGCAGAATCTTCAGCTGTTGGGGATTTTTTTCTTTATTACTAACTGGGCAACCATACAAACATTTGTGTTATTGTTGATTAAATGTTAGAGTTTGGGGGATAAGCATCAGTCTTAGTTGATCATTAGCTCAACGTGATTCTTTCTTTCTTGGATTTATGAAGGGAACTGCAAGTAAATGGTCTAGGAAATAACCCTTTGTAAAAGGAGCTGGGTAGGAGATAAAGTGATAGTGGATTATAAACTGTGGCAGTTTGGGGCTTTGTTTGTTGTGCTTTTTTTAACCAACAAGGTTAAAAAAAACCTAAAACCACAATGAAATTTTTTAATAATTTAAACAAAAGAAAATCAATATTTTGCAAGAAACATTGCCTGAACACAAGAGTGTGTGGCAATTGGGAGTAGAAATGCCCTGGGCCACAGAAGTCTGCTTTCTTGTTTCAGCTACAGGAAATAAAAAAAGAAAGCACAGTTGCCAGTGCAAGAACTAACTCCAGATTTGAAAGTCTTCCTGTTGAGAAATAATTGTTTCATAAGCATGGAAGTGTGCTCTTCTCAATTACAGTCAAACTTCCATCTAATTATTTCTTATTAAAGTTTATAAAATGTAGCAGCCTTCTACAGAAATGGTAATATCAGATACTCCTATTTGTATACGATGTGTGAGATGATTTTGCATTTTTTCAAAATCAGTCTTCACAACTTCGGTACAATTCCCACAGATTCTCTCAAGCTAGAGAATATATGCAGATGCTCATGTATCCAGTCCTTCTGCCCTGCAAGCTGTGCAGGTTTAATGTCTATTAGTGTAGAATCCGGAAACAATATTTTGCTAAGTCAACTCTTGTTCTTTTATTTTTTTATATCTTTTCTCCTTCTGTTCTTTTTTATCTCCTCTCCTTCTCTGCTTCAAACAGTGTGCCATTCAGCATGGAATTTCCTGGAGGCAGAGCAGATTGTAGCCCTTTGCTCATCTTCCACAGCGCATGAAAAAGTTGTGCTGTCAAAACCAGGTTCCCAGCTGTTGCCTTTGGAAATGCTGTTTTGTTTTTGCCTGGGAAGAGAGGCAGGGGCCCTGCTTGATGCTTCTTAGGGAAATAGCAATTTGCACAGTGTGCACAGCTCATGCCTCTGAATCCCCATGTTTGTGGACTCCTGAGTTTCACATTGTAACTGTTGGCACTCAGCTTTGAAGTGATGAAAGACTGAGGAAGCACACAGAGGTGTGATAGAAATGGGAACAGAGAGTTTTGCCAAACCCTGAAGCATTTTGCACAGTTTAAAAGCTAATAGTGTCCTTTTGCTCTTGGCTCCTGTACTTAGCTTCAGCTGCCCAATAGATGTAAGAATAAGCTTGTTTTCATTGAAAACATATTTGAATTGAACTATGAGTCTTCTCTGCTCTTAGTGTTGTAACAGTCCTTACAATATGTCTTGCAGGGATCACAATATATCCCCAGCATGAACTTCAAGAGAAATTTGAGTGTAAAACACACGTGTACAGCAAGATGGATATACTTGTCCTGCTTTTAGACCTGGATTTCAGAAGAGTCAGGCTAAAATTTCCTATGAGCCCTTAAAGGATGAGTATTTGAAATGTGTCAGGACTCTTTCTCTCCTGTTTCTTTGAATGGAAGCAATGTGCTTGCTTTTTTGTGAAGATGAGCAGGTAACACATTTTCTGCCATGTGTCCCCCTGCCATGTCTAAAGACTGAAACATGTCCTTCCTCTCTGAATTCCCCTTATGCTGTTATTTGTGATCACAGTATGGTTTTGACCATGCTAGTCAGATCCTGAGATTTGGACTTCAGAGGCTGGAGTGGTGTGATCTCTCCCTGAGTTGTACAGGACACCTGGCACTAGTAGAAGTGCCCTTCTGTGGTAGGTGTTGTGTGTTTTCTGAAAATCGGTGTAAGGAGAAGAGTTGAAAAAGTTAAACATGAGGACCTACTCCGTGTTTAAGTGGCTAAGATCACTTGGTATTCCAGATACCATATATATAATTTCTGTTCTTGTTGATCGTAAGTACTTTTCAGGCTGTTGAGAAGCAGTATTTTGCATGTGCTTGATCATATGTACAATATCATGAAGTCCTCATATTCAGGCCAGCAGTAAGGTTACATCTGTACTTCACAATTGATTACAGGGTTGGGAATATTGCAACAGCCCCACCAAAGACCAGAACAAGCACATTTTTCCTGAGGGAGTAGACTTCTGAAAGCAGCGGTTGGATTCTTCAGGACATAACTTCTACCTCGGAAGAGGTATGGACTCCTTTCCTGCCTCTAATACCAGACCTAATTAGGCACTACTGTACTTAATGATGCATTACTGTATTGGGTAGGGAAGGTATTACATTTGCTGTCATGGAAGTTGACAGTGTTTATGTTGACTAGTATTACTATTATTTTGAGCTAAGTAAGGGAGTACTTATTTCCAGACTGATGTGGTGGTATCTGAAATCAATTCGGCATCTCTGTTCTTAATCACCTAATGTTTTAATTTCTTTTTGTTTGTTGATACAGCTTTGACTTTTGGTGAGTGCTTTGATTTTTAGTTGAAGCTCAAGTAGTGCTTGAAGCAATACAGGACTGATTTCCTGTTCCATCTTCTTTTCTTGAAACAAAGGTTAATCCACAGCTGAGGCATTAGGAGAAGAAAAAATGTAACACAGGATTGTTTGTGCTGTGGAGTGCATATGTTTGCCAGCCATGTATTATGTAGGGCAGAACAATCATGTAATGATGGAATTCAGGCCTCAATTAGAGCCTGTGTGAGCCAGAGGGGGAAGTTCAAGGTTCTTTGCTGTGCACAGGTGCAGTCAGGTGCACGTCCATCAGTGTGGATGGAGGAGCTCGGCGTGGGAAAGTGACAGCTTGGAGAGGGTCCTGCAGGCTGGCAGCTGGAGCACCCTTACCTGGAGCAACTCTTCCCTGCTCCTTCTCTTTTACATTATCCTGACTATAGTCAGGCTTAAAACGCCAGAGACTGATTGTCCAAAATTTCTACCAATAACATCACAGTAACAACAAAAATGCAGAACAAATTGCTGTCTCTCTCACACCTCTCTCTGTGACTCTCTAAGCTGTGCCCAGGGTGTAGGTATCTTTCACTGAGAATTGAAGGACCGATTTTAGGATCATCACTGTGTCCAAGAAGCTCCAGCAATGTGTGAAAGCTCAGGAGTGAATGACAGAACTACTAGAACACTTAACTTACTGATGCTGTCTGTTGGCTTTTATGCCCTAGAGGTCTCCTACACAGTGACAAAGAGCTTTTCTCCTACCATCTTTCAGCAGTCAGCAATTCTCAGCCATATAGGTTTTATTTCTCTTCAAAAAACACTTAGAAATAGCAAGATGGTCCTCATGGTTCCTTATCAAGTGGGCACTGCGTGGAAGGAATCCTGTCTCTGTAGAGCTCTGTGGAGCCTTTGCTATCCTAGCAATTGTTCTTAACTTCCTGAAGTTGCCTGCTTTCAGCTAAGGAGGCTTCTTGTGAAAATATCTCAGTTCTGAAACCATATTCATAGGCAAAGCATCTTGCATGAACTACAGATTTATTTTTTTTTTTAATACATGAATATTTTGGAATCTATGACTTCTGGAACAGCTGTGACAAAACGCAGGCAGAACTATAATTTACACTTGCTTCACAATCTACCACTTTCTCAGTGTTGATCTTTTGGTGCTGCTCAAACCAGAAATCCCCCAGCACTTAATTACAAATGCTGGAGGAGAGGTTCATGTTATTTTACTGACAAGAAATAGTAACAGGCCAAAGTGATGTCTGTTATCCTCCTGCACCAACTGTGAGTCTGACCCACAGTCAAACAGTTTTCTTGCTCAGTGTAAAAAGAAGAGACTTTAGGCTCATGTTCCCAGTGCTCACTTGAAGTTGTCAAATTTATCCTGTCATCTTTCCAGTGAAGTGTGACAACATAGCTTGGAAGTGTCAAAGGTTGTAGCTTTTTTTAAGAGTATCCATTTTCATCTCTCAAGAGGTTAGTAAAAAAACTGGTAACAACCTTGAGAATAGATAGAAAGGGAGCACCTGTACAAAAGCCATTTCACTAAAAACAAAACCAAAACCCAACAACATTTGTGTGGTCCAGGAGAGAGTGGGAGGGGAAGTGAAAAGATGCAAATTCTTCCCCTTTCATGTTTTTTTCCTATATTTTCCTAAGTGAGAGGTTTCTGTATCTGCGGCCACGGCCCCAAAGGGAAAAAATGGATTAGAGTGAGATATCACGTTGCAGAAAATTGATGTTGCAGTCGTCCCTGTACACAGACAGAACCTTGGGCCTGAGTCATGCCAAGTCTGGCTTCTCACCCAGTGGATTGTATGTCACTCCACATGTCCATGCCAGTCTGTAACGCACTCGGCAGTGAAATCTAGGGATTGGATTCTCACACATTACCAAGAAGCTTAAACCCATGTCATTCATAGCTACAAATATATTTAGGAACTTTATGTAGTCAGGAACACTCGAGGAGAAGTATCTGTCTGGTTGTCTGTTGGGTTTTACGATGATTCTGCTAGCACTGGGTACTCTATTGTTTGGCTTCAAGCAGTGAACTGAAAGCATGCCCTATAATGAATAAAACTTAGTTGGAAAGAATTCTTTTGTTCTTACATGGGTTTGCTGTCATCTCCTGAAATGTTATTCATTTCCTTTTGGAAATGTCTACAACAATCAAAGCTTGATATGGTTGCCAGCCATTTGGTTTAAATAAACAGCTGTATTGATTTACAGAGATGCTGGGCCCTGTGCCAGCTTTTTCTTTGCATTGCTAGAGAGTCTGAAAGGTCCCTGACACAGTGTGTCCTTGGCTAAGCTCTGTCTTGTCTGCTACATCCTACTGCATTCAGTTTCTTTCTACATGTGAAAGAGGACTGGACATTAAGGAATGTAACAATTTATGGTGTGAAAACTGGAAGTAGCCAGCTAGCTCTTGGCTGGGCCCTTTTCATCCCAAACCCACATGTTTCTCAGCCCCTCTGGGGATCCCAGCATTTCCTTTTGAGCTGCTTTAAACATGATTCTGCTTCTCCATCTCTGCTTTTTTTATTTTAGAAAGAAAATCCCTGGAAAATGTCTTTCTTGGAGACATTCCCTTTCAAAGACCATACTAGAGCAGAAAATATAATTAGAATGGAAGGCACTGACTGAAGGTTTTATACATGGGTCCTTTAACAGGCTATTTTAACACAGGGAGTAGTACAGCTAAGGCAAAATAGGCTGTAAAATCCATTTAAGAAGCTGGCTAAATACCTAAGCTGTGGTTTTGAGTTAAATGTGTGCCACTGTGGCAACAGTGCTACTAAGGTAGCTCAGATGTGTTTGTGAGAATGATGGCAGCATAGCCCAGAGTCTTCCTCTCTGCCAGAG
Organism: Erpornis zantholeuca; assembly: GCA_013400515.1. Classification (NCBI taxonomy): domain Eukaryota; kingdom Metazoa; phylum Chordata; class Aves; order Passeriformes; family Timaliidae; genus Erpornis; species Erpornis zantholeuca. Next base: position 882,200 of record VZTN01034720.1, on the reverse strand, counting down.
AGGCAGTGTCCTTTCTGTGCATCAAATAAGGCATGCCAGGAAATGGTCTCATAATCTCTGAGGCTCCTCAGCTCTTGAAAACATGGTCAGTAGGGAATAAGCCATCTGGTTTTAAACTTAGATGGCCATCAAAAAGGTCTGGCACGTGAACACTGCTGTGGAAGATCTAGATTTTAATTTTTTGTCTTTGTTGAGAGTCAGAATGACTAAAGGCAGAAAATAGCAGCTGCTCAATCTATTGGCAACTGCCACTTTAGGAAACCAGTAATGTGATTTGTGATAAATGCTGGGATACAAATGTGATCATAATTTAGGACTTCCAGTAAATTCAGACTAACATGTGACCAGGTAGAAAGAAACTTATGACTTTATTCCAGTGGCTCATGATCAGCAGCCAGAATTAATCTCAGATTGCTGAGTTTTGTGATTAGTTGATATAGCACTTAGAACTTCTTTCACCTTACTCTTCTGGACTTTGATCTTATCAAACTCTTGAGATCTGCAGGCCTGGCCAGTCTGCAGAACTTTGCAGCACCTCCAGAAGCACCAGTGGTTAAAAGCAGCAGCTCCCTTTGGGGTTCTGTTAGCTCATTCAGGAGTTGATTTTGGGAGGTAGACTGTGCTATTTGCTACCCTGCCAATGGAACCCCTAAGTCCAGTCGAAATGGTGACCTGTTTTTAAATTTCTTCTGACACCAAACTGTGATTATTAAAAAAAAAAGGGAGTTGCTGTGTTAGCCTTGAAAGTTTTCCAGGGTCTGGGTTAGCATTCCCTGGCTTCTTGTTCTCTAGTCACTGCAAATTTATCCATACTTGGAAGAGAGCAGAATGTGTCAGAGCAGTGGTCTTGTCCTCTGCAGTTGTGTTCTAGGGCTTACTTTGTGTCTCTAACACTGAGTAATGTGGAGCAGTACACTGAATCAGTCTGTTGATGCTGCAGCCTTGAGGTGTTTTGTTTTTTCAGCTCTGGACTAGTACAGATTTTGTTTCAGTGTCTTGATTGTATACATGTAAATTTTGCCTTCTGCTTTGCGTGTAGATCTCATGAGGAAGATGGCCAGTAGGCCTCATGTATATGTTACATATTTCTCAGGGAGCTTTCAGGTTGATCTGATAAACAGCACATTCCTTAGAGAACAGCAAGGGCCTGCAGGGAGCTCTTTGACATCCCTGACCCTTGGTGAGGTGTTACAGAGCAAGCTAAGGTCATTCCAGAGGTTATGTTTTGATCTTCTGTTTCTTTAGGTCAGCATTAAGTGGAGGGGATTAAGGGATTTTTAGCAGTCTGTGTGAGGGGTCCACTGCTGGGGATAGCCTTGTAAAGAATGTTTGTCATTCCCACTGCCTGCTGTGGGAAAGTCACAGGATCACTGCATCAAGTGCTGGGATTTCTAGAGAGTCTTAAGCAAGAAAGAGCCTGAGGCAAGATTCCTCTTTCCTCTTATCTAACTGTGACACTTCTACAGGAGATGCTGTTTTACAGCTTTTTGATTGATTTCTCCTACAATCTTAACTCTAGATTTAAGTGGAGGAAGGAGGGTGGGAAGAAATTAAGCATTATGTCCAAAGTCATTCTCTTGGTTTTGCTCATGTTAAATTTAATTTATAGCTATTTAGATCACAATACTTAGAGGGAAAGTTGCTTGCCTTATAATTTGCTACTTGTCCCAAACCCTGTGTTAATCATGCATTCATATGCTTAAGACATTTTACTCAACCTACTGGTGTTAAAAAGTGATGTCAAAGTGTGGGTTTGGCTTGAGGGAAATCAATGCAGTGAAATGGGATTCTCTTGGGGCAAGCTGTGAGTCCCAGCTCTGGCACTGCTCACTTTGTGCTGTCATCTGGGTGCAACACCTCCTGCTCCCCATTTCGTAATTCAGCCTGTGCTGTGCAAAGGATGCACCCACACACAGTGAGGCAATGTGGCTACAGGAAGGCTGCACTCCTCCACGTTTATTACTGGTGATGAGAAACAAGTTTTATTAGCTGGTGTGGCTCAGGGCAATGCCAGTTTTTCCACTTCCAAGATCCAAACTGGCTTTTGTTTTCATAAAACAGCGTATCACACAATCCAGAGCTAAAGGCACTAGAGGTTGAAGCTTTTAACAATTCTATCAGGGTTTTAAACATACACATTTTTATAGCTTCTACTTTGAATATACACCCTGTTATTTTATAGAGATGTCCATGCCTGAATGTCTCCAAGTGCTTTCAGATTGTTAGCAAAATTCTCCATTGTTGTATCCTTTATCTGTCATCTTCCTTATGATTGATTTACCTGTAATGTCTCCCAGTGGCTGACAGCACTGCAGTCAACATCAAAGCAAAAAACTCTTCATTGTCTTTGCTCTATACTTACGTACCCCAAGTATGATCAGAAATCTTCTGAATTAATTCTGTCTACCTAAGTCTGTCATTAAAGACAACAACAGTATGGCATAAAAATCTCTGAATCCCAAAAGAGAATTTTGCATGTGAATATTTGGTGAAGAGAAAGGTTCTGATTAGGTTTCTAGCATATTGTGACTTCCTGGTTTTGTATCTTGTATTATCAAATCATCAGTTACTGATAGCTATTTGTCACAAAATGCCAGTGATATTTCAAGAAATGAATTGTATTGCTGGCAAACTTGTACACCCCTGGAAGAACCAAAAGGAAACAGGTTTGTACTGCAAGACACAGACAGTGGAACCCGTCTGGTTCACAGACAGGAGGGTCATTCTTGTCTTTTCATTGCTAATTGTGTTACAGAACTGGTTTCTTTCAACAGGAACTTATAATAAGATAATCTAATTATGAATAATTTTGTTTACCAGACAGTTTTCCTTTGGGAATAATCTAATTGAAGTTTCTCAAAAATTTATCACCTCAAATGCATCCTATAGTTGGTCTCCTGTCATTAGTGGTTCTTTCCTGGTTTAGTTTCTCTCTCTTACCCTTGATGATTGTTCCAGAAGAATAATCTTTCACTACTTTAATGCCCTCCCGTTGTGAAGACCTATCACTTTAAAGATACAATTCTCTTACTCTTTTCTTATGCTTTCCAGAAGCAAAAGTATTTGAAAGAATACCTGTATTCTTAAAAAACAATGTTAGTAAGAATGAAGGCTAGAAGGTGTTATTAGAGGCCTATGCTCCCCATCACTGCAGGATGTGAACATATTCCATATAAAATAGCAAAGCCATTGTGGAGTATCTGTGTTCTGTCTCATCCTTTCACATAATCATAAGTGGGAAATAAAATCAATGTAATGAATTGCTGGCTTTTGCTGATGTAGGATTATTCTGTTGGGTTTGTGCCTTTTAAAAAACCAGCATTGCATCTACTGGCATGACGTGATCCAAGAATGCTGTTCCATAACTGTTGTTCCTTTCCACATCTCCAAGGAAATCTGCAAGCTGTTGTTGCAGAAAACACAGCCCTTGCTGCTGTCCATTGCCACATCAGCTCCAGCATTGCAGCAGTGAAAGTGTGAAGTGTGGGATCAGGTCACTCTAGGTTCTCAGATGGATGGATGGCACCACCTCCACAGGCTTGCCTTCCCATTTTCTATTTCTTTTATTTTTAAACTTCCCTCTCTCTCATCATTTCAAAATTAAGCCACATGAAACCTGCCCCCAAATATCTGTCTGCTGACCAGAGCTGTTAAATGCTGGTGCCAGAGAAATGAGTCTGGCCTGACTGGACTAATTAAGTTGGCCATGGCACTTGAGACAAGCTCAAAGAGTCACAGTGGGAAAGGGAGAGAGAAGCACCAATTTCTTATATGTGAGTATTAAAGGAAACCAGCTGTTCCAAAATACCCTTGGTTAGTGAATGTCTCCATGGGCAGTCTGCTAAGGGAGCAATATCTGGAGCTTAGTGAAGCTGACTTTTTAAAAAGCAGTACTTGAAAAAAAGAAGGATCCATGTTTAATTTTTTTTTTTTAATCCACTCCCCCTTTGTAGTCATTTGCTCTCACCCTAGCTTCTAATGAATTATTCTTTCAGCTTCTGCAGCCTTTTTTGCAAGGCTGTTAAAGGGTATACAGGACCATCCTAGGAGGAGGGCCCTACACAAGTTATTTACCCTCAGGGTGAGGGATATCCACTGGCTGGGAATCATTGCAGCACTGGTGCTCCTCTTTTTTTCTGCTGAGAATGTTGGACTGTGGTTCCAGCAAATGCTATTCCAGACTTTACTCGTTTCTTATTTCTCCAGTCAGAGACTGTAAGAAAGAGAGAGACCCAAGCCAGCGTGGTGGTTCTTTTTCAAAGAACTGATGCAAGAGTTAGCATTTTGGGCAAAGGGTGAGGGTGTTTGGATTTTTGCTTGCTATTTCTCTTACTCCACAGAAAATGCTGCAGATTCTTTGTATGTGTGCGCACAGTGGGAGAACATGCCCAGCTGAGATCCAAACACAAATGAAACAGAACTCGGAAAGTTCAAAGTTGACACAATCCAAGTTCTTGCTACTAGGAAAAAAAAAAAAAAGCTCCTCTACTTTTTTTACTAAAACAAACAAACAAAAATCCCAAACAAACAGTAAAAAACCAAAACAACTCCCACCCCGCTCATCTTCCTTTTAAAATGCAGCATTTAAATCAGCACACTGCTCTTGGAGATGGAAGAGAGAGAGTGTTCTATTCCCAAAGCCTGTTTTTAATCATCAGATGAATTTTGAGAAAACCTCTGAACATTCAGCACTTGTGGTCAGTTTTCCCTGCCCAAAAAATGAGTGGTTTTTGCAGACATTCCATAAACACAGGAAGCTTTGACTGTGTCTCTAACAGATAGGGAGACAGAAAAGTAAAATACACACAATATAAAGGCAAAAGCTAAACTTGCCATGATAGCTCAGAGGAATGTAGTCCAGAAGTCTGACTGACTGTAGCCAGAGCCAGATGTTTCAAACAGAATATCCCAAATCTGTAAAGTACAATTCTAACATAACCTGCCTATGTTTCATATTTCTTTTTAATCATTAATTTTCGTCCCTGAAGCATGGCACTATATTCTCTTTGAGTCTCCGGTTTGATTTTGTTTCTTTAGAGGGGTAAAAGGGGCAGCATAAAGGGCTGAAAAACTGTGGTGTGAAGAATTCCCATGGTGTTTAGTTTCCTGATCATCTCATAACTGGTTTTAATTTTTATCTGACGAAATATTAGCCTCAATTTTATCTGCAGCAGGAAGTTTCATGGATTCCTGTTTTATCCAAGTTTTCACATTAAAAAAATCAATTTTTCTTCCATTTAAAATCTTTTGTCTTCCAGCTGAGTGTCTCATTTTTCCTCCGAAGTAGGACTAGCTAAAAAGAAATTCCTGATTATCTTTTCATGCACCATTTGTTATTTTTATATAGCCTAATTGTTGTTAAGCTTTCTTTATTAAAGAAACACTTAAGTTCCTTTCATCCATGGGGTTTTTTGAAGAGAAGTCTTTACTTCTTCTAATTCCCTCACCAGTCTTTCTCCTCAGCTTTGCTTTTGCCCAGTTGCTCACCAGAACTGAAGACACAAATACAGATGGAGGTATCCCTTTCACTTTCAAATAGCCTTCTAATACTGTAATTATTTTCTTTTCCATTTGAGTGTTAACCTTTCTAACCTCATCAGCCCAATGAGCAGAGATTTTAACAGAACTGTCAGCAGTTAGCCACCCAAGCAGTTAGTTATTAAAAAGTGAAATTCAGAATATTTTTCCCAAGTACATTAATTCTATCTGGAAAACAAAGAATTTACCTGATGTTAGTCTGTCCAGTTTTTCATTTCTACCCAGTTAAAATTACTGGAGACAGCCTTTAACTGAGACATCCCTAATTCTTCATGATCATTTCTGTGAATAAACTGTCATTGCTGGAACAGCTGAATCCAAGGCCTTTTAATCATTCTGAAGTTAGGATTATGAATGAGAATAATGTCATGTTTTTTTAGAATTAGTATTCTTTGACAACCTTCCTAATTTTTAACTGGTTTTCTAAAATTCTCTGTTAATATGATTTCTCCCTTCACAAATCCTGTCATCATTGTCAGCCTGTTTGTCAACAGAAACCCTGTTCCAGAAGTTTTTGTTCTGTGGAGATGTTTGATATTAAAAAAAAAAAATCAGATGAGACAAACTCCCCCTGCCCCCAGATTTTGAAATCTTCAGCACAGTGAAAAAAATTACTAAGTATCTTTCATGATATTATATAATATTTGTGGTATTGAAATAGCAATGGAAAACAAGAAGAAAATAGTTTTACTTTTAGTAACGTATATTCCTGCAGATGTTTCAGATTTCCACTGCACTCTTCTGTGGTAAATTCCTCTGTGAAAAGTTTAGTTACCATTTCATGAAGAGAGGGCTCCTTAATTTTTGGTGTGGTTTTGTTTTACCCCAACTGCTCTGTGTTAACAAAGGCAAGTTAAAATATTGCATGTTCTATTGCACTCTACAATTAGGAATTATAATATCTAAAGTATTGTGTTCAGAAAAAATCCCCAATAACTTATCATTATTTGGTTTATGCTGAAAGCTGTTTCATCTGGTTTGGTGAAACTCTCTATTAGCATCCCTGTTGGTTTCCAGTTAAAATCTGCTTTTGATGTCTCCCTGCTCCATCCTTCTGCTCTCTGAAATCAACTCAATCTGAAACCTGGAAATTCCTGTCCCATGACTAATGGACACTGATGCAGCTCCTCCCTGCAAGCTCTGCTCTCTGCTCCTTTGGGTGTGCTTTGAAACTGGTGAATAATAAGGAACAAAAGAATCCTGGCTTTCCACACTGTTTTATTCAACTTGCTGGCAATGGTATCTGTAGCACAGTCCCTGTTTTCAACCTTAAGCCACTTATGCTAAGTAAAGAAATACTGTGTTTTACCAGGCAGTGTGGGCAAATGGAAACATAGTACGTAAATTGCAAATGTTTAAGTGGTTCAAGTGATTTACACCAAGACCTCATCTAAAAGGGAACTCTGAATCAACTATTCTTGAGGAAACTGTCAGCAACCTTGGAGAATTCCCTGCTAATAATCAAATGTCATCTGACCTCACCAGGTAAAAGCTAAAAGTGATTTACATTGGGTTTTTTAAATGGAAAGAAATGCACTGTCTTAGCGTCCTTTATTCTGCTGGACCATTTTCTTCAGCAGTGTTTTTGGCTAGTTCATACATCATGGGAGATGGGGGCAACCCCTGTAAAGGCAGGGTGCAGATTAGATCACATGCAGATGTTCAAAGGCAGAAATGTAGCAGTGAGACCCCCTTTTCACTGGGAGCAGCTGGTTCCCAGTGGAACGAGATGTCTCTGCCACCAGTGTCCCTGAAGCCAAAAGGTTTTCACCTAGTCCTGTAGTCCTGTGGTTTTGCATATGAAGAACTTGGGGTTTTGTGGCTGAAGATTGCCCATGTTGGTGTTACAGACAGATACTGGAATTTTTTCTTGAAAATCAGTGGGGTTTTGTGTAGTAGGTCAGTGGGATTTTGTTGTTGTTGTTGTGTGATAATTAGGCATGGATAATTAAACACGAGATTTTAGCAACTTGGTGGAAGTAAAGGACTAAAGGACCAGTATGAATAACCGTTGCAGCTGTCAACATTTCTATGCTGTTTTGAGGGGATTAATATGCAACCACAAAAATTTATTCCAAGCAGACACTTGGCATTAAAAGATGCAGTCCAGGATTTTATTTTTTCCTTACATTTGAATTTAATCCATCAGGCCATTTTTAAGTAGGAAAAAGACTTTGTTTTTGAAAGTTCAGATTCCTGACATAGTTCTGGTTTCAGAGGGAATATTTAAGGAATGAGCAAGGGCCGCAGGACTCTGCCTCCTATTTTGCCCCCTTTCTGCCTCTCTTCATCAAACCTGTTTTTGCTCTATGACAGCCTAAGATAGGGACAGATAAAAGTGTAGTTCTAGGTTTATTCCTCCTCATTTTTCTCTTTCACTCAATAAAAGCCTGTGACTGGTTATGCCTATTGACCCTCGATAGCAGTTGAAGTCTTCTTTGGGAACTTCTGGAAAATCTCATCTTAGTTATGTATTCTGTACTCAGTGACTGCTTTCTATGCCCACATGTAAAATAAATTAAGCACCCATAATGTCCTGAAAGTTGTCATCTTTCCCCTGTCATCATAACTGTCTTTCAAGAGACAGGTTTTCAGCTATTTCTGCAGTAACTGATTTATTGTGAAGACAGACCAGAAATCAATCCAGTCCCAATGCTCTCGCAGTCATGTTTCTACTGCCAAATTTCTGCTGTTCTGGGGAATAAAAAATTGGCATTAACATAGCAAATGGTTCATCTTAATTTAAAATAATAAGGAAAGTTAGAAGAGGAAGAAGGAGAATATTTAGAATGATAGAAAAATACCTTTAAATTAGAGAGAGATTAAGAAAAGAGAATTAGGAAATTTCCTTACTGATAAATTACTCCCTGAATGGAGGGTTCACTGAAAATTTTGTGAGTTGCAAAATGCTCAGCTGGCAGAGAAAATCACTCAGTGACTCATTCATTTTTCTTTTTATCTTCGGTGTCTAGTTTTGCTTTAAAAATAAGCAGTGTGGGTTCTGTGTTGAATTCCAGTACTGAGTAACATAAACCCTGAGGGGTTTTTGTAAATTCAAACAAAAAATGTGCCATGAGGTAACAACGAATCCACTATTCTGGGCCTGAGTTCTGCTTCATACATTGTCTGTGAACTCAAGACTATTACTTGTTACTGATACACTGTCTGTGGTGTAAAATGGGCTTCTGCAGCCCTAAGAGCTGAGAAAAACAATGCACTGAGGGCTGTGTGCTTGTATTTGAGCCATAAGAGAGGAAAAGCAGTACAGTAAATCCCTGTTT
>VZTN01034720.1:860016-871375 GCA_013400515.1 Erpornis zantholeuca | reverse complement strand
AGTTGTCAGTTTTAACAAGGCATTCAGAAGGAGTAGCTGTTGGGATGCAGATCTCTCATTCCATTGGTGATGAAATGAGTCAGAATGTTCCACTCATGAGTCCCACTCATCTCTGTAGCTTAGATGAATGAGTCCAGAATATATATATATAAAATAGTCCAGAATAACTCTCAGCAGTTGTATGTTTTGAATCTTTGAGTCTTGACTCTAAAGCTATGTGCTAAAGAAGAAAGGTTGTGAGCAGCCTTCTGTTTCATCAGGATTTGTGTTTGATGTGCTGGTGTTAGAAGTAGAATGTGCAGCCTTTGTGTTAGAAATCATCATCTTTCTTCATAAATTGCTGAACAGAAATAGCAATCAACAAAGTAAAACTTCTGTAAAAAGGCCACTGGGGAATTGTGGCTCTGGTTAAGCTCACTGCTGCCTGCACTGGGAAGGTGTGTGGGTGATTCTTTGTAAAACGTTAACTTCAGCCACGAGCTTCCAAGAGTCATCTGGCAGAGGGCTCTGGTAACACTCCAATTGTTCGCTAAGCTTGTTGTTCCTGTAGACAAATGAATGTTAAAATAGCTTCTAATGAAACTTTAGCTCCTGGCTGGCTCCTAGGCTATTTTCCAGCTGTAGCAGCTATACCATTTGAGTGCCAGTTTTCAATTCTACTTGATTAACTATCCCTGCTGACCATAGGATGGTTGAAATGGATGTTAAACACTCTGATAGACAGAGGATTACCACTTCCAGCGGGTTTATTGTTGACACTTACAAACTGCTGCTTTGCCACCCACTGTTACAGTGCCAGTGAGGAGCTGGGAGAGGTGTGACACCAGGTTCTAGCCAGATTTCAAATGAATGTGTTGCTCAGGAAAACTGATTGAAAATTTGAAATACAGAGGTCTTTTTACCTTCAGAATGAAAAGGAGCTGTGAGCTCTAATTACCTGCAATTACTTTAATGCTTGAAACTGGCACCTGCATGCTGAAATATGCATGCTGTGATACACTGCATTAACTACAATGTACCTTTGTGATGTGTGTGCAGAGACTGTTGTCTCTGCTATTGCCCAAGGGCTGTTGAGTGGCAAGCCCATGGCAGTCTTGTATCCAACACCCTTGTGTAGCTTTCCCACACAAATGGAAAGCCATTCATTTTGGCATCATAGTATGTGAGATAATTTTATCTAACTCTAAGATAGTTTTTCTCTGAAGAAATGTAGTATTCTTCATTGAATTTGTCAACTTGCTATTTCAGATACTCCCTTTGCATCTGGTAATTTGGTTCTTACACTACAACATAAAAAATACGTCTTCTGAGGTTTGATGAATTTACATTCGAATCAAGATTAATTCCAGGAAAACAATTTGAAAACTTATTTTTTCTATTTCACTGGGACATGGAGCAGTATGTAAAAGTAAATTATACAGACCCATGAGTTCTGCCCAAATAGCTTTTCATAGCAAAAATATCATGAAGATTAATGAGAACGTCATGTAATGTCTTTAACAATAAAAACATTAACTGCTGAGTAATTAACGAAATGTTTCCAAGAAAGAAAAAGGAGCTAATGAGAGCACAGATTAGTATGTATTTGTTATTCCCGTGGATTGGATTTCTTGTGTTTACTACTGCTGAATCTCATCTGTCATGCTAATAACATATCGAGTTGCAAAGGTCTCAGTGATACTGAATGCATGTTTGCTATCAGGGACGATAGGAAAGACCAAGATAAGGTTGTGGAACAGATGGAGATGGATGTCAGGAGAGAGTTTGCATCTGGGCTGCACTCTTATTTCCTGAACTGGGACTAAATATCTTCACAGCTCTCTTGCTGTGGCAGCAGGTCTCAGGCTGTACAAATAAAAGGTCTGAAGTGAAGGGGATAAAGTATTATTTATTCTGTTACATGATGAATGGTTGTTTTTAAGATAAGGCTGTGTGCATCTTTCTTCACTCTCTCTCCTCTCAGAAAAAAGATTCAGATCAGAGGAAAAAAAAACTTCTCTGGGTTTCAGTTTTTCTTTTATTTTGAAATGTTTGTTAGTTTGTTTGTTTTGGGTTTTTGTTGTTCCCCAGTGGATCTGCTTTTAAAGGAAATAAGAAAACTTTGCCCAGATCTGGCAGGGTTGGCTGTTGACAAAAATTGATACTGTTTGATGGCACAGTCAGTTTGGTTCTCAGGACCTTCTCATCAGAAAGATGAATATTCAGATCAAATAAAAAGTTTTCTGTCTTCCAGAAATAATGTCTTTACCTCCTCGGCTTATATAATGAATTTTCACAACCTAATTACTTGTTTATTTTCTTGAGGTATGCACACAGTTTGATTGAAACAGAACAATTCCTGAAGGTTAAGTGTAATATTAATTCTATTTGCTATCAGAAAATTTGCTTTTCCCAGAGCCAAAATCACGCAGCAGAAATCTCCCATTCTGCTATTTCTTCTTGGTAGAAATCTCTTAACACTTCTTTCTGAATTCCTAGGTCATCAGTCATAGGCTGATAGGTTAATATAGGTTGTATGAATGTGGACATGTTTTCCTACACCCTGTCCAAATTCAGATGGATGCTTTGATGTGCGACAGTTGAGAACCTCCACAAGACAAAACTAAATCCTGGCAGGAGAGGAGCAGTCACAGTACAGGCCAGCAGCTTCTGCTCATTACTGCAATAGCTTTTGTTTTTTCCTTCTATGCTGCAGGAGCTGCTACTGCTGTATGAAGTGCTATGAGCTCTGATATATGACTTCAGGACATTCCTAAAACACTTGAACTTTTCCCAGTTGCAGCCAAGAGAAGGGAAATAGCTGTCTGCCCTGGTATTTCTCTACAGCATCTATTTACTGTTGTATCAAGGGGTGGACATCAGAAATAATTCAGTTTTCTTGTTTCTGTTTTTCATTCCTGCTCTGTTCTGGTATCGTATGTTGCTGTACCAATAACATCAGTAACACAAATCTGTTAGAGGTATGCAATGGTAATTGCTCTTTGTTCTGCCAAGGAAAAATCCCCAACAAAACTGCAAAGTTAAACTCCACCTTGTAGTCTTGTAGATGTGGCAGTAGATGTTTCAACAATAGTGTATTTATCTATATATAGCTCAGAGCACTGGCAAATGAACAGCTCCACAAGGATGGAACTCTGCCTTTGAAGGTATTGGCCTTCTTGTTGTCCACAACTTCTTCTCAATTTGCATTCATTAGAACTGGGTCTGACATCATTTGGCATAGTGTAAATCAGAGGGGGATCACAAAATTTAATGCAGTTCCTGCACCACTGTAAAGTCATGACTGGACTCTCAGCAGGAGAGTTGCTTCTTTTTGGATTTGTTGATTCACAGTTCTTTTCGGTTTGGTGTTTGGATACAGTGACTTTAGTATTTCCTTTTTTTCTCCCTCATTGCATATTAATTGCCCTGTTCTCTTACTCATCCTCTTCACTGTTCTTCTTTTCTCTTGCACAATGCTATATTAAAAATCAGAGTAGACTGGGTATTCTTTGTCAAGACAGTTTTTTTAAACCCTTTTTTTAAATGGAAGATTACTGTAGTTAGATTTAAGTAAGTGACTTGAGACTTCACTGAGTGGGCCATAAATTCAACAGTATATAAATATATATAACAGACAAATAGTTTTCAATTATCTATTAATCTTTTTTTGGTCTGAAACTCTGAAGCTATTAAGAGAAGAATGTAGGAGACATCTTACCAAGAGTCAACTTTGGGTTTTGTCTTTCTGTTACTTGTTTTTTGTTTATTTTTTTCAGAGAATGACATTAGTAATTCGTAACTACTAGCTAAAGCAAATCTGATTTAAAAAGGAAGCACAATACAAAACCCTGGGAGACATTTGCTCAGCTGAAATATAGTGAGTAACAGTAGTGCAATTAGAGTGAAAGGAGTCTTAGGGAAAAAAACAAAAAAGACCTTCTCAGAGTTATTTTAAGATCTTAGGTCATGAGTTAGGTCATGAGCTTCTTAGCATTTGGTGTGGTATCTGAGTCGACCCTTGGATTATAGATCAGGGCAGGTGCAGAGGACTATGCTATAAATACTTTTATCCTTAAGGAGTTCACTAATTTCTTGAATGACAAACCAAACAGAAACATTAGTTCTGAAGAGGAAAATTATTAAAATCATTTAAAGCTTAATTTTCCAACAAATAGTCCCACAGTTCTTAGTTACAAAGCTAAACTGCTCTCCCCCATTACCTAGGAAATGTTAGAGAAAACCTTTTACAGGGTTACAGCATGTGTTCAGCATGACTGGCACGTTCTGGAGTATTTCTGTACTTGTTTGCTGCCTACTGAGCTCTGTAGAGAACTGGCCATCAAGATTCCTGCCTTCTATTTTAGGGCCTTCTCTTGCCTTACAGCTGGAGCATAGATGACCAATTTCCCCAGGGAAAATTTGCTATTTTTATGTTTCTTTTAGAAATATTGTCCCTCAGTCTCGTTAGTGCAAAGCTCTTGGAGATCCTTATAGGATAAGATACACTGACCCTATTAGTAAAACCTGTCTGATTTCATCAATATTGTTTTATTTGTTTTTCTAGGTGAATACAGATGTTTTCAATTTCCTATTTTTGATAACATCCTACACTCATGTTGTTGGCTCCCTTTGCCCAAAAGGAACATTCCTGTTTTACAAGGGCAGCAGAGGTCCCAGAGCCCTTTGAGAAATTGGTTTGTATTTCATTTATATTTGCCTCCCTGTGAGGGAACACTCCATTTTTCAGTGACACATACAGGCCTATGAGTTCACTCTGACTGACCTAATTTGAATCCTTAATAGTCTTTCAGGGGGGATGTTTCCTAGAACTGGCAGAACCAGTTGTTTAGGTGTCATTTCCTGTATATTCCTTAAAAAAAAAAAATGAAAAGAAAAAAATCTAGGAGATGAAGAAGTAGGAAAAGCAACTCCAAGGGCATGTTTGTAGTTTTTTCCAAGTGGTTATGTCCACCTACTCTTTTGTTTGTTACCAGACTCAACCCTCTATGACCAACCCAATCTATGCCCAAAGAGCAGATCCTCCTCAAGGCAAATTTCTGCCTATGTCAAGGGATAGGTGATATATCATTATATAAACAAGTCCCAGCCTTACTCCGGGAAACTGTACTGTATTGTCAGTAAGCCTGAAGTGTGGCATCACATGGTCACAGGATGAGTTGTGGACTTCAAAACCAGGTATCCTTTCCTGGTGCTTTGAGTTGGCTGTCTTGGTTTTCTAAAGAGCCCAATTAAATTAACAGAATTCAAAATTATTTCAGTAGGTACTCCCCAGAAAAAAGTGAAACTGCTGCTAGGCAGTTCCTGCACCATTTGTTGATGAGATGAGATGACATAGATGAGATGAGCCTCTATGAAAAACAAAAGGTAACAAGTGACATTAGAGACTTGATATTAAAAACGAAGTTGTGCTGCCTTCACTCTTCAGTATGTAAAAATAATTTGAATACAATCTGTCTTCACATATCAGTTAAAGAGGGAGAGACTATACAAGCTATTTCTAAGCCTACCTTTCTTAGCCAGCTGGAACAGAAATTTCCAAGTAATTGCAATTGTTAATGAAAGATATAGCAAGCATGTTAATACATGTCTGTAGTTTTCATACTCTCTCCAGGAGGAAAAGAAAAATTAAATCATCATCAGCCAGTTCAGCCCCATGGATACAGGTCATCTTGCTAGAAACAAAGCTTATTAACTGGAAATTTTCATGTAAGTAGAACTTAAAGATTTTTTTTTTTCCTGTGGAGATGATAGGACACTTGAGGTATTTTTAAAAAAGCCTTTGAGTTCCTTTCTTTCTGTCTGTATCTCATACTTTCTCCTGTATCCTAGAGGATCCCATGTCATGGCTAACATTCTTTTAGAAAAATGGAGATGCACAGGCATTCTTTTAAGAGCCTATCAGCACCACTCCCAAATTAGCCTGACAGGACACTGTTTGTTTCGTTTTGCAAGACATTTGCTTTCCCCAAAGCGAGAAGAGCTACCTCAGTGAATTCCTAGCTGCGATACTCTATGCTTTTTAAGGCATCTTTTGTGGCAGAGGAATAAATTCTCCTAAAGTAGGGTCAATACATACTGGTACATTTATCAATGCAGTCAGGTTGTTTAACAATATGTAACTAGGTATCTTTTAAATATTCACTGTACTTACTTCAGAAAGGCCCTAATCTGTTCTAATTGACTATAGTGTAAAATCAAGATAAGTGCAAAGAGAAAAACTACACTTTGGAGTTGCTTGCAACTAAATCTGTAGACTTTTTCCGTAACGTCTTCTACTGTGTTTTAAAACATTCTGTGGCAGTGCAATGTTTTACTCAATAATTTTTAGTGTTATTGTTGTAGTTTGGTTATTAGACCAATGCAGTGAGAAATCATCTTTTCTTTGAGTAAGCATAAGGAAAACTTCTACTTTGATAGTGGACTTTTGCTCCCTAGGAGCAGTACACATGAATCCTCTTGTCTAGGTGTGAGCCTCTCTATTTTATCCAGTTTGAATGTGAATTCAGAGTATGGTCTTTCTGAGGACTTGGGGAAGGTAACTTGGTCTAAACCCTCATCAGGGGGTTTTCCTGTCTTGTAGAGCTGAAGCAGCTTGTTTAAGATCTCCAGGAGCTGGCCTCCAAGGCCTGCAAATCCAGCCCTTACTGCCCTGGCAAGTACGATAGGTCAGAAGCGGTAGGACATTCCCTCCTCATGCAAAGTAACATAGCTTCAGCTGATCCAGTGACAGCACCAGGGAGGAATTTTCTGCTACACGTACTGAGTATAGACAAAGAGGCTACCTAATTTTCTTTGTGGAACCCAAATCCTGTGGGACTCACGCACATCCCTGTACTTTCTACGCTGTACAAGGGAGCGTGTGTCCTGAGCAAGACACAACGTGTTGCGTCTTGCTCACTCTGCTGATGAGACTGTCAGAGACCCACCAGAAGTGAATTAACTAGGTCTCCACTTAATTATATGTTATTTTGCTGATTGTCAATCTGCTGCTGTTCCTCGGTGGCATTTCGAAGGGTGCAAGTCATTTCTGCAGCTAGTTTCCCTGCCCCAGCTTTTCCCGGGCTCCATCCCTCGAAGCTCTGGGTACCCCCGGCAGGGCATGGCCCCTCCACTGTCCCCGTTGAGGGGCGCAGTAGGTCCCGTCCGCCTTTTCAGTTCGCTCTTGGCGCCCTTGAATGTGCAGGACCGAGGCACGTCTCCCTGCAGGGCCAGGAGCCCCGGCCAGGTACTGCCGGTGCACTTGGGAAGCACTGGCAGCCGCCGGCACCTCTGCTCTGTTCCGACACTGCCCTGGAGGTCAGGGGCGCACCTCAGCCCCTTCTCCTCGGTGAGGGTCCCGGCGGAAGCCCTGCCGTGCCCTCAGCCCTCCCCGGGTCTCGCCGAAAAGTCTGGGCTTCGTGCTCGGCGCTGCGCGGGCCGGCCCGGCGCCCCGGCGCCCGCCGTTGCTGCAGCCTGGCTGTTGAGTAGAGGTGCCCCCTCCTCCTCTCCTCCTCCGGCTGCCGGGGGAAGGTCTCCGAACGCATTCGATCCGTACGTGCATGCGGTTAACCCCTGACTGCCCGTCCTGCAGCCCCCGTGCCCCGCGTTCCCCTGCCGCCTGGTGCGATCGTCTCCGCCACCCTCCTGCTGTAGAACAGATTGATTTCCACGGGTGGGGACGGCTCCAGCACGGAGCTAGTGTCAGCCAGACGCCCTGCCCGCTGCGAGCAGCCTTCGCGCCCGTCTCCTCCGCTCCCCGCGCTGCGGCATGCTGGCTTTTTTTTTTTTTTTTCTCCCAGGAGTAGCAGCGAAATGTCCCGTCCTGCCTATTTGGAAATGGGAACAAATTGCTCCCCCGCCTTACCTCGCCCATCGCATCCCATATATAGTCATATCTACGGTCAAATGGCAAGCGGCAGCGAATGGGAAGACTGTGCCTCCCAAAAAAACCCGGGGGGCATTGAGAGAGGCAAAGGGGTAGGGACTAAAGGAGGANCGGACTCGGGGCTGTCCCGCAGTTTTTCAAGTTCTTCTTTCGGGAGCAGTTCGCGCGGGGACGCGCCCTAGCCCACCGCCACCATGGATGNGAAAAAAAAAAAAAGCCCTTTCCAAAAAAGTATTGGATGTCTTGAGGAATGCAGTCAGCCCCCTGGGAAAGTACATATCTTGAAGCTGGACAAGGAGAATGCCTTGGACAGAGCCGAGCAAGCCGAAGCGGACAAGAAGGCAGCGGAGGAGAGAAGCAAGCAGGTCTGCACTGAGGGCCCGGGCGCAGCCAGCGCCGGGGCGCAAGTCTTTCGAGACGACTCATCTCTTTTTCTTTTTTCCTCCTCCCCTCTTCTTCCCCCATCGCCGTACCTTGTTGTATTCCACCCCCGCGCCCTGCAGAACTGGTTGAACTTTCCCTAAGGCAGAGCTCCAGCCTGGCAGCCGCCGGCTGAAGGTTCCCGGGGGCGCGGCAAAAGGTCCTTCCCCCGTCCCCACCATTCTAGCTGGGGAGCAGGGCCCTGGGACAGCCGCGTGGCCTCTGTGCCTTTGTGATAGGAGCATGGCTTAGAGAGGCTGCCTGGAACACCTAGTTAGCACTGGAGAGATGTGCTGCGATTTGACAAAGGACAGTCAAAGCTGTGTTCCGCACTCCAGCATCTCTCAGCAGATTTGTCCGATTCCAGCTGCCCACCCCCCCACCCTTCTCCAGACTCATGTCCCATTTTATTGTACTTCTCCAACCCCCCTCCTTTACACCTGGGGCTTTATTCGATTCGGGGAGGGGAACATATTGTTTGCACTCTTCTGGGAGATCCTGAAGGAGGAGGGAGGAAGGAGAATGACTTATAAATCAATTTCCCACTTTTCTAAGCCCGGGGAGAAACATATTTGTGCGTTATATTTCCTCTTGTGCACCTAGTTAGAGGATGACATTGTGCAATTGGAAAAGCAATTGCGTGTGACTGAAGATTCAAGGGACCAAGTGCTGGAAGAGCTACACAAGTCTGAGGACAGCCTCCTCTCCGCAGAGGAGAATGCTGCCAAGGTATCGTGCCCTTGCTGCAAGCAAAGAGGATCTAACTGTCTCTCCTTCTCTCTCTCTCTGTCCGTCTGTCTTTTTCTGTCTCTTCTGCACTTGCACCTCTCCTTCTGCACGATCACGCTGCCTGCTGCACCTTTTCCTGCCCGCCCTCCCCTCTGCACCACTTTCCACCCATATCACAGCTGGAGGACGAACTGGTGGCTCTACAAAAGAAGCTGAAGGCCACTGAGGATGAGCTGGACAAATACTCCGAGTCCCTTAAAGATGCACAGGAAAAGTTGGAACTGGCTGACAAAAAGGCCACAGATGTAAGTTACCCCCATCCCTTTCACCACAAGCCTAATAGAGAAACCACACACTCCCTCTGCTCAGGACAGCCTGGACTCCTACCCAGCACCACTCCAAAGCTTTGGTGATGGCAGGGTCCAGGCACCTCCTGGGCAGGGAGGTGGGAAACACAGCACTGCCTCCCTGCATGAGGCTTGCACACTATCAGAGGCATTTGATTTGGTTTCTGCTCACTTGACCTGTGCTTTTCATGTGTACTTGCCACTCTAGATGTGGAAGTAAAGAATGGTGTTTTGCCTGTTCAGGTGATGGGTGAAACAGCTCAGGCTGGAAGAACATTGTCTTGATAGTGAAACAGAATCAGAGAGTTAATAGCAAGTAGGTGCAGGAGAGGGAGATCCAGAAGAGCAAGGGCTGCTAGCTCTGTCTTCAAGAGAGCTGTTCCTAGGCATGCATGTGCTAGAACTGCTGCTAGACTACTAGTTTGGTTCACTGGTCCCTGAGATAAAAGGTCCTCTCCTACTTTGTTTTTCCCTTGGAAATCAGTGGAACTGCTTCACTTATGAAAGAAAAGTTCAGTCTTGTGTGACAGAAAATCATCTGGAAGATGATACTTGCTAGTTTTGCAGTTTAGAGGACAGGGATCCTGGAAGCAAGCTGGGAGATATATATAGCTCAGCACTTTATATGGTAATAAGGCAAGGGCCTGTGCGTCTCCCAGGCCCTCATCCCACCCACCTGTCTATCCCTGACGTGCATTTAATGGATTGCATGCATGGAACCGTAAGAGTATATTGTCTGGGCAGTTAAGGTCCTGGTTTCTATTGCTGCTCTTGGACAATTCAATTCTCCCTGAGTAAATCTCAGGACTGAATTACAGGATTAGGTGAAACTACAGTATTTCCAAAGCAATAACCCTCCTTTTCCTGTAGCTCAGTTTTTAAAGCCAACCTCAAAGCCATAATGGAAAGGAGTTGCCACAAATGAAACAAGCAAAGTATTTCAGGGGGAGGAAGGATAGTTTCAGAAAGGGAAATCTTACAAACAACAACTTTGCGTGAAAGACAACACACTTTTATTTTATTTCTAAAAGGAAGAAAGAATAAAAAAAAGGTTTAGCTTCAACATGGCAATTAAGTTAAATAGCTTTGATAGAGAAGCCAAGAACTTAACAAACAGAAGTGTGCAAAGGAACAGGGGAGAGGGTCCTGTGTATAATGTGGATCAGATGTCTGCTCTGCATGGCTGCCATAGGAGAGGCAGCTTCCTAGCAGGACGTTTATTTAGCTTGTTCAAAGGAACTGCATATAGATACAGGGGAGATATTCCTTATATGGAAAAGTATGCAAACTATTTGGAAATAGCTTGCCTAGGATGAAGGCAGGAGAAATGCTACTAGATTCCCATTCTGAAACTAAGGATCTTCCTAACTGATCCCCATGCCATCTTCCCCTGCTGGAAAGCAGCATTTGGAAGCTAGTTGAGGGCAATTTTATTTGCAGTCTTCCCTCAGGTGGAGGGTGGGAGAGTGTCTGGCTTGTTTTTATCGAGATAAATGCCGTATTTATTTGTATGGACGGAATATGTCTGACATTTTAGGGACGTATTTATTTTTTGGCAACGCAGAGTATCTTTGGGGCATTGCAGTTGACCCAGTATTTGCCTTTTTAGTTCGGATAGTTCCAAGCCTTAGGAAAAAGGCACGGGCAGGGAGGGAGTGTCGGCTCGCTGGAATGGACTCGCCTTACACTGGGATGAGGAAATGTTACCTGTCCGGTATGACTCATCCCCCAAAAGCCAGGCACATCCGCGGAGCGACCCCACCTGGGAGGGCGCAGCTGCAGCCTCCTCTCCCCTCCCCGTGTCTCAGGAGCCAGGCCGGGTGCAGCAGCACCAAGGTTGTTTGGTGTGGTTTTATGACGCTCATATGGGGGCTGTTTGCGGGAGGAAATGTGGGTCTTGACCCCGGGTCGGGTCCGGTCCGGTCCGGCCCGCGGGACCCCGCGCGCTGTGCCGCTAGGCGGCGCTGCTGCCCCGGCACATCCACCGGGCACGGCC
>VZTN01034720.1:807677-859834 GCA_013400515.1 Erpornis zantholeuca | reverse complement strand
CCGGGGGTTGGGGGCGGGGGGCGCTGGGCGTGGGTCCCGGGGCGCGGCTGCCTAGCCTTAGTTCCCGGCCGGCGGGGCTAGGTCGCTTCCTTCGCCGCCGTGTCCGACAAGATGGTTGTTACCTGCCGGCTGGCCGCGGGGTCGGCCCGCAGTGCTGCGCTCCCCGGCTCAGTAACCCGAGTGCTGCGTAGGGCGGACCCAGGTGCGGTGCGCAGGGAGACTGCACTGGGTGTGCTGGCCAACAGCAAAACCCCGAGCTGGAATGAGGTTAGACTTAGGCGAGATGTTTGAGATTACGTGTTTTGTATTAGGCTATGAGCAAGGTTTTATGGGATTTTTCTTTCCACAAGTCCTAGTTCTCTTATCCCGTCCAGACGAGTTCATCTGTGGGAAGTCAGCATGGCGACTCTTGGGAAGTACGTAAGACTTCCCACTTGAAATGGGCCACAGTACCTGACAACATCCTAACAACGTGAGCGTACAGCCCCAGTCGCTGGACATCTGTAGTGTGTGTTGTTCATCAAGGCTGCTCGCCAAGAAGGGAAAGGAACTGTAGGCTTGGTTTTAGGCAGAGACAAGATCAGGTGTGTGCAGCACAGCAGCACACATCTCCGGAGCCGAGAGATGTAATTATGGGTGGCAGTCACAATAAGAAAACCTGATAGGGCTGTTGTTTGTCTTACCACTGACCTTTGGGAGTTCCAGCAGCTGTAACTTAATGTTTCCTGCTATAAAATGTACAGTGTTCTTTGAGGCAGTTTTAGCGTCTTCAGTGGTTGTATAAAAGCGAAGCAAAATAACAGATTTCTTGTGTAGTTTATTACAATAGAAAAAATGGCGATTATTTGATTTCCTTATAATATGGGCCTTTCTGCACATTCTGGGCAGAAAGTTCAAAGGAAGAGCCTCCTGATTACTTGCAGGTGATCTTTATGGAGCAAAATATGGCTACTTGTGCTTGTGTAACTATTGCACTCTTGCAGATCACTTGGCATATCTATTTTTTTTTCAGTCAATGACCATAAGTCATTAACTTACTTCATAAAGGTTTCTGATTTTAAAAATCTTGTGCTTGTTTTCTAAGCTTTATGGAGTAAAGGACACTAATATTCCTACTTCCAGTAATAATAATGTATTATTCTGAACAACATGCTAAGGAATTTCTATTGAAATGGGAAGTTTTACATTTTGTGGCAGAAGGAATAGTGCTGGAGGAGGGATTACAGCCTTCTAGTGAAGTCTTCCCTTAAGAGCTCAGCTACATTGCAGTAAGGCTTAAGACCATAAAGGTTAATGTTTTTCTCTTCCCTGGAGTTGGTTTATGGGGATGATGCAGAATTCTGCAGAGTACATCTACATAGTATTTAAGTTTTTGTGTGGAGGGGTCAGTGCTGGGGTGAATAAAGGCTAAAAACTCAACTCCCAGGCACATGTACATGTGTTTTTTCTACAGTGCTGGCTACAGATGAGGGGTTTTATTGTTGCAGCTGTATTTCTGTATGCTTGAGGAGGGAGGCTTTGAGAGCACTGCAGCAAACGAGCTAAGGTGTGAATCTGCCCCTTCCCTCAGTGGTAAAGCCTTACATGTACAGCGTGTGAACAGCTAGGGTTGTTATGTGAGGGTTTTTTTTCTTCCTGTGCAAGGTACAGATACGCAAACAATGAAAAAGCTACAGCTGTGGCCAAAACGTAGCACAGCCTCCAGTTTTTGATTGTTAAACCAGATTGTTAAAAGTTTCAAGGCTGTGATTAGCAGCCATTCCCTTAAAAAAGAATCTTCTGGTTTGAGTACATACATCTCAAGGGGCTGTTGGTAATTACGTTTTAAAAATGCATTTTTCTTCCTTCCTGTGAAAAACAGAATCTCCCCTATAACAGTAATAATTAACACCCAATGGTAACTTATCCATGTCATCGCTCATTGTAAAAATATGTGGTGTATAAGTGCTGCTGCAGAAACGCAGGTTATGTTTGCATGGTAGCAGTGGGAGTGCCCCTAATGTCACTGGGGTTTTTTCCTTCCTTGCCATATAAGGAGAGAAGTCCTGCTCTGCCGAAGAATAACTGGGGCCATATAAGGCTGGTTGGTAAATCCTTAGTGAGTTACTGGAGCAGGAAGTGAAAGCTTGAACTTTAGTCACCCTGTGTTTTCGAAGCATATTTTAAGCTCTTATCATGGCGAGGAGTCTTGACATGATAATAATTAACTTGTAACATTACAAATTTCCCTAAGGTAGCCTTTATGAAAGGTTATTTTCTTTCTTAAATCTGAAAGTTCAAATTCTTACTGTTTTAAAGCCAGAAGTCCAAAAACACAGGTTTGGAATACTACTGCATTATTACATGGCTAAATATTTTATATTTGGGTTAATGTGGATCGCTCAGGATGAAGTCTCTTCTGGTTCTGTGTGTTCACTGCCAATGCATATTAATGTTCAAAAATAGAATTGCTTCCCTGTTTATGTGTTGCTTTCAGTCATTCTAGGAGGACATCGTTACTTTTATGTCAAAGGTTGTTTTACTTGTCTGGCCTGTAAGTTTTCCTTTTTTGTGTTATGTACAGCAAAATCTTTGCTGTGGACAACTGTATCCAGCTATGGTTAGAAAAGAAAAAGTACCAAACTGATATTTTCGGTATCTACTTTTGCCAGAGGATTGGTTCCCCCCTCCACTAGACATCATAGGAAATTCAGATGGGTATTTCTTCACATGTAGCAAATATATATCATATGTGCTAGTTTTCAGTGCTACTTAAGTGTTATTTTCTGAAATCATTGACTTTTTAGAATAGTTACTCTTTTGTATATACTTTGTGCTTAATAGAGTTTTGAAAGAAAGTAAGTTTAGTAAGGAGGTTACCACAAGAAGGCTGTTTTAGAACTTTTTCTGCGACTTAAGCAAGTGTAGGTTTGAGACTGTCAGAAGTAAGAGCTTGTAATGATAAGAGGCAGATGAGTTGCAAGTGTTATACAGAAGGTTAAGTGAACAGGTAATTCAAGAAAGGGAAATTTCAGGGAAGGTTGAGGATGGAACTATTGGAGGAAAAAACCCAGATGTTTTAAGGGATTGCTGCATGTACCATCAGGGCCCTTGCTGGTGCCTTTTTTGTCAACTCTTGGACAGCTTGCCTGTAAACAAAACTTCTGGGTATTCGGGCACTTCTTAAATGTTCTCATACTCTCTGTATGTCAGCTGTCTCATTGCAAATGCTGATCCAGGTGTGGTTTTACATGTTTACACTGAACCCTTCTTATGGAACTCAAGGAAATGGGACAATTCTTACAAAATATGGTGAAAGGTCATAATAAAGAAATTGGGATAACAGAAGAATTGAGTAATTAGTTTGTGTTGATCTGATTAAAAAAAGGGGAGGTCTGTAATTAATGTCTGCAAATACAATAACAGAAAATATTTGGGTAATGGCGCATAATTGTTCCTGTGCAGTTCTTTCTAGTACAAATTGTACAGTCCTTGATGTGCTTTATTGAAAGGAAGCATTAATCACTTTTTTCCTCTGTTAAGCAATAATCTCACAATTCAGTGATGTCCATCTCAGTGTATGGACTTTTTAATGGATGAAGTCAGAAATTACAGAAGTGCTGTTAAATGGCACTAGCAGGTAATGAGATAACCTTCTACAAGGGAAGATGTGTGCCTTACTGTGAATTAATTTCTGTTCTTCCTGTGCTTAGGCTGAGAGTGAAGTAGCTTCTCTGAACAGACGCATCCAGCTGGTTGAGGAAGAGCTAGATCGGGCTCAGGAGCGCTTGGCTACTGCCCTGCAGAAGCTGGAGGAGGCCGAGAAGGCTGCAGATGAGAGCGAAAGGTGGGTGGGGCCACGCCTGAATGGATTGTTACCCTTACGACAAAGATCATAATTGCCAGGGTGTGGGTTAGGGAAATAAATTAAGCCACTCCTAGGTCTCTGAACATGTGTAATCTGCTCCTCCTTTGCCTACATGGACTTCAGTTACTGCTTGTCTATAGAAATGTCCAAAATATTAGGGCTTGGATTCTTTTTCAGTTGTGAAGATGAGGTTTAAGTGTGGTAGGTCTTTTGATGTATCATGTCACATCATGGGGAAACTGCTTGGCCCAGCCCAGACTTCTCTCAGTGGGTGACAACTCTTGTGCTGGTGGGTAATTCTTACTTTCCTTGTGGGTCAAAAATCTCACCTGGAGAATAGCAAAGCACTGGAAAAGGCTTTGATTCTCTTATTGGCAAGATTAGTACATAAAGGTGAGCAAAGGAAATAGACTGATAATTCCTTCAGATCTCCAGAAGTCCATAATGTAAATTAGGAACTTAGGATTTGTGACTCTGGAAGATCTTTGCTCTTCTTCCAGTTGCAATACTGTAACACAGTTGTAATTTATGTGTACCTTTTATTGTGAAAGAACCCACACATTCTGCATGTGTATTTCTGGGTTACTAAGGATGCAGTCTGTTTAAAAGAAATGTGCCAGAGATTCACAGTGTATTTTGAAACATTTAAGATAATTTTGGATCAGACATGTACAACACACAGTGTTTCTTGTTATGAAGGAGTTAAATTTTGCTTATGCAGAGCACTGAGAGCTTCTAGTGCTCTGACATGGCAAAACCCAGGGGAGTCTGGCCCATAAACATGATTCTTGTCAGTCCTGCAAGGGTTGTAACATGTTCTTGATGAGTGTAAAAGCACAGATGTTTTCAGTCTTCTTGTTAGGTCTTTAGAAACAATACCATTTATTTACCCTTCTATAAGATGAGTTTTTCTTCTAGTTTAAAATGAAAAAGAATACTACAGCTGAACTACAGTAAGAGCTAAACCAATCACCCTTTTTCTTCCTTCCTAAGACATGTTTTGTTCCTTGTTTCTTGAACTTCTGAAACGTGAGTGCACAGGACTAATCTATGGTGTGAAGACTCAACTGTCTGATGTGTTTCCTTCACCTGAATACAGCTGTCTGAAAGTCACATACCACAAGGAGTAGGGCTGGAGATAAACTGGCAAGCCCTGAACCTTGCATTTCCTGTTTTTCACGTTTTTCAGAGGAATGAAGGTCATTGAAAATAGAGCCCAGAAGGATGAAGAGAAGATGGAAATCCAGGAGATCCAGCTTAAAGAGGCTAAGCACATTGCTGAAGAGGCTGACCGCAAGTATGAAGAGGTCAGTTCTTGAGTGCAGGTCATCTCTTTCTAAAGCCCATTAGGCTGTGCCTATAATTTTGTTTTTCTCCTTTGCCTTTTAATTTCAAAAGATCACAAACACCACTCTTCACAGCTGTGGAGGGAAAACTAGGCACCCACATACCTCAGGGGATAAGGTGACAGGACATCTATGCTTAGATTTTTGCACTAAAATGTTTGAGAGTATTCCCTAAGCTCCTAGGGAGATTAATATTTTTCAGTTGCCTTTTGGTGAAAGAAAGGGAGGTCTTGAAAAAAGTCAGATAACTGAGTCTCAAATGAATAATGTCGATGTCACATAAAACTCACGTGTTGACCAAAAAATGAAAGAGGCCCAGCCCCCAGCTTTGTAAGTTTTAGAAACAGGTGACTTGTGGTGCAGCACCATAATATCCCTGACTGTCCCTTGCCTGTCCTTGCAGGTGGCTCGTAAGCTGGTGATCATTGAGAGCGACCTGGAGCGTGCTGAGGAGCGTGCTGAACTATCAGAAAGGTAAGTGTAGAACTTAGACATATGTGAGGTGCTAGAAGAGAACTATAACTGCATGAAATGTTGGCAGCACACTGTGTGTTCAGCTCAAAGCTATGTTTGCTCATTTACTGTAATCGTTGAAATAAATGGTCAGTGCTGAAGTAAATGTGTTCTGTGTGTGTGCGCGTGTGTTTTGTCACTGCATGCTGTACCTGCACACTGATTTTGTGAATGGCTTTTGTGCATTTCATGTGTTCACTAACAGCCAAGTCCGACAGCTGGAAGAACAGTTAAGAATAATGGATCAAACCTTGAAAGCATTAATGGCTGCAGAGGATAAGGTACTGATACTAATAAACAGTTTTTAGGTTTAACTGCAACCCAAGTCTTTCAGCTTCCATAGCCGGTTAGCTCACTCAGTAGTAACAAATAAGTCCTTGCTATGCTCTTTACTCTCTTTGCATCTTGCTTTGGTGGTTTTCTTTGGTCTCTTTTTTTTTTTTTTTTTGTTTATTTATTCATTTTTACCTTTAAAACTGATCTCCTGTGCAGCCAAAAGAAGCTGAACTGTCTCATGTGTAAAAGCTCTAAATGTTTCTGTGTAAGCCAAAACCTGTAGATAAATTTCTGTCTGGTCATCGTCTTAATGTGCACTTGAAATGGCATTTGGCATCACAAAGAGTTGTTTTCAATCTGTGATGGATCAGCTGCTTTTGAGGCTGTTCTTTTGCCCTGTAATTGTTTTCATTTTTCTCTATCTTTTCCCCCTATTTTCTCCTGTTTCTTTTGCTTGACTGAATCTTCCATCCGCCCCTTTCCTGCCTTCCCTCCGAAATAACAGCAAATGTGCTGAGCTTGAAGAGGAGTTGAAAACTGTGACCAACAACCTGAAGTCGCTGGAGGCTCAGGCTGAGAAGGTAGGCTAGAGACTTATGTGAGAATGTGTCCCTTACATTGTCATCTGGCCTGTGGGGTTTTCTTTGTATGCTGATGGCTTTGCAGCATTTCAGCAGGGCCATTGTCAGTAGAGGCATTTGGATTTACTGCTCAATTCATATTTGGCTCCTGTTGGGACATAACATATCTTCTAGTTCCAAATAGGTCAGTGTTATTTGGCCACATGTTCTGTTGGGTGCTCTGACAGGGTTAAGTATTACTTACTGAATGTCCCTCAAAATGGCATTGTGTACTAACATTAAGCTTCTCCAAACGACATTCCTCATTAAAATTGTAGTACTAATTTCTTCTCAAAGTTCCCACCATATTTCACTGGAGTGTAACTCAAGGGAAGTTTGACTTTTGTAATAAACCATATTACCACAGCCTTGCAAGTGGAATTAATTTAATTTTACCTATAATATTTTCTTGTGTACAGATGATCTACTACAAGAGTTTCAAAGGCAGGGTTTTTTTGGTGTATTTAGAATACCCATCTAATACCTGTGATCCTCTTTCAAATTACAGTACTCCCAGAAAGAAGACAAGTATGAAGAGGAGATTAAAGTTCTGACTGACAAACTGAAGGAGGTAAAATTAGAGCTGTTTTTTGCAACATATCTGCCAATGCATCTTTGATTCTTTTAGTATAAACACTACTTTGATGCTGTAAGGATGAGCATACAATTTTGGAAACAGTTTAATATTAAGTATCTCCCCTAGAAAATAATTTATATTAGCCTTATTATTTGACTCCTCTCATTGTACTTCTTTCGTCATTTGAATTTTTTCTCCTCTAAGTACTGTATGTGTGTTTCCTAAAGTAGTCTGTGTTTCTCCTGATTTCAGGCTGAGACCCGTGCTGAGTTTGCTGAGAGGTCAGTAACCAAGCTGGAGAAGAGCATTGATGACCTAGAAGGTACGGGGGTTTGTTTTTCTACTTACTGTGGAAATACATATGTCTTATTCTTCTCTTGTGTGGGGGTTTTTGTTGGTTTTTTTTCAATACCCAGTTCTACTGGGATGACTTATCCCACTTACATAAATGGGTCTGCCTAAAGAGCAAAGTAGAGAAAATATTTTCCAAATGAAATGCATTTGATAACTTAAATGCTTCAGGTGAACAGTGTTTTGCTCTTTCTTTTGCCTGCTTCCTTTTCTTTCATATTCTCAAGACTCCTTTCATTTTTTTGCTTTATACCCTTCTATTTGGAGGTATATAAATGTATAGGGTAAATGATCAGATGACAATTGTTATTATCAACTTAGCAAAAAGCTCATGAAGAGCTGCATTATGTTTGTAATAATTAGGAATGTTGCAAGCTAACCTCATTTATTACTGTGATAAGAACGGGTCAGGGCAGGCATTTTGTGGTGCAGACCAGTTGTCATGTTTTCATCAAGCTAATAGGTTGTATACATAATCAGAAGGACAGCTTATTTAACTTTGGAAGGTTTGTTTGTAAGGTTTTGATAAATCTATCAGAACTGCAGCGGAGTAGTAGAATGTGCTTTCTGCCTCTGGAGAAAATAATTCAGTAGGACTTTGTAATTAGAAGCTATATGGAGTTCACTATTTAGGTGCATTACACTAAGTCTAGGATTTTAAGAAGCTTAATTGCGTGGCGTGACAGGCTGGATTCTGCATCGAATTTCTGCATGAAAAAGATGTTGAAATGCCTAAGTAGCTGCTGAAAATTTATGATCCCTGACTCAGGAAGGAAGCAGAGAAGAAAGATAAGTGTTTAGAAGGAACAAAAATTGCTGTAAGTTTGACATGACACTTTAAAACCACACAGAGTGGTTAAAAAAAAAAAAAAAGTGGTAGAAAATGGTAACATCCTCCTTGAGCCCCATTTTTGGAACTTTTCTCCTTAGCTCCTGTGTGCCTTCCTAATGTGCATTAAAACAAAAATCCAGGACAGTGAAACATGGATTTTTGCTTCTTTTGTACTTTTTCTCTTCTTGGTTTTCTGTGTATCACAGGTTGCTCCACTGGCAGTGCAGTTAATGAACTTGTTGCATAGAACTCTTCACTCTTTTCTTTCTTTTATTCTTCTCTAACTTTGTTTCATTTTGTCTGTCACAACACTTCCTGTGCACTCTTCCCATTTCCTACGGCTTCTGGATGGTATCCCGTGCCACCTCCTTCACCTTCCATCCCACGATCCTGCTCCATTTCCTTGCACACCTCTGCCTTCCCTGGGGGAACATTAGATGAGCTCTATGCTCAGAAACTGAAGTACAAAGCCATCAGTGAGGAGCTGGACCACGCTCTCAATGATATGACTTCCATGTAAATGTCTTCCCAGCTTGTGCCTGCTCCTGCTTCCCTGCCCTCACTGATTGCGCGGTACCAGCCTTGTGAAATGATGCTCCCTGGGTAGTGGGAGATGCTTTCCTTTAGAGAGAATAGGTGTACAAAATACCATGAACAATTGCTTTACCCTGGCAAAGTGTGGGTGAGTGTTGTGCCAAGCCTGGTAAATACTCATGGTGATTTTGTAAGCTTGTGGTTACTCTTTCATTCTGTGTCTGCAACCCTTGAGTCTTCTGGTTGCCCTTTGTTTGTAGCTCTGTGTTTATCCTTTCAGTTCACCTCTGTTCAAACATTATCTACCAAGCCCATCATGTTCATTTTACCAAAGAAAATTGCCTTGGTACCTGTTGCATTCAGAGTATATTCCTTTGCCTGCTGTTGCAGTTTTTGCTCTGGCAAAGTTCCTACAAAAATATCAGAGAAATTCAGGTTTAGCGATATTCTCTATTAATGACAGTAGAAAGTGTTTATCTAAATTTCCTTAACTGCTCTGAAAATTTCAGTTGTTATCATTAAATTACAAGTGTGGAAATAGATTTTAAATATATGGTCATTTAAACTCATAAAGGCAACAATTGAACTGTAGGTTGCTTCTGCATGTATTTTGAATAGCAGTAGTAGTTTCATTTGCATACACCAAAAATGTGGCAATACCAACTTTAGTCATGAGGAGAAAAATAAAAAATGGCAGGAAAGCAGGAGAGTCAGCAGCTGTAAGGTGTGACTCATTTGTGCAGTGCTTGACACAAACTGGACTCTGAACAGAGGTGAGCTGTGCTACCTCCACCTTCCCATGGTTAAACCCTTCACTGGCATGTACACTGCAGCTGGCACGGGAGAGGGGAAGAGCTGTGGCTCTCAAGTGCTTAGGAGGTGCAATGTTTGATCCCAGCACTCCCTTTTGGAAGCCCAAGTGTGCTTTCAATAAGGCATCAGGTTTGCTTAGAGCTTGAAATGTATTTTGTGTGCATTCATATTTTAAATGGTTTTTTCTTAATGTTTTTTTGTCCCTATGTCTGTTCATTGCTTTCTTCCCTCTCTCTTCCAGCATTTTAGTAGAGGTCTCATGTTGCCTGCTTTGTATGCTTTGATTTTTTGTTTTTAAATTCCTTCCCAACATATGGTTTTGCTCAGTGGCTTATCAAGCAAATTGATTTCTTTTTTCCTCCTCTGTATACTGAGATTACAAAATTTCTTGAATTTGGGATATTTCTAAGTGGAAAACAGACTTTAAATTGAACTATACTGGTACATGAGGACATGATTGTAGCATTCCAGTCCCAGCATGGTGTGCTGTTTCTCTAGCATAGTCATCTCAGCATGCTGGATTCTGCTGTGCCTTTGCTGCTTTTTGGGAAGTCTTTACTTCACCTTTTTTCATTTTCTACCTTATCTCACTTTTTCTTTTCATGCAGATAATTTTCTTTGCTTCACTTCTCCAAAGACATCTTCATCGGGTTGGATAAAACATCTTTCCAAGCTTTGGATGTTTCATGGGTTCATTGTCCTGTCTTCTAGCTTAGTTGACACTTCCTCTATCATCTGTCTCAGAACATGCTCTGTTTGTGCTCTGCTGTACAGAAACTACATTTCTCAATGTAAAATAAATATCCCAGCTGTATCCCTTTTGCTATTCCTTTGCTTTTTATTTATTTAAATTACTGTTGAAGTTATTAATAAAATTTGCGCATTTTTGCCATTAGGGATTTCATTTTTAGGTGTTTCCATTTTATAGCTGAAAACACTTTTGCCTGAATGTTAACAATGCCAAGCCAGTTAGTGCAGTGTGTGGGATGGTGTGAAAACTGAATAGTTATTATCTTAGTTTTTCTAAAACTCTGTTGCAGATAGATGTAATAGGAATTTTTCCAGTTGTTATTGTTAGGACAAAATTTGCAAGGACACCACTTCCTTGGGGTCACTCGGTCGTGGGAGCATGGCTGAGAGAGCAGTTACATCCTTGATGTAACCAGATTTTTCACTTTAAAGCCTGACATATTTTCCTAGCTTGATGCTGAAGATGTCTTATCTTTATTTCAATGTGTTAGTTCATTAACTTATAAATTTGAGACAGATTTAAAGAGGCAGGATCCAAAACTTGAAATTCTTTTTTTCACCCAAAAATAATCATTGAAATGTCTTGCAAAAAAGTTTTCCCATTTTTACACCTCAGTTATTCAGCAGAGATATTGCTTGCTAACATTTTGGGGTTTTTACAATATATTTTTTCTTGAGTGGCATGATAGGGTTGGACCTTCATCAGGAAGGTTTTGGTAGCTTTCCACTTGTGCTTAGTTCACACTTGTGTGTTTGAATTGCAGACTCAGGAGAAATGTCTCAAAACTGGAGTAGGAAAATTCTTGTGGTTATACTGTTAATGAAATGATTCTGCTGAAAAGTGGAACATCGTGGATTTCAGGTTTCAGCTGATCTGTCAGTATCTAATTAAGGATGAAGCATTAAATACTGACACCTTGTGCTTTTTTGTA
Organism: Erpornis zantholeuca; assembly: GCA_013400515.1. NCBI lineage: Eukaryota > Metazoa > Chordata > Aves > Passeriformes > Timaliidae > Erpornis > Erpornis zantholeuca. The sequence goes on along the minus strand of VZTN01034720.1, from coordinate 848,443 downwards.
TTGTTATTTGAAACTAGGCAGTTTATTACCTTATTTGAACTTTATTTATGTTACAGTGAAAGAAGTTACTTTCCAGTTCACATTAAAGTGAAAACTGGATTGATTTCTGGTGAGGCTGTCACTCTATATATTGCTAAAGTTCCTAAGCCGCCAAAGCTAAACAAACTCATACCATAGCTGAATTGTAGTTTTTAACTTGTAAAATAATGTAAATGTCTCTTTCTTGTTCAGCTTCAAGATTATTCAGCAGTGCAGTCTAAACTAGATTTTCTCCCCTCCTCAAAACTTGTTTTCCAAATCAGGCTTGCAAATGGATGCATTCCCTTCCTGGCCTGCCATCCTTGGATAAATTTGGCATATACCAGTTTTCGAGCCTATGACACATCCTTATGTTGCTGGCTGTGGGGGGAAGCCCAAGTACAGGATATATATCAGCAATCACTGATAGTTCAAGTAATAAAGTTCAATAACTTACTACTCCTCAACTGACAAACAGTAAGTGGCTGTGTGTGAAGGGTAACCAAATAGAGTAGGATATATGAAAGTTACCCAAATATTATGGGATTAGCATTTTTAAAATGGCTGAGGCTAATATGGCTAACTTCACAAATGCAAGAGCTAGGGGGGATGTGATCAACTGTCACTTGACAGCTGAGCCAGAGTAAAATATGCTACAGCAACTCCAACTTCTTGAGCTGTTGTGTTTTGGTTCATTGTTTTAGCAGTGGTTTTTGTCCACTTAATCCCTTGTAATTCTGGTGTTTCTTAAGAAAAGTAAACAAAAAAGCAAAATCCATTGTATGAACAGCTCTCAGTTTTTAACATAGTGATTTTAAACATCAGTATTAAAATTCTGCCTTTTGTGTCAGTTCTACATGATCAGCTCTGTGCTGGAGGATGACAGATTGCTGGATATAGTACTGGAAATGGGCAGTGCAGTGCAGATCCCCAGGTGCAGAATTCCTGGTCCTGCTGCACTGATCTTGACTCCAGGGAGCTGTTGTGGTTCCCCACTGCAGTGTGGTTCAGCACTCATGTCACCCTTGGTTGTGCTGTTCCATCTCCCATATCTGGCTGTTTCTGTGCCTGAGGTTTCTTGCCAGGAGTGCAGGGCTGGCTCTGCTGAGTGCAGGCTGAGCTTTGCTGGCTCTGCAGAGAGCCAGAATTCCCTGCTCAGCTGCTGGAGCCCCTGCAGTGCCAGGCTCTGCCTCTGGAGCCGATGGAAACATGGCCTGTGCAGAGTCAAGGGCTCACTGTACACTTGGGAAATGCTTTCCCTGCTTTACTGGGGGGTTTCGTTTTTTGGAAAGTTGAGAAATACTGAAAATCTCTGCCTCAATCAGAGAGGAGATTTCTGTGATGACAGGAATTTTAAGTTCACACATTTAATTTTTGAATAACAGCTATATACACTTTGCCAGACAAAGTGAAATTTTAGTTACTCTCAGGTTTTGATGGTTTTTTCCACATATATGTGACATTATCATGATGAGAGAGACAAGATCCCTTTGTAACTGGTGCAGGATCAGGGCTGTGAAATGTGCCCTGGCTTTACTGAGCTGCTGTGGCAGTTTGGGCTGGGGAGGAAGCTGGGAGGAGTTGCTCACCACACAAGCATGTCCTGCAGACCAGCTCACCACACAGCTTTGCCTTTGCTGTGTCCAGTGCCTGCAGGGGAAGAGGATTCCTGTGGAAGCTGTTAGGCAGCTTGTGGAAAGAATCAGAAACAGTCATTTCCTGTAGGGGAATAATCTGGGATCAAAAGGTCAGGAGTGCAGTTGGGCTATTGAGAAGAACATGGACAATTTGAGAACACAAGGTGGTCAAAAGCCATTGTGGAACAATTCTTTCACTCTGCAGAGCAACTCTCACTAAATGTGCTGTCACAACATGGCTGTGGCTGTTCTGTTTCAACATGAATTGTCCTCTCTGTTTGCTGTTTTTGAGCAAGGTGTTCATCCTTCCTTTCAATTTTCACCAAACATGAGTCCTTTTTCTTAGGAAGTAGAACTTGGCAATTTAAACGTATGAAAATGTGTTGATTCCAGTAACACAAGTATATTTTCCTACCACAAATAACATTTAAACCCATCAGATTTTGTAGGAAAGGAGTATGGGCTGAGTCAGACCTGGTGGTAGCTGCCTGCTAGCATCTCTCCTGCTGTTACTTGTGCTGGCTGTGGTGCAATTGCTTTCTCTCTACTGGCAGATGAGGTTCCACCACACCTTTAAATAGTTTGCAAAGAAAAATGGCACTCGTAAAACAAATCTTCCACACACTGTACAGAAGACTAAAGCAGGACTTGGTACCTCTAGGAATATAGCTGCAGTTCTTCCGATTCTATTCCAGTTTGTCTCTCACAGCTGTTCCCCACAGCAGGATTCTTAGCCAGTTCTTCATATGGTCCAATAGCTGTTCCTTGGAGTAGCTATTTAATTCCTAGAGTTCTAGAAACAGAGGTAAAATATTTCTTTGTATGTTACTGAAGTGTCTGTCATGTGACCAGTTTCTTTATTAACTCTTATTTAACTGTTTTCTCTGTCTAATCTGTCTTCATTCTGCCTCTTTTTTCCCTTCTAACCTGCTTGCTGCCTGTACAGACCAACTCTACCAGCAACTTGAGCAAAACAGTCGCCTAACTAATGAACTAAAGCTGGCATTGAATGAGGATTAAACTTTAGTGTGACTATATTGTTGACTTGTTTCAAAATGCCTTCTTCCAAATTTTCTTTAAGAATGAGTCAGTAAATGTAGAAATAAGCAAGAAACCTTGAATTTTTTTTTTTTTTTTTTTTTGAGCTTTTGATTCTGTGGTAAATTATTAAATTCTCAGTTTCTCTTGGGAAAATATGGAAATGCTTCTTCTGGATGAGGCTTTTCATTATGTGTCTGCACACCTATTTTGGGGAGCAGTAAGCTCTTTGGTTGTGCAGTAGCTTCTTTCAATGTAAGTAAAGAGCTACAGCATTTTGCTAACAGTATCCAAAAAGTAACAGCCTGCCTTGCAGAAAGGCACTCAGTTTATCTGGCAGCATGAATTGGCCCTAAGATCTTTACCACAGTCAGAGAAAAATATTCACCAGGATTCATATTTCTGTATTTCAAAACCAACTTAAAGGATACTTACAGCTGTTTTGTCTGGAGACTTTGATGTGATAATTTTGCCTTAATGTGAATTGGGCTTGTATTTGACATTAAAAAAAAAAAAAAAGAATGGGAGCTCCATCTGACAATACCTGATGAGTTTAAAGGTATGCTTGTGTAGTATGAACTTAATATTGCTGGATCCCAGTAGGATGCACCAACAGAACATTATGCTCATTAATTGTATCAAATATGTGTGCTAAATTATTGTCCTATAAAAGTGTGCATGCAACATAAAGCTACTAACTTCGAGTATTTATTTTCTAGAAGAAATAAATTTCTTGAAGGTCACTTCACTGAAAACTATAATAGTTTTAATTTTTTGGTTCTTTGTGTTTCTGAATTCTATGAAACGTTTAATTGTGTATCTGCAAAGAACTTATTTGTTTTCTTTATTGCCTAGTTTTAGAAAAGTGAAAAAAAAGCCACTTACTATCTCACATTCCTATAAGGAAAAAGCTTCCAGAACATTGTGTTTCTGTTGGCAGTGCATTTTCTTAACAAATGCAGCTGTAAACAGTTCTAAACTTGCATTACTTGCTGTTTGTTTTATTAATTTGGAGTTCTCTCTAGTTGTGTTACCTGGGAACATTGGTATTTATGAGCATGCACATTTCTTAACTATCTAAACCCTCTGAGAGAAATGATGATTGCATGCCTTCATGTTCTGAGAATCAGTACCTCCAAAGAACTGCTATTCATGTTTTAATTTTCTAATCCCACAACAGAGAAAGTGGCGCATGCCAAAGAAGAAAACCTTAGTATGCATCAGATGCTGGATCAAACTTTACTGGAGTTAAACAACATGTGAAAACCTTCTTAGCAGCAACCACACTATTTGTTTTATTATTTTTACACCTGCTTGCCGTGAAGCCCCATAAACATGTCTTTATTTTAGTTTCACCACAGTCACAAGAACATCTGCTAAATTTTGAAGCAGGGGTCAGGGAAACACCAAAATGGGCAAGCCATATGCGGGTTAAGATACATTACATTATGGTTTAAATGTGCCATTTCCCAATAAAAATGTTACCTACACTTTGTAGAGAGTTCAGCAATTGGCTCTGCATAGTCTCTGAAGAATCCTGGCTGTGGCAAAAAGTGTCCCACCTCAAGTGCCAACTAGAGTTTTTACACAAGAAGAATGATTCATGTTCAAGAGAGATCAGGTGGAAATGGTGCTATTTTGAACAAAAGCTTCTACTTGAAGTCTTTTGTTTGATATCCGACAAGTCAGGAGTTGTCCAGCACAGTAATTTATTTTTATCAGAATTTTACTGATCTGTGAGAATTTGGACTTTCTGTGCCTTCTAATTCAGTAAAATGAAGGTATGTAAGCAATGGAAACAAGTGAAGGCTTCTGAAGGTTTTAAATTGTATTCTTGCAACTCAATACAGAAGTGTAGGTCAGCATTTCACCTTGAGTATTCATTTGATTGTATTTTTCATGTTGAAATGAAAGATTCAATAAATTCAGGACAAAACATTAATTTGGAAGAGATTGTTTTAAAATGTATTTTATTTGTGGGGATTTGGGGTAGGGGAGGAATTTTTAAACAGATATTCGCCTCACTTTTTTCACACTTTCTTTGAGCAGTCTTAAAAGTATACCTGTATGTAAACATTGTATAATGATATGAAATAAAATGCACATTTTAGGACATTTTTTAAATTTTGTTCTCCTGTGGTTTGTTTTTCATCCCATCAGTTTCCTGTGCATCCCTGTGTCAGCTCTGTGTGTCTCTCATTGTGATACACTGGTAACAGTATAACACTGTTAACTGGCTCTTGCTCTTTGCTGTGTTGTTGGCCAATATAGAAATGCGTGGTTTGGACAGATGTGGATCTGTAGCTGCTCAGAGGGGCCCTTTGAGGCCCATACTGCAGGAGCCTGTCCCTGTCACTGACTGCATGCTCAGGTGGTGCAGAATGCAATTATTTCCTAGCAGATGAGAGAGCTCTCCAGAATTGCTCATCATTGACCAAAATGTTTTTAGTAAGACCATTGCAAGACTCCAATAGACTTCTTTGGGAAATGAGTCCTGAAGGCCATGCTCTTGGAAACACTACCATCTATTTTTATATATTACCTGGTAGTATGTGTTCATTTATTTCAATACAGTGATAAACCTTCTAAAATCATGTGTCATGTTCACAAGAGATACTTTCGCTCGACTTTTCACTACTGCTTGCTGATTTCTGCATATGTAGGTATCTTTATTTGAATTGTGAGGTCTGTCAATGGGCAACTTCAGGACTTGAAAAATAATTTTTATTCCTTCTTTTTCTGTAGTACATTGCTGAAAGCTGATGCTGTCCATCCCTCTAGCAGCAAGGAGCTTGGTAGGAGACAGGTACAGATAACCTTCCAGATCACCAAAGAATTTCCATTAGTGGACCCTTAGCAAGCAACTGAAAACAGGTGACTTTATCAGCCACTGCTGTTAGCTGGTGAAAGGGTAAAGTAATGCATAATAATTTCAGGTTAAGTGGGAGTCAGAGGGAAGATGGTACGAGTACCATACTGGTATGAGTCTGGCTTTTTTTGATTGTCTTTTAAAGGGAAAAACTTGGTAACATTACAAGCTTCTGTGTGATTTATTGGCCAGGACTTCCTAATGCTGCCAAGACATCCTAAATGGAAAGCATAATGTCCCTGGCTTCATGTTTCTCTTACAAGTGCTTTTGGGGAGCAAAATACATGTTTCAAGGCTCCTGCAAGGCCCTAGCTTGTCTAGAGGCTGACAGATAAAGCTTCAGCCATGTTGTGGACAGGTAAGTTACTCTCATCTCTTGCTCCTTCCTTGCTTAGCACGAGGATGAAGTGTCAGGTAGTTGAGCTCCAAGAGTTCAAGTCCCCGTGCATGTGTGGCTCCCACTGGTGCTGGAGTCAGAAGGGCTTCCCATAAGGAAGTGCTGTGCTGGGAATTGTTTGTAGAGTAGGCCCAAGGCCACCCAGAGAGTCAGAGGCTGTGCAGGAGTAGAACAGAGGAGCTCTTGGCACTGTGCCACAAGTCTTACACAGCTGAGTGTGCTGCCAGCTCTGCTGGATTGCTGTTATGGTCCCGTGGTATGTGCTTGAGTCCTAAACAATGTGTCTGAGTGAGGTCAGACCCTTTGTCTGCTGCTTAAAATTGCTTTTCAGGAGACCACAAACTGCTTTGTGGTTTGGGGAATCTGAGTTCAACTCTCACTGTGTCTAAGGGTAAGAGGAGGCTGTGGTTTTCATGTCTCTTAATGATATCATGTCCCCATTAATAGGGCAAGCATGTGCAAGCAAGGAGATAAGAGTTAATCAGAAAAAAATCTGTTTACAGAATAGACTTCCCTGAAGTGCACTGTTGCAGATAAATCCATAAAACTTCATAATAGGTAAATAAAAGCTTTTCAGTTTCAAGGAGAGCTGATTGGAGCAGTGAACTTGATTATGATGAAGAATCACACCAAGTGGCTTTTTTGCTGACTAGCAACAGACACATAAATACACATAAGGGCGTATTTGCTGGAGCAGGAAAATTGTTTCTACTGTATCTCATAAGCCACTATCCCTCATGGGTTCTTTGCTTGCAGTGTCTGATGAGACAAAACTCAGTGAAGCTACAAAGCATTGGCTTGTAAAAATTAGTAAGTTGAGCCCTGATTTAACCCCATTCCAGCAAGTTGGCAGCTCTTTTGCTTTGTTAGCTAAAAATTGGTTAAATCACAGAACCCTGCATCATTCAGCATTCCTCAAAATGCATGTCCTGGTTTGGAGAGTTACTCACTCCTTTTTTCAATGCAAAAACACATTTGGCAGTTTGAAGTAAATCTTAATTGTGCAGCCATGCTCTGTAATTGTCTGGGTTGGTTTTTTGAGCTGACCTCTCTCAATGAAATGAGTACTCCTGAGAGCATCAGAACTGGCAAAACCTGCCTTCCTGCAGATCCTTGTCTCATGGTCGGCTGTAAACTTGGAATTAATTATTTTCCAGATATGGAGACATTTGTGTTGTCTCCTGTTCCCTCTTGGGATTTCTTTGGTATCAAATAATATACAAGGCATGCTGCTGGGTGTGCTTTCCTTCCATCAGGACCCTCAGAGGCATCTTCTATCTTAATGGTTCCTTACATTCACAAAACTTGCAGAAATGTAATTTGTCTTTCAGAGTTCTGTATGGTCAATCAGTTCAATTAAGAGTGATTGAATGGGGTGAGAGATAAGAAAGAAAAGGAACTTAGGTTAAGAAACAAGGCTAAAGCAGTAGGCTGCACCTGTAGAGCACTGCCTCAGCTCTAGCACCTGAGTGAGAAATCTGGATCTGTAAGGTATTATGTGTATTAAATGCTGCTCAAAATCTATACTGTTTATATCATAGGAATATTGGTTACACTGGCCTGTCTGTGACTGTTGTAATATTCATTAGTGGCGGCAAAAGAAGAAAGTGATTAGCCAACTAAATTTTAAGTTTGGAGGAGGAAATACTTTTTACATGACTCAGCACATAGAAAAATAGTACTTTTTTCCTCAGGTGGGCTTCTTTTAATAATAAAACAGGAACATCAGTGAAAGATTAGTTGGGAATTGCAGTAAAAAGGTCAAAGCAGAGGAAACAAGGATAATGCTTTTTATCTTTATGAGGGGTTTTTTGAAAATGTGCACAGGAATAGCTCTTTATTAGTAGAGGGAAGCTGTGTAACTTTCTGTCTTCAGTGTGTGCTATGTTCTTTCCAAGGTACAGAGAATCTGTACAAGATTGCATAATCTTCTTGGCTTCGTTTGCAAACCCATCTAGTTTTCTGTAAGTCAGAGCCTTGCCAATTTGTAAGCTGCTGCTAAGAATTGCATAAATGCAGGATCCCAATGCAGGATACCAGGCTCAATGCCATCTAGATAATCCAGATGGAAACAATGGGAAACAGAAGCAGATAGAAGTCTTACAAACACATAAAGCCCATCACCCCTTTCCATTTGTTATTTCCTGACTCAAAATGCACCAAAATAAAAGGACATTACATAGTATTTTGGATTTGAGTATTGTGGGCCTTAGGGGCACCACAGCACTGGCTTCTCCCTGTCTTTTTGTTTGAGGACTAGCTGGTTAAAGATTAAACACCATCTTTTTTCATTAAAAAACTGGAGCAAACACACACAAAACACCCAAGTCCTGCAGACCCAGCTGCGACTGCCAGTGCCACACATCATAAGACACAGATATGCAGGGCTGTGAGAACATTCCTCTGTTCTTCACAGCAAGAATCTATGGATCATGGGTATAAAGGGTTGGTTAAATGTCTGAGGCCATGATCCAGCAAAGTATTTTGAATGCCTTCTCTTCCAGGGTGCTTCTTGGGGTTGTTCCTTTCTTTGTTGTAGTTTTCATTCTTTGCCCTGAGACACAAAGAGAAATGTCGAGGAGGAATCCATGTGGTCTGTGTCAGCCAAAGCTGAGACAGCAGCTGTGGCAAACGGTGTTTCCTTGGCTAAAAGCTGCCAAGTGCTACAGCAGTGATAGTTGGCTGTGCCACTGAGGAAAATCATGCACGTCTGGTGTTTCTACAGTACAATTTGTGAAAGAGTAATCAGGATGGTGCAACTGCAAAGTTCTGGTAAATTGTTTTAACTTGGGACACATTGGGATTGATATTAACATGGAGATCTGTGTGAGTTTCCAGTTTAAAAATAGAGCATTTCTTTGCAGGCCCAACCGATAGTTTGTTATGTTTTTCTTGACAAGAATATTAGTTGGAGAAATAGCCTGGGAAAATGCTTCAAAATCTTTCCTGGATTATGTTTTTTTTGCAGCCAGCAAGGATGAGCCTGCCAGACTTCTTTCTACTTAATCTGGATTGCTGTGCTACTTCCTTATTTTTTATTGTACACATGTAGACTATGAAATAGGATAAAAGGGTGATGTAATCTGTGCAGGCTGTCCAGAAAAAAAAATCTGGAAGATGAATGAGGTGAGAAAGTAGGAAGGGGAACAAGAAGATAGAATTGCACATGGGGGCTTAAAGGCCAGTCAGGAAGGTATGGAGAACATGAAGGTCATGTACAGAGGGATGAATCCTCCCCTTTAAATGCTGCCGTGTTGTTATGGCTCATCCTGCTCCTGCAGCCTCTGCTTGTCTGTGCAGCCACCACATTCCTTTGCCACAGGGGAAGATGTTTGGTGAGGTCTAGGTAACAGGAAATTCTTTGTCACCCTCGTCTGCATTTAAAGTATGCAGGAACTTTTTCTGTAAAAATCCTTTCAGTGGTTCTTGCCACACTGGCAGAATCTCGGTTAAATTTCTCTTTGCTAGGACTTCATTATCAATTATCTTAACCAGGAAATTACAACACTTCAGAAAATAAAAATGCAAACCCACCAGTTTTTACTGCTTTTCAGCAGATAGCAAACATGTAGCACATGTGTGTGCTTTTATTCCATCCACATGCTGCCATGTCTGAGTGCAAGGCATTTCCAGGAAATGAACAACTGCTGGGAAGGATTGTGGATACAAGAGACAGCCCAACTTACAACCCAAAGTGGTTGTTTAGTCCATGGGAGGTGCTCAGAGGTGCTCAGTGCTGAGACTTACTGTCATAAATTGGAATGAAAAGCACATGGGCTCACGTGTCTCTGAGCAGGAGATAGAGACATTGCCATTTTGTGCAGTTAAGGTATTGACTCCTCCCTCTGCTTCTCCATCAGCGTATGAGCTGCCAGCATTAGCAACACTACAGCTGGCAAAAGGACTTAGGAAGGGTTTACTCTGGGTCCCTTTTATTTGTGAATCACAAGCTATTAACATCTTGGATTTAATTAAAGAAAAATTATAAAATCCAAGTTTAAATTGAGTGCAGATTGTGTAGGGATTTGTGCCATTTCAACTAAGTTGTGTTAAAGATCATTTTACCAAACTGCCCAGGTGCATACACAACTTTGGCCATACACACATATGGAGTACATACAGCTAAGGCCTGCCTGTTGGACTAAGCCTTAGTCAAACAAACAATTCCATTAGAGCAAAGTCTCAGTGTTGCAGAATTGAGCTTTAATGGTCATTGCACAATGAAACATTCTCTCTTGTGTCCAAGCTGCTGGGCCTTTAGTTGCTGTGGCATTTAGTCTGTAGCATTAAAACCAAACAGCTGCCCACAATGAGCACTGCAATGTTATATTTCAATTCTAAAGAAAAGGCTGATGTACAGAGGTGCTGAGCAGTTCTTTTGGATCTGAGTAGGATACCTCCATACTGTATTAGAGGTATGAGATGGCAGAAATCCCTTTTTAAACTACTTTAAACCCAGAAAGCCATGAAATCCGTTTTCCCAGTTCCTCTTTTGCCCATGTCTGTTTTGCCTGTGAATCAATAATGAAGACATTACTCTCTAACATCATACACGTCACTATCAGTTATAGATGTATTTCTCAGACAACATGGGGGTTTAGCTTTGCTTCTATTTTATTTTCCTGGTCAAGAATTTACAAGAACACAACAGTGCACATAAAAAATGCTTTTTACTCACACCTGTTGTTTGAATTTTCCAGGCACTAAGTCAAGTAGGAACTTGTTAGCTTTCATTACAGCACTTGGAAAAAATGTCGTCATCCACTAAGTGGAGCACAGCCTCCCCTCCAGCACCAGCACACCTTGAGCTTCATTCTCTTCTGATGGATGTATGCTTATCTTGCTTACCTTCACACTGCAGATTGCTTTTATTGGTGATGAAAGGATGAAAAGAACCCAAGCTGAGTGGCAAACATTGAGATGAGTGTGCAGGTAGTAAAACTGTTCTACTGAGTAATGTTAATCACACTGAGGCGTAACTGCAAGTTGAGTGTGTGAGTTACATTGCTATGCACCACAAAGTACAAGTAGCACCTAAAACAAGGAAATGGTCCTGATTTCATTCAGAAAGAAAAGAAATAAATGATAGTATTTCCAATTCAAGCAGTTGGTGAGTTATTCCAAGTCACAAAAGAGATTTACTGTCTTATGCTTAGTGCTTTCTGGAGAAGTCACTCATCCCAGACAGTTGTCTTCCCTCTGCAGCAGTTTTAAAAATATGGGAAAAGTTGTTTCCCATAGTCCTGCTTGCAAAGGTACAAAACAAATACCTACTTCAGTTTTTGCAAATATGCTATTGCAGTATAAATCTGTGCAAATGATATTAACTTGATTTATCCTGTATGGAAAGGGAAGAAATTAAAATCCCTGCTTACTGATTTGTGTAGCATATAGTAATTGTATACTTAGACATCTTTAGAGATGATCTTTTGAAATATGTCTGAATTTGGGAAGAAAAATACGAAGCAAAGGAATGGAGTTTGTAGTATGCATGGACTCACTCCAATAAGAATATGCAAGCCCAGTGCCAAATGCCTCCACCCAAATACCCGGGACGTTACTAATTTGATAAGAGTCCTTTTCCTGTTTTTTACTAGCCTGTGCAGTTTCTCAAGCTATCTGTGCTCTGTTCCCACGAAGAGCAATTTTAGTGGCACAGAACATGTCTGCAAAGCGAAATGAAGGTGTAGTTGCAGCACAGGTAGGTGAAAGCACATGGGAATGGGTGGTCAGAGCAGTAAATGTGTGGGAAATGGGCTGGCAACCAGCCTGCACATATAGCTGGATGAGTATTTGGCATAAACTGCAGAGAAGCCTTTTGCTTATGGCAGTAGAGATCAGTAAAAATATATGCTGGGGCTTCAAATCATGTTGAATGGCTTGGGAAAATTGCTAGACTAGGTACTGAGCAGGATCTAGAGTCTTCTCTCTAGAAGGATGGATAAGTACAGTAAATGCAAGACTGTATTCTTCACGCAGGGTATGCCTGAAGATTCACACAGAAAATCTGGCACCTCCCGCTGCTGTATCTGCCCAAGCAAATGTGCCTGTTGTCTTTCTTCCTAACTTGTAGACTCCTGCTGTGGAGGTGGCACTTGGTGCTGGCACTTCAGGATGGCTGAATGCAGTTGTCTGGCCCACTTCTCTCACCAGTAAGTGAGTGTCAGGCTGTCAGAGTCCTCACAGCCACATCATTGACTCACAGTCTGTGGGACATGTTCATTTCATTAAGCTTTGTGTTGTGGGGAGAAAGGGGGGAAACAGAGGTGGTTATCACCCAGTGATGAGGAGCTCTTCCCAGAACAAGCCAGAAAGCTTTCCCAAGTGCCTGCACATGAAATTCTATCTTTGGCCATATGAGCTTCACAATTCCTTGTGGTTAATATGTTTCATCTTTCAGGTGTTTTACACCTTCCATGGTTTGTTACTTTGTTTTGAAACAACATAGTTGAGTCTGAAAAGATACATGTGGAAGAATAAAATGCACTGATGCTGTGTGGTGGCTCTGGCACTGAGCAGTGGTGATGCACACCATCATTTTCCATTGTGTCTTGTACCTCTGCCCAGTAAGTGGGAAAAAGCTGGAGAGGGTAAAAAGGTTACACACAGCAACTGAATTCAAATGATAAATGTGAAGACATTCTCAGGCACAAGATTGTTCAGTCCTCTCTGTGTTGTTTTCTATCCAAAGAGATTGTTACCTGGAGAATAACTTCAGGAAAAACAGAAAAAAAGCCTGCATGTTTTCTTTTCTTTGTAGGGAGAGTGTGTGTGTGTTGCTTTTTTCTTTTTTACACTGATGTATTTCACAAACGTTCCTCCACTACATACTTTCAGCTGGTGAAAATTATTTTTCCTCTGAGTCCCAAAAAGTTTCAAATAGACCTTGAAATAAAACCATGAAGAAATCACCACTGCAAAACTGGAATTTTAAAACTAATGTTTTTGCAAAGAAGAAAAATAAATATGTGTGCCCTTTGGCTGATCTGTAACCACAGCATGGTCTTTTCAGCATTCCTTTTCTTAACATGCAAAATATTTCCCAAACTCCCATCCTGTTTTTTTAGGAACTGTGTCAGACTGCGTGCAACTTCTGAAACTAAGGCAGCAATGGTGTGGCACTATAAAACTTTCATATTCTATTTTATTGGAAGTATATAATGCCCAGGTGACACATCCTGAGTACACAGAAAAATGGGGTAAGTTAAGCAGAGCTGATGATAAACGTGTTGCTCTCACTGTCTGAAGACTCACTGCTTTTAATCCTACTCTTTCTCTTGGTCCAGACATCTTACACACTTAAAGATTTCGTCCTGACTAATGTTTCTCAGCTGAGCTGTTGAGGAATTCACCTACCTATGACCTTAGTTTGAGAAAAAAACTCAAACCAACCCAAACAACTCAGGAAAGATTTTAATCTTAAACTGAAGCTGTGAGTATGCCCTTATTTCTGTACCTTGAGGGGGAACGTGCCTGGTTTTATGGCTGGGTCTGACTGTCCTAGCATAGAATGTTCTTGGTGCACACTGGTAGGGCAGCACAGTTACTGCAGCAGTACATACACTGAGATCATGCAGCTCATACCTTACTTGATAAATTAGAATACTCTGAGAACTGCTATACTGACCAAGACCAAGCAAAAAAAGGTACGTGGGTGGGGAGAATGTAATAACTGGGTTCAGTAATTATGTGACAACCAAAACAGCTTCCACGGCAGTGGAACCTCTCCTTTTGCTAGCAACAGGTTTAACAGCTGAGGGTTTTTACTGCCACCTACTGTAAAAATGCTTCAAGCCAGAGGGAAATAAAAAATCTGTCCCTTGGTTCTCAAATGAAATTGCTTCTGAAAAGCAAGAGAAAGCAGAGCTTGATTTCTCTCTGCATCTAATATTCCCTGTATTTATCTTCTTTCCAAATTTAGAAAGAATTTGGGTCTTTTATAGCCTTCCTGTGCTGAGAGTAGAAACGTCAGGTTAGATCAAGGGAATCATTATCCCTTCACTCTTTGCATTTTCCATGAACATAAATTTTCCACATATCTGTGTATACATAGATAATATTTTTAATTGGTGTTTTCCTATTTTTCTTCATTTTATCTAGTACAAATATAAATTACAGACCTTTTTGACAACTTTAGCTCTTCTCTGTTAATTATATTCCTTTAGATTCAACATGTTTAGATCCAGAAATCTTTTCAAATGTTGGTCTTTAATTATTGGAATCCAGTTGGAATAATGGGAATCTATTGGATTAATAGACCATTTCATTGTTTCACAATAATCCAAAAAAGAAAACAAAGGAGCTTCCTTACACTACTACTTTCTTAATTTCTAAAAGCCCTTTTCTACACATTCAACCTACAAGCTTCAGTCTGGGTATTTAATAATATGAAAGAGCAGAGATGGGCTCATGATTTCAGGTCTGACCAGCTCTTTATCAGGGGAATACTAATACTAATCACTTGTTTTCTATCTTTCAAACTTTACATGTTGTTTGTTTAAAACATTACCCATTTTTTTCAATGCAAGGGTTACATTTAGGGGCATGTCACTGGAGAGTTTGTCAGTGAACTCAAAAAGCAAATGAGATCATCATAGCAAAAAATAACATGATCAAAGTCCAGACCTACAAGCAGGAACAGCCATAATAACATCTGTTAAACATTGCTGAGACATCAGAATCCACAAAAGCATGTACAGAAATGGAGGAGGGCTGACAGAAGTGATGAAGTTGTTTTCAAAATTCCTGATTTTTTTTTTCTTTTTTTACCCCATGAGTTAGAAAATGCTGATGAAGGCTCACAATTTGCAAATGCCTGATGTTTCCACAAACTAGTGACCGTCAGCAGCAGATTGAGTATATTGCACCTTTTGCTGGTGGGCTACACCACTGCAGAACAGCACAAAAGCTGCTGCCCACCTTCCTGTGGTTCCCCAGCTCACATGGTCACGGTGTTATGAAAAAGCCAGTGGAGCATACAAGTGAAGAGCAAGGTAACTGGGAAGATGCATCAGCACTTTGAAGATCTTGTATTACTAAGCACTTGGTGTTTGTCTTAAAGGCTCTAAAACCTTAAGGGATCCTTGATGGTGAGACTCCAAAGCTGGGCCCAAGAGGAGGTGAGTGAGCACAGCCCTGACCCACTGTGTCACACCGTTCTTTAGCATCTGAATAAGGCATATCCCAGCACAAATCCCAAAAGTATGGCCTGGCAAGAGGGCAGAGCAGGGGAAAAATCAGCTGGTTTTGTGCTAAGCCAACCATGTGGAGTTTTTTCCACCATGCTAGAGGGGTCTCCAGATTGACTATTCTGGCTGTGTTACATAAAGCAGATGGATTACAGGTTCTGTAATCCAGAAGTACACGCTCTGTGCCTATACTTTTGAGTCACTGATGGACATGAATAGAAGAAAAACATTGTCTTTTCTGTTAAATTAGGGTTGGATCAGCCTAGTGCTTGCTGTCCTCATTTTCTATTACTATCAGTAGGAAAAGAGTAGAAAATCCTCAAAACACTGTAAGCCTGATACCTCAATCAAAGTTAGCAAACCCAACAGTTTAAAGGAAGATAAAACAGATAACAGCAGGCCAAGTTGTGCTACTGGATTTAGGACAAAGCTCTTCATTAAAATCAGAGAAAAAATGGCAAGCTCTGTTTCTGGCCCATTCATGTAAGAATGCAGAGAATCCTTCTGCAAAATGCTTCCAGAGGCACTTTAACACAGTGAAAATGAGTTACAAGAAAGTAAATATATCATCTTGTACCAGTCGGTTATGAAGTTATACTGTGATAAGCAATGGAGTTTTATTGAGAAAATACTAATGAGCAAGAAATGCCTGAAGTGAAAAGGGTAACATCTGGTCTGCATTTGACTTCATACATGAAAGCTATTTGGCCTGACTTTCTGCCAAATCCTGTAGTTTTTGAGATCATCAGACATGAAGAAGATTGAAAGCCCTAGGTTAGCATCTCAAAAAACTAAGCCATCCTTGTAAGCAGAAGTGGGGAGTCTGTCCTTTTCGAACTCTGCATATGCCAGCTGTGCTGTCCACACTGTTCTAGGCTGAAACCTGACACTACAGCCAGTGCTGGAAGATTCAGCTTTTGTAAGTAATTCCTGACAAACCTAGATCAAATACGCTCATCTTGCAGTTTAAAGGTTTTATCTGGGTGTTAACCTAGCTTGCTGTACTTCTGCCTGCCATACGTTTAGCAGCTGGCCCTTTACATTTGATTCTGCAAACATTTCCTGGGGAGTGCAGACTTAAGAAATTATTTTGTGGCTTCAAGTATTCTCCACCTTCTCTACCTTTTTCTTATACATCAGTGCAATGAAAGTCCTGGTTAAAACCAGGTTATTTTGTCAGAGCCACATTGGTGCTGGTAGGAGTTACAAACTCACCTCCATCAGGAGGAACAGAGAGTGGTGCTGAGCCTGCTGGGGGTTCTGGGCATTCCAGTTACCCGGCAGAGAGGACTTAGGCTTCAAAAACCTTTATTTTCAAAGAGGAAGACTTTGGGGAGGATTCACAGAGATTTGGCTCATTTTGCCAAATACCACCTGTAACTGCATGTGGACATAGCTGGTTGCTTTTAGTGGTTAACTAAATGAACCAGCTCTATGTCCCCTGTACTTGGCACTGGTGAGGTCACCTCTCAAGTGCTGTGTCCAGTTCTGTGCCCTTCATGACAAGGACACTGAGGTACTGCAGTGGGTCCAGAGAAGGACAATGGAGATGGAGAAGGATCTGGAGCACAAGTGTGATGAGGAACAGGTGAGGGAGCTGGGGGTGTTTAGCCGGGAGAAAAGGAGGTTCTGGAGAGACCTTATTGCCTTCTAGAACTCCCTACACCAGGAGGGTGTAGTCAGATGGGGGTCGGGATTTGTTCCCACGCAACAAGTGACAGGATGAGAGGACATAGTCTTAAATTACGCCAGGGGAGGTTTAGGATGGACACTAGAAGGAATTTCTTTACTGAAAGGGTGACATAGGAATGAGCTGACCAGGAGAGTGCTGGAGTCACCGACCCTGGAGCTGTTCAAGGAAAGACTGGACATTGCACTCGGTGCCATGGTTTGGTTGATAAGGTGCTGTTCGGTCACAGGCTGATTTCAGAGGTCTAATCCAACCTAATTGTTCCTGTGATTCTGTTCATTGCCCTGGCCGGCCAGTCGTGCCGATCCCCGGGGAGGCGGCCCCAGTTCCGAGTCTCCCGTTCCGCGGAGCGAGCCCGTTTGCAGCCCGCGGTGAATGCGGGGGAGCTGCGCTGCCCTGCGCTGCCCTGCNTGGGGCTGGGGGCTGGCGCTGGGACTGGCGCTGGGGATCCGGGCGGCGCCGGCGGGAGCCGAGTCTGAGAGCGGGCGGGAGGAGAAGCCGCCGCTCCCGCGAGGCTTCGGCGCGGCCGTGGAGAGGAGCAGGGACCTGGTGCGGAGGATCAAGGTGCTGAGCGGGGGGACCGCTGGAGGCTGCCGGTGCTGGCGCGGCTTAGGCCAGCTTGATACAGGGGTCTGTGGAAGTGTGGCACAGTATGGGGTATCTGACAACAAGGGGGGCCCTAAAGGCTGTAGGAAGGAGAGGTAAGAGCCATACGAGGAGTGGACGGGAGCACTTTGTTCAGCCTGGAGAAGAGGAGACGGAGGGGAGACCTCATTGTGGGCTGCAGCTTCCTCATGAGGGGAAGCGGAGGGGCAGGCACTGATCTCTGCTCTCCGTGACGAGGGAGTGCCAGGAAATTATGTCAGGAGAAGTTTAGGTGGATACTAGGAAAAGTTTTTTACTTAGAAGGTGGTCAGGCACTGAACAGGCTCCCCAGGGAAGTGGTCACGGCTCCAAGCCTGACAGAGCTCAGGGAGCATTTGGGCAACGCTCTCAGGCACAGGGTGGGATTCCTGGAGTTCTCGTGGGCAGGGCCAGGAGTTGGCCTCGATGATCCTTGTGGGTCTCTCCCAACTCAGGGTATTGATATTGTATGATTCTATTTAAAAAGCACGTTGCAGTTAGTTTAAAAATCCGGCTGAAGCTTCTTTGAAATCTTGCCTGCCAGTAGGTGATGCAGTTTGCCAGTTGCATATTAATTCTCTCATGTTTTGTTTCTTTCGAATGTCCTGTTCAGTAATTGAAGTGAATTATTAAAGCAAAAATATTACATCGCTAGTCTTGTTAGGTATGTTTTTCCCAATGGCTGAGTTAAAACGTCAGCTTTGCAAAAGCAGTTTGTAGCAGTACAGCCTAGCTGGTTTGTAGCAGTACAGCCTAATTTCAACTATAATTAGACAACAATACGCAAGTTTATTTGTAGGTTTTTTTGTAGCTTTTGCGGTTCAAGGGTTTGGGAGGAGGTGTTTGTTAATTGTAAAGATCCTTCTAAATGTCTTCTCTCTGTGTTTTGGCAGGATGAAGCAGGAATCCCGGGTATATTAGTTGGTGTTTCTGTAGATGGAAAGGAAGTCTGGTCAGAAGGTAAGTATGTAGGAGTAGTAGTTGTGCATGCTGTCAAGCACTGATGAACACTTTAAAAATTAGCAATTCAGGCAAGCTAATCAGACTGGGCTTTCATCTACTCGATGATCCATCTTGGGACAGTAGGCAGAAACAGGTGCCTAGGGAGTATCAAATGACATCTTCCTTGGTAAACTTTGATCATTTCCAGGAACTGTTAATTTGTTAAGTTCCTGAATATGCTAGTATGTCTCAACAGTTAGATTGAAGAATTTTTCTTCCATTAATTTTTCAGATTAGCCTTTGAATGTACTCTAAGCATAGAGCTGGTCTGGTAGCACTGTATATAGGAGGTAAAAGAACTGTTCTCCTCACAGGAACTTCCTTAATAATCAAGGGAATAATGGCTCACATTTGGTGACCTGTCTCTTGTTTGTGGGCAGAGGTGTAGATTTACTGGGGAGGTACAGGTGTTATCCTTTCAGAAATTGCAATTGATTTTTCTGGTTATAGTTTAGTTTTAAGTAAAGTCTGTTTAGTTTTAAGTAAAGTCTGTTAGTGCTGCTAATATCATGTAGACGTTTGATGTTTAAAAAATACATTAAAATGTGTATCTGTTCTCAGAAATATTTTCTTGAATTTCAAAAAACCCAGTTTTTTGGGGGGTTTTTGGACAAAGTAAATGGTAGTAGTAAATGGCAATATGTTCCATTTATGTTTTATAGAATTTGAAGGAAAAATCTTAGTAAGTAAGATTGTTGTTTTCTTTTGATAGTCTGCTATTGCACTAATTTTTACATATGTATAAAGCTGATTAGGGGTTTTAGTTTCTCTTTCACCATGACAGAAGTGAGCTGGAGAACCTCTGGTCCCTTTTATTATGTTGTCTAAAAAGAAAATTATGCTAAAACTTCATCACAGACTTTCTCAAATCAGATAGCTTTTTCTGGTCTCAAATTACCTAGCAATGAAAAAGGAAGTTTTTATAGGACTTCTGCAGAATCCCTTCTTTGACAAGCAGAAGAGTGCTTGAGGGATCAAGTGCCAGTGATTTATCAGCAGGACTGCCAGATCCACCACGTGTGGGAGCATAAGCCAGGGCAGAGCTTTCTGCACCCTGCTGCACATGGATATAGAGAACAACAGGGCCTTGGTAAGGGACCTGGGAGTGATAACATTGCTCTGGCAGAGTTCTGGGTTGTTTGAGTCGCCTCTTCCCTTCCCTTCATAGGGGGCAAAATAGGAACAGGTGTAAGTTGCATGTATTCTGTGACCACAGTACTAAAGCTGCTTTCTTGCTGATGGGAAGGGGTGTGAGGTTTGGAAGGTTTTCACTGGGGGAACAGCATCTGCATTCACAAGCACCATGCACTTGAGTAGCAACTACATAAGAGAAAGGATCTTGGGCAACTGGCATGTCATCTGTTTCATTTCTTGTCTTTTGTCAAGGTTTGGGGTTTTTTTTCCTGAGCAGTTCATTGTTAGACTGCAGTTTTATTTATACAGAGGTGCACTGCGTGCAGGCCTTTCTTATACTGAAAACTGCAAATATGTCATTGCTGCATTTTCTTGCTTTTATGCTGCAGCATCACTTGCACTTCCTTCAAACCTGGCTCAAACTGAAGACTAGTTTGGCACCTTGATAATGCCTTATTAATTCCAGTTATTGTTACTAGACTTGTGGGCTGGTTACATAGGAAAACACTGTTACAGAGACTGTTAAGCTGTATTTTAATTGAACTCATGCTGAGTGATGTTGAAACATAGTGTGTAATATCTCTGTTTTGTGAAACCTTACACCTTAGGTAATTGCTATGAATTCGTGAGTGATTTCCTCTCTCAATTTCTGTATTGATAAAATAAGACCCTTTACTGCTTCAGCCATTAATTCAGAACAATAAAAGGAGTGTTTATGACTGTTGGTTATTATGGTCTAGATTTTGGTCTCTTTAGTTTTTCTACACTGAATATTTGACCTCAGGAGTGTAAATTGTGGCTTAATCTTCAATCTCATTTATCATTATGTTTGTTGTAATCTTAATCAGCAACTTGGGATGCCATTGGCTAATCCAATGGACTCTGATTAACTGCTACTACTACAGTAAAACGTTATTAACTGAATTGAAGCAGAGGCTGGGATAGTCCAATACTCCATATCCCAGTTTAGCAGGAGGAAAAATACTTTAAAGGGCCAGTAAATCCAATCCATTGCCAATAATGAATTCAGCATGTCTCTGTGCAAAGTACTTAGCAGAGTGTTTTTATTTCCTTAAAGGCTTGGGCTATGCTGACGTGGAGAACCGTGTGGTGTGTAAGCCAGAGACCATCATGCGCATCGCCAGTATCAGCAAGTGTCTTACAATGATGGCTGTTGCTAAGCTGTGGGAAGAGGGGAAGCTGGATTTAGATGCTCCAGTGCAGAAATATGTCCCTGAATTTCCAGAAAAAGTCTATGAGGGTGAAAAGGTATGTAGTTGTTTATTGGTAAGAGGGTTTTTTTTAATTTTTGTTCCTGTCACTACATAGCTATTTGTGTACAGGTGCCTGATCTGGACCTATTTCTATAAAACACTCAGAATAATTTAGACAAGTACAGATGTTTCCTGCTCAAAAAAGCAAATTTGGATCCTCAGTTTTATGTTGAGGGTGTAGTGTCCACATATATACTTTTTTTTTTTACTGCATTTAATATGTGATATTTAAAAGGTCTTACTTTTTCTGTTCTTTGTCATGGTAAATTTTACTTTTTTGGTGATTTAGTGTTCATCTTTTAATGAAGAGAGCTCACATTATCCTGTCTACCTAGGTCACTATTACCACAAGACTGCTAGTTTCACACTTGAGTGGGATTCGTCACTATGAAAAAGATATTGCAAAAGTAAAAGAAGAAAAGGAAAAGGCAAACAGAGCACTTAAGATAACAAAATCCCATCAGGATAAAGAAGAAAAAGAAGGTAAAGGGATGGAAAAAACTGATTGTGTCAAGCAGAAGAAAGAACGTGATGGTGAGACAAAAAGCCGAAATTCAAAGCCTGGCAGGAAAGACAAGGAGTTTGAACAGGAAGAGTACTATTTGAAGGAAAAATTTGAAAGTGTGATTGAATCACTGAAGATTTTTAAAAATGATCCTTTATTCTTTAAACCAGGTGAGTTTCTTTTAATGTAGACCAAAATGTGCTTTTCTGGTGAGAATTTTGTTTCAAGTAGTTTTACATGTAATGAGGATAGTAGAGTCCAACAAAGAGTGACTGTGTGGGGATTTTGGTTTGTTCTGCTTCCCTCCTTTTTTTTTTTCTCCATGTGCCCCATTAAAAGCTCAACAGAGAAGTATTTGATCTGTTCTGCACAAATCATCTGGACATGTAATGTATATGTATAAGACTTTTCTCCCAGGAGCAGTAAGTAATGCAGTAAATGCTCTGAAACATACCAGTTACTGGATTTATAAATGCTAAAGCAGAATATAATTCGGATAACAAATTTGTATCTACAAAGTATTTTGTAAGCAGTTACCAACATGCTGTAGTCATGTTCTGGGCCTTCTGGATAGGAGCTAAAAGCAAAAAATGTTACTGAGGCACTAAATCAGACCTTAAAAAAAATGTCTACCGAAAAACATAGAGTCACAGAATTACTGAAGTAATTTATTGTTGGGATTATTTAAATTAAGTTTAGAGAGGACTTTGAGAAACCTCAGGTGTAAGTTTTAAACAAGTTAGGTTAAAGTAAATTATATACATTGCTGATAAACAGTAAATAATGTGCATTTAAGGGGAGAGGGGTAGGAAGAGGGAGAAGTTAAACACTAACCATCTTGGAGAGCTCTAGGAACCACTTCAAGTTAGAGATCTGTCTCAACTGTAGGCACTTTAGCAGTTGCTCAATATGTAGATGTTTCATAGAAGGCATTAGCACAAGGATGAGATTTTTAAAAAATGAAACGTTTTGTAAATAAATTCTATTGTCTTAAATAATATGCATGTTTGTGTTCATATAATCTTTTGGGATATTCTAGAACTGGAAACACTGTGCTAAAAGTGATGAATACCCTTGAAAAATGTGAGTACTGCTGTTGTCTTCCCTTCTCCAGGGTACAGACACACAAACAAGTCACAGCAGCTGAGCATCTTTTAAACAGTAATTTTATGGCTTGTGTCAGCTTTCCAAATCCAGACATCATTGTTAGACCTGGTGTGGTAAATCTCGTGGAAAGGATGTTTAATGTCAGCATTGACATCTTGGCATGAAACCTGACTGTGCATAAAGATCCCTGGAAGATTTTAGTGCTGTTCTCTTAGCAGGATCTGTGTCTGCTGCAGTACAGAATTTCTTAGGCCTAGGATCTACAATGGTTGATTATTCATTGCTAGATATAGTTTTATTTGCACATGTGATTGTGTTTAAGCATCATGTACTTAATGTGGGTTTTTTTCCCTTTCTCACTGTGTTTCTTCAAGGTAGTCAGTTCTTGTACTCAACGTATGGCTTCACCCTCTTAAGTGCTGTTGTGGAGAGAGCTTCAGGACAAAAATTTACAGACTATATGCTGAAAATGTTTCGTGATTTGGATATGCTGTCAACTGTCCTAGATGACAATGAAGCAATGATATATAACAGAGCAAGGTAAACAAGGCTGGAACTCTTAATTTTTCCACAATTGTTGCCCTTTCTATTTCTATTAAGCCAGCTGAATTCAGAATGTGTGATTTTTTTTTTCCCAGTCATTTGAATGAAGTGTTGTATGTTACCTCAATGTTAGTCATGTAGCTGGGTCCAATGCCATGATATTGGTTCTGTAATTAGCATGTAAAATTGCAGAATAAGAAATAACTATTTCCCATTCTAAGTGTGAATATGGGGGATGAGGGGAGTAATAGGGGTGACTTTGAAGTTTACATTTACTTTGGGTACAAGTAAGCACATAAGTGCAAATAAAGTAAAACAAGGAGTACTAGGAGATTATACTGGAATATAGAGCTACCTTGGTTTGCTTAATACACTGGCATTTAGAGTTCCGTGGAACTGTAATAGTCTCACAATAATACAAGGTTTTCATAAATCAGATTTCAGTATGAATCTTGACCATAATTAAAATTCTGTTTAACACAGAACATGCTTTACCAATTGACTTTTAAAAATAATTTAAGATAGAAAAGAAAAAAGAACACCCCCATCCCCCAAAACTCTTACAAAAACAAAAGAAAAGACACACCCAAACAACAACAAACTCAGAGAAATTTATGCAACTGGATGATCCATGCTGATATAGTGGATCAGGCTAGGGTTTCTTGTCTGGCTTTCTCCTATTTTATTGACCTTCCTGTCTGGGCTCTGAAATTGGTTATTGACTCCCCTGTTAAATTTTGGTGTGGAACAAGAATTCTGTTGAATGACAAAGCAGGTTGTAGTAAAAGTCTCATGAAAATGACACTCAGACTTTTTAAAAGTTTGGCTTCTAAAATGCTCTCAAAGAATGATGAACATGTTGAATCTGAGGTTTATAGTACGTACAAGTGTGTATTAAAAGTGTGTGCACACAGCTTTACTGCTCTATTCTAGGACACTTTGTGCTGGTGTTTAGTTTGCTTGCAAAATTTCAGAGGCTCTCTGGCTGTTGGCTCAGAGGCTTATCTGGATGATGGTGATGTTCTCATAAATTATCAACCTTGTACAGTCAAGGTTTTTTAAAATCTGTGTATGTTCATCCTTTTATAAATTGAAATATGGGAGGGATCAAAGAATTGGGACAGGTGCTGTTCTAGGAGTCTTTTTATAGGCAGTTAAGCAAAACTGAGATGCTGATTGATGCTGAAACTGTGGGTTTGCTTCCACAAATTGGACCTTAGTGCCTCAAAATAGAATGTATTGACGTGTTGAGGTTTGTTTACTGGTTTGGTTATACTCTATTTATCTAATAGGAAAATGCTTAAAAATCCATATTCTAGATCTTTTAGAGGTATGAGTCAATGTCTTTGTAACAGCTTTTTTCTCTGATCAAAAAACTCACTATGGGGACAAGATACTAAACTGCTGTCAGAGTTGGTGATAGTCTTGCATCCTTGACCATTCATCACTCTTCCTTTCTTTCAACCTCTGACTTTCAGTGTTATAAGTTATTCAGAAGTTTGCTAAAAAGCTTTCCCATACAAGCACAATCTAAGTAGGGCTTTTCCTTTTCATAACTCTCCAAGGAGTACATGGATGTTATTTGGTCTAAAGACCAAAGGTTGAAATTCCGTGGGTTAAATATTTATGCAACGGTCCTTTTCATATATTGTATGAAATTAATCAAGTCACAATTGGACTGCTTCTTTCAAAAGCATAATTTGACCTGCACTTCTGTTGTATTTTTCCTGATAGGTCAATCTGCAGTTCTGGTTGGCAGTTTCTAATTTGTGTTACCCAAGACTTTAATGCTCCTTGCTTTGTTGTAGAGTACGGCAACCATAATAGGCCAGTGGGGGGAAATCAGCCATAAATGGAAACTACTGTCTCAGAGCAGTCACCTAAGCCTCAGTTGTCGGATTCCTTGTTCTTAAAAACATTTCATATGTAGCACAGGGATTTTAAAAAAAAATCTGCATTGGCTGATCTATTTATTTCTGTCACATCTCTTATTTGTATATTGTCTTTATTCTTAGTATATCCTAAGATTAAGCAGGAGGATTAGTACTTTTGAAGTTAAGCTTCTAATCCAAGAAGTCACCTTAATTTTTGTTTTTCTGTCTGAATTACTTGTTGATTTTTCTGCAATCAATATATTTTAAAAATGTATTTTAAAAACCTTCTAAATGTTCGTGAGAACAAGCTTATACGTGCTCAGTTTGCTCTTTTGAGGTAGGGCAGCTTAAAACAGTCGTGCATAGTATATGAGAATGACAAATGGAATTTTCTTTAATTTTAGGTGTTATGTTTACAACAAAAAGGGACGGCTGGTAAATGCACCGTATGTGGACAACTCTTACAAGTGGGCTGGTGGTGGCTTTCTGTCGTCAGTAGGTGACCTCCTGAAATTTGGAAATGCCTTGTTGTACAGTTATCAAGCTGGACAATTTAAAAACAGGAACAGCAAACTTCTTCCAGGGTACCTCAAGCCAGGCACAGTTGCAATGATGTGGACCCCAGTGCCAAAAACAGAAGTGTCGTGGGACAGGGATGGTAAATACGCCATGGCTTGGGCCGTGGTGGAGAAAAACCAACAGTATGGTTGCTGCAGACAGCAGAGACACTATGCATCCCACACCGGGGGGGCCGTGGGGGCCAGCAGTGTCCTCCTCATTCTGCCTGAAGAGCTGGACCCTGAAGCTCTTGGGACTTGGCCAGTGGCACCCCCGAGAGGAGTAATTGTCACTATTATCTGTAATATGCAATCGGTTTCCCTCAACAGCACTGCCTTAAAGATTGCAAGGGAATTCGATAAAGAAAAACGGGCCCAGTATATAGGCTAAAAGAGATGTGTGTGACTAAACTCACTGTACTGAAGAACAAAGGGAGAAGGGTGTAATTGGACTTGAATATCATTAAGAATATGGGAAGAAAAAGCATAAACAATTTACTTAACCTCTGCTAGTGGTGCTAAACTTACGTCTAACTGGAATTCATCTCTCAGGGAAATTCCTAACACAGAAAATGAGAATGTTAACAGTCAAAGATGATTTTCTGTAGTATCTGTGTAAATTACATTATATTAGCAGGTTATTTCTATCAACTAGTGAAACACTTGACCAAGATTGAAAAAAAGCTTTTTTTTTTGCACTAAGAAGTACAAATTATCTACCTTGAACGTTAAACTTTTGAAGTATTTCACATCTTGATTTGAGCACACAAATATGTAGCTTGTTATTCTCACAGTTCCAGTCTGCCAAAACTGTTCAGTATTACTTTTTAAAGAAAAATTGTGTCACCATTGCTTTTGTTTTCACGTAGCACTTTCCTTATTTGCTTACAAAAACCAACAAAACCCAAATCTTGAAGCTACCTCCAGAATGCAGATTTATACCAGAAGCAGGCTTTTGTCAGATTAAATATTAGCAAAGAATGGATCTAGAGCAATGTAAGTAAAAATCTTTTTGTTGTTTAGATGTTCTCTCATCCATTTTTATTGGACACAGAGAAATGTGTGAAATTAGTTTACTGTGCAATAAAGGTATTACGTCTAGAGTCAAATCCACCCGAATAGCACAATGTGGCAAGCTGTCAAACTGTCCCATTGTTTTTGAGTGATACACATGCAACTTGGTAGGCAGAAATGGCACTGTATTCTGTTTATAAACAGGAATTAGGAACTCAAATAACTCAATAAAACTTAAAGCCCATTCTCGAAGCCAGGAGTAGAAGTCTCACCAACCAAACATGGCCATGGCAATTGTCATCTCAAAGATTTACCTCCACCTCACTTCCCCTTACATCAGACAGTATTTCCAGGCTGAGACAAAATAGAAGTACCTTTCAGGAAAGGTTTCAATACTTCCTTTCCTGCACTGTTTAGCAGCTCTGCTTCTCTGAATTCAAGAAGCAGTATGTTTTGGATAGCAGCTAGCAGAAGATGGCCCTACCTGCCTCTTGCCCAAACGAATGCTTTTAGTATTATCTTCACAGTTGTTACCTGCCCTGCGATGATACAGTGTGCTGCCATCCCTGCTCCCACTATGCCTATGCTAGTATTTATTACCTAAGACCAAGAAACCTGGAATTTATTTTGAGGGGTCAGTGTTTCACCTACACTTTTGATTGAAGCTAGTAGGACTAGTTTAGTATACTCTTCATAATTATAATCATTCTTGTGCCTTAAAAATTATTTGCTTGGGGTTTCTGGCCCACTCACCAAAATGTCACTTTTTTATTCATTAATAATGTATTGTCTTTATCTCAAGAGTATCCAATCAGTAAACACAACAAAGAGAACCCTTCTGAATGAACTTTCATTGGTCAGGCAATAAATTATCTCCTCTTCCTCTGAAGTCTTTGGTATTGTCTGACAGTTCCAATACAGAAGTACTGGGGTTCTTCCCCTAGTCTTGAGCACCTACTAGCTGGGGAAACAGCAGAAGTGAGTGCTAGTTTTAGACAGAGAATGAGAATAAGAACTTCTGGTTTTGTGTTGGAACACCTGAATAGAAATAGACCAAACATAATGTTTTAAATACAGAAATCTGAGAACTAACACTTACCTTAGGATTTTTAACATATTTGTCTTGTATAATACACCTGATCTGCAAATGGTATTTGTTTTTAAAAACCATTTTGCATACTTGAGAGAAAACAAGTTTCACTCACTGACTGTTGTGTGTGGATTTAGACAAAGGCTGAGAATGTAGAAGGTGTAGGTTATGCTTGCTTGCATATGACCAAACAGTAACAAATGTAAATATTTGAAGTATGTATGAAAATGAATAAGGCTAAAATCCAGGGCATTGCTAATACCACTCTATTAATGACACTCCCCATACGGAATGTGTTTAGCCACCAATTTTTTATTTGCATACTATGTTCTTTATACTTGATCTCCTGTAACATAAGGCTTTTTAAAAGCCTCTGATGTCACATGTGCACTACTGGAGATGCTCTGATGTCTATATTTTATCTTCCAGTACCTGCACAAAATGGGTCCCTGACAGTCTCTGCTATGGTATTAAATTAATCATGAGTTATTATCTTTTAGGGTAGAGAAGGCAGAGATATGAGAGACTAGGAATCAATCTGGCCTTAGCATATGTATTCAGGTCAAAATGAATATTTTGATCTTTGTTCTAAAACCAGTAATTTGATGGGCTGGCATTGTACATGGGAAACTGTCTTGTCAATTAAGAGCAGCTTTCATGATTGACTTACTTGTGAGTGAACCTTTGTTGTGAATGGCACTGACATAAACCCCTCTTTTTCTTAGAAGGCATGTGTATTCCATTGGTACACCTGTTTCTGTATCAAACACCTCCTTCTGCATCTGGTAATTACATGTTTGCTGTTTGAAATAACTGAAATAAAACTTACCTTGCAAATGCAACAAATTGTAGTATCAGGTTTTTGGTTTATTTTAATGACTAGACATGTATGAGTTTTCAAAGCCATAAAAAGAATACTAGTTAATTAGAAAATCCCAACAATAATTAGCTCACCAAGACACCTGATACTTTTAAAGAGATGTTGATACATAACTTGAGATATTATTTAGTAAAATAAGATATATGTAAGATTTTGCTTGATTGTTTTCTCGTGGTTAAAAAGAAAATCCACTTTTACCAGCCATTTAGAAAGGCATGGCTTTCAAAAACTAATTAAAGCCTTTTCCATATTGCAAGAAGGCAATTATTTAATGCCAGTATTTAATATGACTGACAATATGCATGGGTTTGCTATACTAGTTTTTTAATGACTAGGTACCGTTCACACCTCTTAGTGTAGTTCCATGACTTACAATTGCTTATATGCCAATTGCCTTCTCCATATTGAATGCTTTCAGTGCTTTGCAAAGGACACCTTTTTTTTTTTTTTTTTTTTATGGATAGAAATCTCAGTTTAGAATACCAAGTGCAGTCTTGAGATCAAATTAGTGGGAGGGAAAATCCAGGCATTCCAGAGAAACAACTGAACATAGGTGAGTAATTTTACATTTTTATTTATCACCATATTACCCAAGATGAGGAAGGGACTACAGCAACATTGAAAGCAAATGAGCCATTTAAAATCCTATCTAACTTTTGCAAGCCTTGCAGTTAGGGTAGCTGCAGTAATAAAATACACAAAATGCTTTCTTAAAGCAGTTTCTGTTGCTATATGCATTATGCTGCTGTAGTGTATGATTAACAAGGGGAAGAATGCAGGAAATCCAAGGTTTTTACTGTTTAAACATAAAATTATAAAAATAGAGCTCACTTGTCTGCAAACTTGCAGGAAAAACTTGCAGTTCAAATCATTTATTGAAAAAGAGATTCCAGCAGGTTAGTCGGGAGTAGCATGTAATTTGTACAAAATCAATCATAATTACGTTGTTGTAACAGGCATCTTTAAACAGGTAAGGCTTCAGGAACACAGATCCAAAAATCACATGCTGAACTGTTCAGTGTTGCTTTCTTCTAAATGAACAGCCTGCAAAGAAATCACATGAGTAGAGATATGAATAGTCCTTAAATTCTTAGACTGCCTTGAAAAATTGTCCATCCAATGTAAGTAGGAAAACTCATGGATTAAATTTAAATTTCATGTAAAGAGGTGAAGATTTAGCACTGTAAGTCTTCTCCAGCTCAACCTGAACAACGTGTCTGTCATGCAATTCATCTTTAAATAAGATTAAGGTGTACTATTTTTTTTCTTCCAGATGCCTTTTATAATTTCAGTCTACTGCTCCATCCCTTAGTGACACAAAGCCCAAACTGAAACAGCTGCTAGGTGTGTTGTTACCATTTCAACTGCTCAACAGTCTTACTTCAGGTATTGTCCTCACATTTACTACACCTGCATAGTAGCACATTATATAAGCACTGCTACATGCAATTTGTATACGTTTCCCTTTTGCCCTTTAAACAAGAAATTAATAAAATCTGGACTAATTTTTACATTTTTTAAATCCTACAGTGTTTCCAGTGCTTTTCATATACCCCAGACACTGGGCTACATTCAAAGATACTGGTGTTATACCATTTATCTGCATATACCAGTTATCTGTGTATAATTATCAGTGGTTATTTGTTCCCTTATAATTTAGATGAAACAACTTTTTTTGAGTCAGGGAACTGCTTTACAGTAGGGCTGTTTAAAAACAAACAGGCAAGCCATTAGCAGTGACTAGCAAAGGCACAGAATTACTTTGGCCTGGCAAAAGTACCCTACTCCTTTGATGGTGCTATTTAACACTCTAAACATAGCTCAGAATTAAACAGCAGTATTCATTACATAAGCTGAAGGAAATGACAAGTCACCTAAAATGAAGTGTGTTTGATGACAATGTAGGTGTTTAGCTGCCCAGCATATCTGTATAGCCATTTAAAAACAAAGAATCTGAAGAAAAATTCACAATTCTGGGCCTATTAACAATGTTTTTACTAGCCAACTCTAAGCAATTTGCAGGTGTTCTAGTATCAGTTTCCAAAATCAAAGCTAAAATATTTGCAGGTTATAAAATGCCTTTATGTAAGTGGTGTATTTATGTTGTGTAACATTGCCCTTACCTTCTGTGAGCCTGGCTTTGCCCCCAGTTGGCTGACACAGGACAGTTGAGCACCCTACACACAGAACTACTGTCTGAGCATGGCTGAAGACAGTGGTGATCTTGTAGCACCCTGAAAAACAGCATTATGAACCTTTCCACTGGGTATTTCTAGCATCATTTTTTATGTGTTAATTGAATCAGGTACTCTAACTACTCTTGTCCAAAAATGCATCTATATTTCATTACACAACACACCAAGCCAAATGAAACAAACCATTGTTGTGTTCCCAAGTGCTTGCCTTTACTTACAGGCACAGGAAAGCAAGTTAGCTAACTGAAACTGGTATGACTCCTATACGAAAATGAACACAGCCTGCTGCCTGACAAGCCCTAATTTGCCTATCACATCTCCTGCAAAGAAGTTGAGCAGCTCTAGATTAGCCTTCTCTGCTGAACAGAAGAACCCATGTAGCTGGAGAAATATTTAACTTGCAACAATAGAGCACTGCTGTTGACAAAGTCTGGCAGCTGGGAATATAAATACTGCTGTTCCAATCTATGTTTGCTTTCTGTTTAATAATTGGTACGTGTAAGGCCTGTGCTTGGTTGCATTTTATAAAGCTAGCATAATATTTAAAAAGAAAGACTGGCACAGAATAACTTCACTAATTCC
Organism: Erpornis zantholeuca; assembly: GCA_013400515.1. NCBI lineage: Eukaryota > Metazoa > Chordata > Aves > Passeriformes > Timaliidae > Erpornis > Erpornis zantholeuca. Next base: position 817,225 of record VZTN01034720.1, on the reverse strand, counting down.
TTATGCAGTGCTTTTGTCTACAACTTATAAATTCTATGACTTAAGAAAGAATGAAATCACTCATAAATGGATTTAAAATGGGATTTTCACTGCTTTTCAATTTTTTCCCCTGAAAAGTATTTTTAATTAGCCAAGAGGTATTTTTGGAGGGAGAGAACCTGTAAAGGGTTTAATCTGGATGTGGATATACAAAATAAATAGTAAAGGTGAGCAGGGATTACATTTTCAGCACACATAGATCAGAAGGCTGAGACAGAATTTACGTTGTGAGGAGGGTCCTCTGACGAAAGGACTGCTTGGAAGGGAGATGTACTATTAGAATAACAGATCTCTGCTTTGTTTAAATCAAAAAGTACAATTCTTTGTGAAAATCTGCTAAGAGCTAAAATTTAATCACAGCAAATGTTGTTTTCCCCCTATTGAATTTGAACTTCCATGCTGATGAGTTTTTAATGCTTGTGGGTTTGGCAGGGAAATGAGCCTAATCCATTTCAGTAATGAGGTAGGAACTTCCAGTACCACTGACCCAGGGACACATAAGGCCATCTGCTGTTTTCAATGCCTTGTGCATAGGATTCTATCATTGAAGCTCTCCTGCTTTGCTCTATATAGCCCTCAAACACAAAAAACAACCCAACAATAATGAAGATAACCAATAACCTATGGGCCTGTGCTGACACTAACTGTATCACAGTGTATGGATTCATGTATAGTGGTTTGAAGAAAGTGTAAAAAAAAACCAAAAAATCCTGAGAAACTTAGCCTTCAACTCTGCATTTGTTTAAAAGTAACCAAAGTTTACTTTCAAGCTGTTTAAATTAATTCACTTCACTTTTAGATGGAATACAATGTCTCAGAGCTCCTTAGAAAATTAGGCTACTAAGAAAGAACCAGATAATAAGAAAACCTGAGTACATCAACAGTTCCCTGCTTCTAGTCAGGAAGATCACTCATGTAAGTCAGTCTTACTGCTATAATCTTCTTATGCTGCAGCAGTTTCTAGGAAGTTACCGCACTGGGCAATATGGATGTAACTGTGCTGAACAAAGCAGCTGTTCACTGGTAGAGCACATTCCTGTAACGGTGCTAGAAAATCCCATGGTTTAGTTTATAAAAGAGAAGTTGATTATACAGATGTCTCTGAGCCAAAGTGATGAAGATCTGTGAAAAGTGGACATAGGCAACATCTTATAACCTTCGTATATGAGCCAGATGGCAGCTTAGTTCTTAACAGCAACATGCAAAAAAGGCAGTTGTTTATGTTTTACTTTCTATCTCTGCATATATCCTTGTCAAGAGTTTTTCCAGTTGCTATTCCAGAACTAACTTACAAAAGGAGGAAAACCATGTTGGCTTCTGTTTGAAACTTGTGCTATGGATGCTTTAAGGCATCCATTTAATCTCACTTCTTATACGTGCAAATCTGGGGGGTTGGGTTTTTCTCTACTTGCAAGGGTTTTATATAGGAAAAATCCCAACTAAAGAAGCCCTCATGCCAGATCCTCTGGAAAAGGCTGATTGTTTACATTAACTTTTTCCAAGGACTGAAAACACTTTTATTGTTAAAAAAACCAAAGTAATATACAGACCATTTTCTCTACAGAATAGATAAATGAAACTCAGATTAAAAAAAAAAAATTAAAAAAATCAACCGTTATATGAAGATGAACAGTATACAAAATTAGCTTTGTTCCTTCTGTAACGTATGAGCATTTAAAATATTTACCTGGACATTTTACATCCATGAAGTAGGAGTTTGGGCTCTGCACAAGACGTTTCTTTTTGTGTTTTCTCTTCTCATCCTCTAAGGAGGGATGCACTAGGTCTTTGGCCAGCTGGGTGGGGCAAGAGGAAAAGCGCACTGCGCGTNGCACGGCGCACTGGCACCGCCGCTCTGCGCGCCCGCCGGAGCCGCGCCTGTGCTGCGTGTCGGGGGCGGGACCGCAGCGAAACAGCGGCACATGGGCCTCCGACACGCCAGTAGGTGACACTGGCCTTTTCGGGTTATAAACGGCGTTTAGAAGTGCATCGACTTCACACTAGATGCAGACTAAATCATCACTCACGTGGCACAGAATCACAGAATTGTTAGGGTTGGAAGGCACCTCTGGAGATCATCCTGTCCAAACCCCCTGCCGAAGCAGGGTCACCTAGAGTGGGTGACACGGGAACGTGTCCAGGTGGGCTTGGAATGTCTCCAGAGAGGGAGACTCCACAATCTCCCTGGGCAGCTGTTCCAGTGCTCTGCCACCCTACACGTAAGTTCTTCCTCATGCTGAGGTGAAACTTTTTGTGGTTTAGTTTATGGCCATTGCTCCTCGTCCCATCGCTGGGCACCACTGAAAAGAGTCTGGCACTATCCTTTTGGCACTTGCCTTGAAGATATTTATATGCATTAATTAGATCCCCTCTCAGTCTCCTCTAGTCTAAACTGGCCCAGCTATTGCTGTCTCTTCTCGTAAGAGAGATGCTCCAGACCCCTGATCATCTTTGTGGGCCTCTACAGGACCCTCTTCCTGTCTTTCTTGTTCTAAGGATACCAGCACTGAACATAGGTATGTTGTTTCATACTAATGATACATTGCATGAAGTTGTACCTGTGAGCATATTCTTTTGCAGTTTCCCACCCCAGTCAAAAATAAAAAGGCAGAAGAACTTCTGTTAGTTATCATGCATATGCTTAAATCAATTTAGAGAACTTATGAGACATAAAAATATTGCAGATAGTGGAAATTTTTAAGAAATCACTATTTTTTTAAGAAAGAGACTGAGTGTTTTTTCCATAAATCAGTAATCACAAACGTAATCTGTAAAATCACATGTATTTATCCTGGAACATTTAAAAGTGTAGTTCAATAGAAATCCTCCTGGTGGCACAATAGACCTTACAAAAATCAGTTGGTATGGAGGCTTCCCAAACGTCCAGCGGGAACGTATCAGGACACTGCCTTTCTAAGAGGGAACTGATGCATTTAGCAAAAATTATTTGAAATGAGCCATGAGCACAAGTGAGGATGTCATTTCATAGAGGCATATCTTTCTGAGGACAATAATCTCAAAGCTGGCCTTGGTCCCTCCGGTGCTGACAACTGTAACAACTTTCAAAATGCTTTCCACCCCAAACTCTTACATTATTCTGCCCGAACAGCCCCGTGTTGTAGTGCTCCAAGCCTTTATATTGGTTTTCCTCTTCTCACTGTCCCAGCCTTGTAATGCTGTGTTAGCATTTTTTCCTCATGCGCTGCTGTGGTGATGACACACAGATAGAGGTATTTTGGAAGTATTTCTTGTTGTATCATGGGGAATTTAATAGGAAGGGCTCTGACTCATACTTTCCTCTGCATGCTGTCCTGTGAAGCTAAGAACATAAACCAGTTACCAGCACAGAGTCTGTTCTTGAGTCTTAGCTGTTCCTACTGCCTTCCCATCCTTTTCAAATGCATATTATTTATCTGCAAGCAGAATGGAAAGAGGATAATCTCTTAAGGTTTTTGATTCAGTATCTGAAGGAGAATTATGTTTTTCTGTGTTAAATAAAATACCTTCACCATGTATAGAGCACCACCTACAATAAAATAGAACTTCTGAAGTGCCGCCCTGCTTCACCTCTTCCTCTTAGCTTTCCCTTAGATGTCTTTCCTGCAAAGAGCCTTTGGTACCTGAGGAAGACTTTAGAGTCACATTAAAAATTTGCTTCAGTGGAAGGGGGGGGGCACACAGGATGATCTGAAAACAGGATGTGTTTTGGACATATTCCTCTGGTTCTCTATTTTGGTTTTGCTTGGAGATTCATTTCCTTTTTGTAACTGCTTGTAGTTCAGTGACCTGCTGTATGAGTCAATTCTAATGCATTACCTTTAATCTTACAATTGAAGTTTTTTTGAAGTGTACTCTTTAGAGAACGGAAATGCAGCACTGAGTTTAAGTGTCTGTTAGCAAGGAGACAAATGCTGTCTGTACAACAGTGGCTTGGCCTACTGAGACACAGATAGATTCAGGTCTAAGAGAACAACTTCCTCTTTCCAGCCTTCTCCCAGCAAGCAAGGACTTTGATCTCATTTTAGAGAACAAGAAACTTTATCTGTCATAGAATGACAACAGAAAAATTCCAAAAGCTGATCTGGAAATGTTTAAAAACAACATAATGACAGTTGGGTTTTTTCCTGCACTATGAGTGTCAGTCTCTGGTGTTTGAAAGCTGAATCTGTGTCTCTGAGGACATGCATTGTGGTGGGTTCCTGCTGGGCTGCAACACAGCCTCACTGTGATGAGCACCTGCTGCCCCTGGTACTGCTTTGTTCTGCTCCATTTTTGGCCTTCTGCACCTGAATTTGGGTGGCTCCTTAGGATTTGCTATCTGACATTGTGAGAAAAATGGCTTTTGGGAGGTTTTACTACTGAACCTTGTATAAACTGCCTGTGGTCACTGACAAAGCTTGTAGTGACTGACTTAAAAAAAACCAAATTCACCCTATTAATTCTTATAGTGGTTGTCTAGAATACTAAAATGGGGATGGGTGTCTCTGTAAGACTATCATTAAGACCATTTAGATTTCTTTTCGCTAGCCACCTTGAAGCTGCACTCAAAAGAAGTAGGTTCACTTCAAGTGACATGTTTGATCCAGAATGTGGCCTGTCTGTGGTTTTGCCTGTACTGCAGAAGTAGGAGTTATAATTTTAATTGATTGTAAACTAATGGTGTAAACTGTGGCATGTAATTAAATTTGGTTTAAATATGCTTATGTCCAGATAGTTTAGATTAGCAATGGAAACTGAAAAAAACCCACTTTTAACACTATTGTAATAGCAAACTTTGAAATTAATGGATTTTACAGGTAAGAATCTTACAGTGTGTTTTCTTTCTGGAACTGACTGTACATACTTTGTGTAATTTCTTTTCCCAATAATGACTTGATTTAACCTCTTCTATATAAAGTTCTGCAATATATACATATGGAAAATTTGTACATTTAGATCAATATAGTAAAGGAGAGTACTGTTCTTTGTACATGAAACCAATGCATTGATCTTAAAACTACAAATTAAAAGTAGGACATATCCACCTATCAAATGCAGTAAGACAAAGTGTAGAATGAGCATAGAAATATCTACCTTCAGTGAAAGACTTATTTTCTGGAAATGGAATAAATAACTTTTTTTAAAGGAGTGTCACATGATGGTCATTGACAGTAATGAATTCCAGAGGCACCTGCCAAAGTCAGTGTTGTTAGAGATATGCATCAAAAATATCATTATATTGGCTAGTAGAGTTCAAAAGCTAAGGGGCAAAGCTCATGTTAATGACTTGTGGTTAGGTGGCATTCAGGGCAGGACTACCTCATAAGGTTATTGTGTGTAGGACTTGGACCTGTTGATTCCAGTTAGTGCCAAAATAACAGGCTCTTAGTTCTACCAACATGTTTTAAACTCTTGGTTTTTTTAACCTTGTACTTAAGCAATTAAGGTGCAGAATTTTCTACAATTTTGTATGCATTGAGCAGAATAGCCTCATTGAAACCAGACTTTCACACAGTTCTCTTTTTACTTAACCAGTCTCACCTTTGAACTGAGGGAAGAAAAGGATTTTTGAAAGCTAGAAGTAATGATGTGTATTATTTGAGAAACGAAAAATGAGAGTGGGACTGAAGTAGCAACATAATCTGTTTTTTTCTTTAAAATATAGGCATTGGTAAACAAGTGTTTTCAGGCATTTTTAATATGTATGTAAAGATGTTTTTAACTTATTGCATATGAATAGAGGTAGTAATTACATTTTGCTATTCCTATTAGTTCCTTTCTTAAACTGAGAGCTTTAACAGATGCACTTTACCTGCACCCTAGTGACTAAAGGAATTCTGCCATAACTTGATTAGCACTCACCTGATTATTGGACGAGCTTGAACTGTGGTACTGATCTCCTTTTATGGCCAGACAACTTGCCTTGTGGGTGAGGGAAAGGCTGTGCAGTCTGCCTGGACTGCAGTAAAGCCTTTGGAAACATCTCCCACAGCATTCTTCTTCCCACAGTGCACTCTTCGCTGGGTTAAAAACTGTCTGGATGTCTGGGCCCAGAGCATGGTGGTGAATGGTGCCATGTCCAGTTGGGACCAGTCACTAGTGGTGTTCCTCAGGGATCTGTACTGGGCCCAGTCCTGTTGGAGGTCTTTCTTGATGATCTGGATGACAGAGTTTAGGGCACCCTTAGGAAGTTCATGGATGACACTAAGTTGGATGGGAGTGTTGATCTGCTAGAGGACAGAAAGGCTCTGCAGAGAGATATGGACAGGCTGGGTCTAGATGCCAAGCACAACTGTATGACGTTCAACAAGGCCAAGTGCTGGGTCCTGCCCTTGGCTCACAACAATGCCCTACAGTGCTACAGGCTGGGGCAGAAGAACTGGGAGAACAGAACCTCTAAGTGCGGGTTGACAGTGGCTCAACACGAGCCCAGGTGTGCCCAGGTGGGCAAGAAAGCCAATGGCACCTGGCCTGCACCAGCAATGGTTCCAGGCAGTGACCATCCCCCTGTGCTGGAGGGTGCATCCAGTTGTGGGCTCCTCAACTCTGGAAGGACATTGAAGTGCTGGAGTGAGTCCAAAGAAGGACAACAGAGCCGGGAAGGGTCTGGAGCACAAGTCTGATGAAGAGCAGCTCAGGGAGCTGAGGTGTTTAGCCTGGAAAAAAGGAGGGTCAGGGGTGAATTTATCACTCTCTATAACTACTGAAAGGAGGGTGTAGCCAGGTGGGAATCAGGTTTTTCTCCCAGGGAACAAATGACATGGCCTCAAGCTGCTCTAGGGAGCATTTAAGTTGGACATTAGGAAGAATTTCTTCATTGAAAGGGTGATTAGACATTGGAATGGGCTGCCCAGTGATGTGAGGGAGTTATTAGCTCTGGAAGCGTTCAAGGAAAGGACTGGATATGGCACTTTGTGCTGTGGGTTAGTTGACAAGGTGGTGTTTGGTCAAAGGTTGGACTCAATGATCTCAGAGCTCTTTTCAAACCTTAATGATTCTATGATTCTATTCAGGCAAAATGGTATGGCAGTAATTTAGGGATTGTAAAGGCTTTTAAAATTCTCCTTTTTTTGAAATGTACAAAACAAAATCAAACTGTTACAGTGCCATCTGCCTTTACGTATTGACAAAAGGTAAACCATAGTTTCAAATATCTTCTATTTCCTACATGCTCAGTGTTCCCCTCAGTGGTTCTCCCATGCCAGAAAAAAAAAGAATTGTTGATCTATTTGACTGTAATGCAACATAAACCAAATATTAACTTTTCCAATTTGGTGCAGTAACAATGTGTTTGGTGCAATAACAAAGGGTTCCAAAGTGTTTTCACGGAGCAGGTATCGTAGAAGTGTGGTTATTGAGCCTTAACAGCTTTGATAGTACTCCTCAAAGTTTTACTAACATATTACAAGGTATATAATTGAACAATTTCAGTTTTTTCATACTCTAGAAAATCAAAAATTGTAATTTAATTTTTATATCTTGTTTTTAAAGTTCATGGTTAAGTAAACATCTGTCCCTTGAATGTGGCAAACTGGCACTTTTCCAAATCAGAACAGAATGCACTATTGCAAAGCACCAGTGTAATTGAAGAGGGAAGTAATTTGCATTATTTTTCTATAAAAATACCCTTGAGTAACAGATGGCGATCGCAAACATATCGCTCCAGAGACATATGAAAGCCTATGTGTTCCATAAAACTCAAGAGTGAATATTAACCCCAAAATTTCTCTCTTCAATGTTGAAATGTGTTTGTGTAGTAATCTTCAGCATGGCCATAATTATAGTACACAGCAACTCATGCCTCTGAAAGTACAGCTACAGGGAAGTGTTTCAGAGATTAGTTTTTCATTTGCAGTTTCCTATAATCCAATTATTCATGTTACACTGAAATAATTAACCAATTTGGTCTGACTGCTTCAGTTGCCAGGTTGCCATTATAATTTATAAACTCAATTCTTGTAATAAGTAGTGTAACAACTCATCTTAACATTTAAACAGCCCAACTGCTAATTATAGAGTAAAAAATGATCTGAGCAGCCATGTTTCCAAAATCTGGCATGAACTAGGCAGAGGTCCTTAGGTATGTTACAAAAAAAAAAAAAAAAAAGAGCTGGCAATTCCCCCATTCTTGTTTTGTAGCCTTCATTCTCCTCTATCAGATGATATCTTGGCCCTCCAGAGGTCTCAATCAAACAGTTACTATAAATAAGAAAAATATTATTTTTTCACTTGAATTATGATGAAGCATATACATGTATAGATATAAAATGATATTTTGATCCAATTAACTGGAAGTTAGATTAGCATTCATGACAAGCTCTTACTGAATGCACCTTGTACAGAGATTTATATCACATCTGTCTATGGATTTTTCATTATTTGCTACCACAAACATATTGGCCAGGAATACCACCAAACTGAGACCCTTAACAGGGAAGATTTGGGTAATTAATAACTAGGAGCAGAATACCTTTTGCTTTTTCAAGGATTATAATGGCCAAAGGTATTCATTTGGAGTGATTCCTCAGTGCACAAATACAGCAATAGCCAGACATTAGACTAGCTTAGCCCTATTTCACCCCAACAAATTCTTTTTTAATGTCATGAGGTGATTTTTTGTGTGCTTGTGGGAGGCTAACCATGTATGAGAGAGCTTTACTATTCAAAACTTATTTTGTTTGATTCTCTATAGAACTCAGCATATATATTTGCCAAGTTAACACACATCCAAAAAAACCCCACAACTTCCCAGAAGCGAGAAAGGACCTTTTACAGTCGTCGGCTGGGTTATAACCAATAGAAACTTTAATGAATGATTTGGGGAAAATCTCTTTTCCCTGTTTTTGCTAAGAGGGAACCGAGAACTGTTCTAGTGATTTATAGTGTTAGAGAGTTCTGTTTATAGCTTTTCTGACGGATACAATTTTTAAATTAAATTAAAGCAGTAACTCTTTGCTGTCATTTTGAAGTGTTTCAGTAGTGCTATTTATTTTTATAGTGCCTTGTGACATCCTGTGGAGAACACACTATAATGAATACATAATGAAGCTGCCTCACACCAAGAGATAATTATTAGTGGAAAAAAAGATGGGGGAAGTGTTTGAACTGATCTAGAGTAGATATCTCGTTGCAGAATATCCCCATTTCCAGTGTTACGTGAGACCGCGTGAAATTAATTTTTGTGTCGTGTGCACAAGTTTCCTTCTGAGTTGACATGTCCAGGGCCATATGTAAACTTCTGAGGTCACACATTACACTCACTTATTGGTGACGTGGAGTGTACTGCCGTTATTTACCGTGCCACTCCAACACTTAGCTCCATGACTCTATACACCTCCCGCTAGGTTCCAGAGAGACCTGAGCCCCGTGGGCGCGGCCACGTGACCGCGCAGTGACAGCGCCGCCACAGGCGTCCCTCAGCGAGGGCCGGGCCGCGGACCACAGCCCCCGTCGGGCCCGGCGGTTCCGGCGCCGTGACGCGCCCGCCTCCTCCCGCCCTTCCTTCCCTTCCCTCCCGGCCCTCCCGCCGG
>VZTN01034720.1:783725-807100 GCA_013400515.1 Erpornis zantholeuca | reverse complement strand
TGCCGAGCTGCGTAGTGACACTGACTGAACGCTCTGGGCAGGTGGTTCAACTCTCAATTCTTCCCTCAACACTTCTGATGCGTGTGTCTGTTCGTGAACATAAAGCTCCTGTTTTTGAGATTTGGAGTAGTTCTGTTCGAGCTCCTCAGTCGACTACAGAAGCCCCTTAGTGACTTAGTGGAGGAACCTCCTCGACAAAAGTTGAGTTTTATCCTAAATTTGATTCTGAAAAGGGGTTTCTAAGCTTCACTAACCTTTTTTAATGCCAGTGAGGCGTGATATATCAAAACAGGTTGTTGGGACTTATATTTTTGTAAGATTTGTCAGTTTTAGAATATTCTGCTGAAATAAACATAAGCAAAATTTTCAAGGCCTTCGCTGAGATAGAGTTGAATTGAAATGACAATGTGGCAAGACTTGAGACTTACGGTGAGCTACTTGTAGCTGAGATCACTTTTGAAGTGAGCTACACTGTTTAGGAGATGAAGGAATAAACTCTAGTGGAGGTTACTAGTATTTAGGAGGGCAAAACTAACGCTGACTTTAAAAAATAACACTATGAATGAGTAGACCCTATTAAAAAGAAATTGATTTAAAGATGAGGTGGAATAGTGTGTAACTTGTTTTATGTTACCCTAATGCCCTATCCTTTTCAGACATTTTATTGTGCAGAACTTGGTGTACGAGGAAGAAACAATATTTAGGCACATGTGATTGACTAAATTAGGCGTGGTGTCAGTTCTAATGCTTTAAGAACAGTTTATCTGCATTTTTCTGACACATTTCTTCTTTTTCTGCAACCATTTTCAAAATGCTGTATCAGTAACACCAGCTGATTAAGGCCTGAGTAGCATTTTACTTTAACCAGTATTTTTCTGTACCTGTGGAAGAATAAAAGGCTTAATAAACATTAATAAATGCTGTATCATTAAAAAAAACCAGCCTACTTCGGTACTGTGCTACTTCTTTATACTTCTAAAGAGATAGCTAACATAAATGGGTGTGTCTATCTTCCAACCATTTTCTTGATGTTTCTTGAACTGCTTAGCCCTTGATAGATTTTTTTTTTCCCTAACTGATTCACTTTGAAGTCTTGAGGACTGTGAATATGCTGTTGTTTTTTCTTACTGTATTCAGTAAATAGAGGATTTGCTCTCATTTCCCTCCTTTCTATTTGGTTTTGCAAGGGCCTTATTTTCAAAATGAATCAGCTTGAAGAAACTTATTAATAACTGAGCCATACTTCCAATTCCATAGGTAGTAGTTGTGATTTCACAGTTATGTTTTCCTTCTTATTATTCCATTCCCTTTTTAATTTTTAGCAAAGAACCTCCAAACAGGAAAGTTGACGATGCAGGAAATAGTGAAACTGTTCATAAAAGTGCTGATGTATGCTTGAATAAAAATACTTGGGGTTTTTTCAGTCTTCCTCGTGTGTTGCCTATATTACTTGTAGGTCAATCATGTGGCTCTAATCTGTTCTTGAAGATGTGCTTGTGTGCCCTTTCTCTGTCTTTTAGTAGCTTCTCGATACTAGTTGGTTTTACAGTCATAACTGGTCCATCTGATGAGCTTGGGGGAATTCCATTTTTAACAATTCTGGGTTTTTTTCCTTGACTGCGAGGTCATAGTTAACTGTGGTGTGGAGGGAGGTGCAGGGATGCAGCGTTTTTCCCAAGCAGGCTGCTCAGCCAGTTCAGGTTTTAAATTCAGATTAGCATTCCTCACTGGGTACACTGGGTGTTCCTGGAGTATGAGCTACCAGGCTGTTGGGTTTGTACGTTCTCTGTGAAGTGGATTCTGCAGTAGGATGGTACTTCCAATGTGTGTTCAATTAACAGTGATTTTAATTACTATGTGTGATACTATGTGCCCTCAGTTCTCTGGTCTGTCTCTGCTAACAAGATCAGACTTGGTTTTGCTGTTGAAGTCTAAGAAGGTGTGTGTTTGAGATGTGTTGGCATCAAATTTTATCTTTTAATCTTATGTACTTACATGCTATTTGTGAGGTGAGTAATTTAGACTTTTTTTTTAACTATGTGGGGTTAAATTTTTGGCAGTTTCAACTTTTTTCTTATATTTTAGGTCCAGAAGTTAAAACAATCTCTGTTGCCATGATGAAAGGGCCCACAACCTATCCAAGTACCAGATAACTTCCTTATAATTTCCCACTCCTATTGTTCTTTAGTAGTCTAACCAGGGTTAAACTACAACACTCCAGTTACCAGAGCAATGGAAACACTTTCCAAAAGGAAGAAAGTAGTTAGGAGGGAGATATGGAAATAGTGTTTTATTATAGAATAATTGTTTTACTTCTCAATGCTCATATTATAGAAATAAGTCAGTAATGAGTAGTAGATGCTTCGTCATTGTGCATGGTATACTTGTGTCGTACTTTGCAAATTCCCTTTTGTTTTGCTCTCATGTAAAATGTGCCTGTAAGGCTGCCAGATCCATGTAGATTGCATGTAGGTTGGGAAATGCTCCTTTGACTTTTCTCCTCAAGACTTTGGTCATGCTCATAATCATAATCAAAGTTGTACTGATTCAGAGAGCAGGGACTTCCAGCCTGGTGTCCTGTGGCCAACAGTTGCATAAGAAGTGTGATAAAAGTGCAATGCATATGTATTTGTAATTCATCAGACTTCTTTTATTCTTTTTTTGGGTGACTGTTGGTTCAAGAGCCTTCATGTCTCTGTTTTCTCCACCTGGCATAACTAACACCTTAAGCAGAATTTGCCACCCATTATGAGAAGTGAACCAGTGATCTTTGGTTCAAAGAGATGCATTTTTACTCTGTGAAAGCACTGATTGGTGTTGAGCAACTTCAGACTTGATGGATCTTTGCCTTTCAGCAGCTTTTAATTTTTTATACAGGGCTCTCTAGCTCTGTTATGAGAATTTCTAAAAGTGCTGGTAAGTCATAATACTGCTGTGGTCCCTAGTGAGGATCAGCTTTTCACTGTGAACATGGGATAAACCTTTTTTTACAATGTGTTACGTAAGGTTGTGTTGTTTAGTTTGCTTCCTGAGTGGAAACTTCTGCTTTTGCACACTTCTACATGGAAAGTAAAATGCAGTTGAGTCAGCTCATTTTCATATTTAACAGCTCCTGAAGCAAAATTTATCTTGGAGTATCTCGTGTGCATTTTGCTAGTAGTTTCAATGCGATACACAAGAATCAGAAGCATTAATTTAGCAGTCTCTGAGTATCTTAACTTGCTGTTCAAGTAGCACTGTCTGGTAAAACTGGATTTGGTTTATCATTTGAAATAATAAGGTTTATTTTTTGTGCTCCTTTCAACTTTTTTGTATCAACTGGTTTCTATGAGAGTAAAGTCAAATCTTTGTAGCTGATAGCATTTCTGGTTTAGTACAAAGGCGTGCTGACAGAAACAAAATTTGTAGTATTTATTTTTTTAATCCAGGATGATATCAGCATTTGGCAGGAAGTTGCCCACGAGATAGAGTTGAAACCATTTGTTGATTTTACAGAAGTAACTTTTCCTTAGCCTACATCTTCCAAAATAGGACACTACTCTGGCAGGCAAGCACGTGTGTGCTGACCTTTGAACACTGATGAAAATCCTTTGTCAAGCAAAATTATCAACTTCCCTTTTGCAGTGAAATTTCCATGTCTGTAATGTGTAATGGAAATTGTTTTAGGGTATTCAAGTCAAATCATGCCTCATTGAATATTTCTACTCTTCTCCACAGTTACTTATTTGTATGATGGGCAAAGGATTGGTGTTGCTTTGTTGGGGTTTGGGTTTTTTTCCCCACTCTCCCATTAAGCTTCAGCATCTCCTATCCTTATTCAATCAATTTCTTTTGGGCTTCTCCAGATGGTCGAAGCTGTAGAAGAAAATACATCAATGATAGATGAGCAGTGGCACAGAAGCATCAGGAAAGCATTGTCAGGAGTACTTTATTAATGGTCATTACTACAAACAGATTGTCATTTGGACTTTAAAGTGACTGAGTTGGCTCACACTCAGGTGGCACTGTTACACACAGCTACAGAGTAGAAGTTTGTGTTCAAGGCTTTTAGGATCTTGGACCGGGGTGTCTCTTCAGGACAGGGTTTACATGGAATCAGGAAGACAGTTTTGTGGAGGTAAATATGAAACTGGAAGAACGATTCTGTTTTCAAGGTCTGCGGTGGGTGGTCAGCAAGATGATATCTTGATGTTGGACAGGAAGTTGTAGCTGAAGGTATCACAGGTTAAAAGCATTAAAGTTTGTGTCTCCTGAAACTTTATATTTGATATTAAGACATAGCTGGTAACAAAGGGCATCTTAACTTTGATTTTCATCTGCTGATGATGTTGCATTACCTTACTGTATTCTGCAGCAAGCCAACAATGGAACTGAAATTGTTTGGCTTTTTTTAAGAATGCTGCTGCAGCTTTTGTGTTGCGTGTTTTACTCTGAAATAGTGTGACAGATGTCTGACTGTTGATGCCTATTCCTAATTGGCAGATGGAGGTCTGTCTTGGTTATGTGTTACTGGTTATTTGAGTGACAGGAGGGCAGTTTAGAGCTGCTTTTGTGACTTGGTTTGAATGCAAAGTTAGGAGCACTGACTAACATTGAATAAGTGTAGGAACAAATGTCTTGGTTAATGGACACAGGCTTTGAGAGAGGTATTGAAGACAAACAGCTCTTGTTTGGGAGTTTTCAGTGTACTTTTTATGAAGGATTTCCAATCCTTCTGCTGTAGGGCATTCTTTTAGTAGAAATACATCTTGGACTATCTTATTTCAGAATTTACTGAAATTCATAATAATAATAATACTATATAGTAGTGTTTATAATGATGCTTTATTTCATGTTTTGTGGTAGAATTTAGGTAGTTTTAATTCAAAAGACATTATATTACTTTTTATCTTTAATTGGATGTTTATGGTGCCAGGTCTATATATATCTAGGCTGACTAGATATATAAAATACCTCTGATGCTTTTCTAATGTGGATAAACTCGGAGTAATAATAACATCAACTAAGTTGCACAGTGTAAGGCACAGAGTGTGTAAGGTACAGAGTTAGAATCACAGACTCAGGATATCCTGAGTTGGAACAGACCCACAAAGATCTTTGAGTCCAACTCCAGGCTAAACAGACCAAGTGCTTTCAGCTGTTCCCCATAAGGCTTCCTCTCCAGACCCTTCACCATCCTCATGGCCCTCCTCTAGACCCTCTCTAAATCTTTCCTTTACTGTGGTGCCCAAAACTTGATCCAGAGGCTTTTGCAACTCAAAACTTAGGTCAGCTACTTCCTGTCCCAACAGAGGTTACAGTGGATTGTAATTTAGTGCCTTTTACAGGGTTTTTGACCAGTAATTGTATCTAATATCAGTTTAATCTTGTAGTTTATAGTCAACTCCCCTGTTAAATATAAGCTACAACACTTTTCATTAGGTTGTATGTAGGTAAAGGCAAATAAAGTACTGCATGTGTCAAAAGGCTTCTCTTCTAGGGAGAACAAACAATTGACCAAGTTTAAGATGTGTTAATTTTGCTGCCATTGTGCAGACTCTTCTGCTTTGGGCACTAGAGAAAAAAACCCTGATGTTGAATGTTAGTGGCATCCTCTTATATGTGTGGCAACATCAAAGAACATGCCAAGCAGGCTGGTCACTAGTAGGAGTCTGGCACCACGTCTGGAGATTGGGAAAACCAGGCTGAATATAGGAAATTGGGCAAAGCTAAAGTGTCTGCCAGCCAGGGAACATAAATACTGCTTCCACTCCCCCCACACCTCCCAGCAAAATCCTCCTTTTTTTCACCTGCCAGAGAGAAATAGCTTTCCTTTACTGAATCAAAATATCTTGTCCATGTGGGGAGACTTCTGATGGGATTAAAGAGGGAGTAAGTTACCTGTGTCAACCCAAGCATGGAAGGGAGGAGGAAGATACAGTCAGAGTAACTGCCTGTGAGAACTGCTCTGGCTTAGCAGAAGTGATGTACAGAGAAGTACTTAGGACATCCAAAGCAGGAAAAGCAGATGAAGAAATTAAAGAATTAATTAAAATGAATTCATTAAAAGACCCTTCCGTGATGCAGGAGAGGAGAACAGCTATGTGCCAGACAGACAAGTATGGCCTTTTTTAATAAGTTAGGTGGCTTTGCCCATTAATATAGGTAGTAAAAACCTTTCCAAAAAAGGCTTTGTCATGCATGTAAGAAGTTAAAGCAACCCTTCTTCTCTCATGTCTTTTACTTCCCAAACAAACAAGCAAAAGACAAACCAAAACCTTCACATGCTCACTTACTCCCATGTTAAAACATGGGTTTAAAAAAGCCTTGATGAAAATGATGTTTTGGAGCTGTTGAGAGTGCTGTCTATAAAAATAACTTCTCTAACTTTAAACCTTCTGCTTTAACTTTCTGGCCTGATTTTTCTTCCTCACTATGTACTTTCTACACTTGCTTCTAAAACACAAATGTATTTGACTCTTAACTGAAATTCCTAAATTAGATTATTTATTTTAACAAAGATAACTCTTGCTGGATGAGACATTATGCTCTTCTTGGATCCTTTCGGACAGAGTATCAGTTAAAGCCAAGAGACATCTAACTGATACTGTTGATATGTGCTTTTTTTGGTTGCAGTTTTGTGTTCCTGGTAATACTCTTGTTCTCTGTACTACTTCTTCCAGTGTAAGCAGGTCTGTGCCCTCTAAAATGGGGGCAGTGTTTGTGCTTTCCTATAAAACTTGCAAACATTTCATCACTTCTGTCTTTACAGTGATAATTTATACCTACTCTAACATTATCCCATTTAACTTATTTTTATCTCTGATGCTCGTGTGGCATCCCTGAACCTCTCAAGGAAGTGCTTGGCAGTTTGAGTTGTTGGGCTATAGTGGTGAACACCTCTCCATACCAACTGCTCCCATGGTGTTTTCCGTACCTGTGTTAAACCTGCAGCTGATGGGGTTTGTATGTGGTGCCAGTCACAGGCACAGCTGGAATAGAAGGTACAAAGTGCTTTGTACTGTGTGAGGGCATTTTATGTGTAAGTAGTCATGGACATCCCAGTTCCTACTTTACTTTGTGAATCCTGGGACACTGAGTGGGCTCATTTTTCATGTAGCACCTCTTCTGTTTTAAACAGACAATGTTCTGGCCCCCCAAAGTCTTTATTTCTTCACTCTGAATAACCAGTTCATGTAGAGCCCTGAAATTTTTAAGAGACTTTTTAAAAAAGAAATGGCATCTCCATTTCTCTCTGGACAGACATATTGATTTACCAGGACCAAAAATTAGGGAGCAGAACCAAACCTAATCTTTCTGGCCTGTTCTTATTGTCACAACTGAAGCTTGGTATATGAATAATAAAAAAGGAACTTTAAATTGTAGTGGGAAGGCAGTATTAGTTGCATGGGACTTTTTTAATAGTAGCCATTTTTTCAACCTTTTGCATTCTTAAGATGCTGACTTTGGACAAAGTAATTCTTCTTGTCTTTCCTGACAGCAATATTCAGTTAGAGTTATTTTGGTTAAAGACATGATTTTCTATGTTTTATACACCTACAAACATAGCTTGTTTATGGGCAAGAGTTTTGGGATCATTTTTTCCTGTTCTTGGGGGTTCCACTTCGGGGTTGGGGTTTTTTTGTGTTTTGGTTTTTTTTTTTGTCTTACCTGTTAATTTATACTTTTCGTAAGGACCAATCATGTGTCATCTTCTATTAAGCACTGGACTTCTGAAAGAAGAATCAAATATTTGTATTCATAAGCCACCTTCTAGATGGGGAACTCTGGTGTTCTTACCCATTAAAGCACGTGGCAGAGGTTTTTTTTCATGTTGTAGAGAGCTGTACACCACACATCCTGGAGACCTGAGGGAAAGAAGAGCTTCAGAGTAGATGAGAGATGTCTCCCGTGGCTGCATTACAGGTTGAGTGAGTGTGGGGTTGGGTCCCTGGGAGGTCACTGCAGCTTTGTCTTCCGTACCCAACCCTAGCTGGAGTGTGACATACAGAGCAATTCCTGCACTGCTGTGGAGCTGCTCTAGGATCCACACTAGAGCTGCTGCCAAGCTGCCTCTGGGCTCCCTCTGGGTCTCTGTTAACTGGGGCTTCAGTTTAATGCCTGGTTCAACAGAGTGTGTGCTCTGCTACTCATGAGAGGAGAGATGTGGCTGGGAGGAGTACCTGTGCTCTCAGGTTATGCCATCAGTTGTTGTTACAGATGGTGGAAAACTGAATTATGGAACTCACACAGATGAGTGTGTTCAAAGGAGAAAAGGATTTGGTTGTGACACCTGGTCCTGGCAGTGCCTACCCCAGTTTCAGCTGTGAAACTGTAGCCTCAATTCAAGTCTGTTGGCCAGTTTTAATGTTTGCTGCTCTCCAGTTGCATGTTGGCTTGAAAGGAGTATGTTCTCTAAGGAGCTAAGTTAATGCATTCCTCTGAGAGACAGGCAGTCTATAAATAATCCTTAAAATAAACAAACTTGGCTGTCTGTATCAGTAGTACAGTTTTGATCTATTTAAAAATTATTTTAGATGAAACTGAGTTACCACCAAGTGTAGCTTATCTTACATTCAAAATACAATGAGAGGTAGACCGTAAGTTAATTTCTGTGCACTTTCATAGTATCTAGATTGTAAGCTCCAAAACACATTCTGCCAGGACTCAGCCCTTTTAAAGTTGGGCTCTTGTGACAGATGATAGTTTCACTCATGTCAAGTAGTATTAAGTTTCTAGTGTTATGTTGTTTTATCGTCTTGAATTTTATATTGAGTATTTTTGGTGTTTAACATTATGCATTTCAAAAGTTGCTGAAAGCACTCTGTAAATTGAATTTAAAATGCTGAGGAGAGAGTTTCAGTGTTGAGGATGTGGCAGTGCCCACACTGAAGCACTGCAGTGCACAGTCGCCATGGCAGAACTCACAGGAGCATTGATGTGAACAAGTGGCTGGAGAGCACTGGATTCAGATCTTAGTGTGGTAATCAGATCACACTGTGGGTTATTGAGCAGTCAAAAGCATGCATGGATGTTTCAAAGGGTAGTCTAATTCTGTTGATTATAAATTGTATTCTGAATCCCTTGTTCTCTTTTAAGTAGAAAGTAACTTATCTTAAGAAAGGAAGCTTAGGGTGGCAGCTGTGCTGTAGCTGAGGGGACACGTGCTAGAGGAAGTGGCACTTTGCTTGGCACCCTGAGGATTGAGCTGGTCTGGTCATAAGTCTCAAGGCCTTAGGAGCAGGAAACTGCCCTTGTGTTACACATGCACATGGCATCCCCATTCTTCATCGCCTTACCTACTTTAGCCATTTGTATACATTTGTTTTGCCAGTGTTTAAACTTTAAGGGCCTTTCTGCATTAATAACTTCCAAGGTGCAAGACACTGCTCTGTGCCTCCTTGTGTGGGACACTGGTACTGGGTTCTTTGTGTGGGTGAGGAGTTAGATGAAGAAAAGCCAGTTAACCTGAAGGAGCCTATTCAGCCCACTCGACTTACTAGTGTGTTGTGGATTCTTGTGGGCTGCCCAGAAAGAATGGAATAGAGTTTGTCCCTTTAAGTTGTGAAAGATTAACTAAATCTGGTTGCACTTGTGTTTAATTCTAAAATAATTCATTTTACAACTTTTGAAAAAATGTTGACCTTTACCCTGGTGTGTTCCCTCCTGTTAGTCTGCTGTATTTTTGAATGCAATAAAAGACTACTGCCTCTTTAAGTTACATACTGATACAAGACATTGCTGAGATCATCTGAAAATTCTTTGCAGATGTTACTAGGGACTAAAGCCAAACTAAAGTTCAAGTTCAAAATGATTAGACTTTGTTCTTTTGTATGAGGCTGTATGACACACTGGTATGTTGCAAGGGTTCCCCACCCTGCCTTTTACAGTGATCTTGACTCCTACTTTGTCATATCTTATTTTTACTATAATCTAGAAACATCTACATTAAAAGCAGCTTTCTGAAGCTTCATTAATCTACCTTTGTAGATTGAGACAGTATACTGATGTAGCACAAGAAAACTTCTTGAAAACCACTGAAGAAAATAATTGTGTGTTTAATTCAAACCCTGCAATACCTTCTGCTGAGAACAAAAAAAGGAGTAATCTCTGAGTAAGCTTGTGGGGAAAATCTGTTGGAACAAATTGATGTTCCTCAGCTGTTGGATATATATGAAAACAAGTTTCTGGAGTACTGATCTGTAGGTCTGTCCATGGAAGATGATGAAACTCTTGAGCTGATGAAACAACCTGTGTGTGATCAGTGCTGGTGTCTGGTGTGTGTCACCTGGTGGTGGCAGAGGTGTGTGACAGGGCCCCTCAGAGTGTGATATAAATGCACTGGCAGCAGATGATGCTGACACTGCTGCTGTGTCTCGGGGGTGACAGGCTTGTGCTGTGCTCTCAGACTCCAAGGCACCCTTGGAAGGAGGAGCAGGGCAGCAGCAGCTGTAGCAGCTGTGCCATAGGAGCTCTGCTGTTTCCCAGCTCTGCTGTTTCCCAGCTCTGCTGTTTCCCAGCTCTGCTGTTTCCCAGCTCTGCCGTTCAGCTGTGCAGCTTCAGCTGCTCACTGTTCACAAGATGCACAGCCTACAGGGAGAAGTATTTTCTGAGTAATTCTCTCCCAGGATTGAACAAACTGAGGGCAGAGCATATTGATTTTCAGTCATGTGCCTCTTCTCACTTCCTTTTTTTTGAAGGTAAGTTACAAATCTGCTTGCTTGGTTCAAAGTTGCTTTTAATTCACTTAAACCAAGAGACTGCAGAAAATGTTTTCCTTTCCTTGTGTGTATCTGAAGACTCTTGAATGTCTTGCAGTAAAGAATTTGTAAGATGTTCTCCTTTTCCAGTTCAGCCCATTGAAAAAAATCAAAACCCGACAACCTCACATATAAATAAAGTAGGCTGGGAAGGACCAATGCTGTGAAGTTGGTCAAGCCCAGCTTGAAATTCAGTGCATAAATTCCAATTTTTCTCATGCTGATTTGCTCAAAAGGGTAACACGACTTTGTGCCTTGACTCCTTCCCCCATCTTTCAGTGCATTCCTTTTTATTGTGGTCTATGTCCAGAGGTGGTGAGTGCCACAAAGTTCTGTTTATCAGGGAATCCCATTTTTAAAAAAGTTTTATTTCCATTTCATTCTTCCATTCTTACTTCAAAGGAGTAAGGTGAGAATTAGACAAGTAGGAAGACAGCTTCTTTAAGAGGGTGAGGCTTTTATTTTATGCAGGTTATGCAAAACAGTTCCCTTTTTGTTTTAATAAACTATGGTGCATCTTTTATGTTCTTTGATAGATGGGAGTAAAATAAGAGCCTTTTCTAGCAAACAAATCTGGTATTCATTTTTTCACAGCTTCTTTGCCAATTTTTGTGTTCACTGACTTCTTAAAATTTCTTTGGCTTATATATTAAATAAAACCAACAGGTGAACAATTTAAAATGCTAGTACACTGAATACTTTTTTAAAAAAATAAAGAATTGATTTGTCAGCAATACTCTGCTGGGGTAGATATACAGGCTAGTGTATGCTGTCAGAGGTTGATGTTTATTTACATCCTGCATGGTGCTGATTTCCTGTCTGATTTCTTGCTACAGCTGCACACTAAGGTCTTGCTGCTGCAAACTGGTGTTGAGCCACGTGAAAAATTAACTTAAAGTACTAGTGAATTGGGTAATAAAGGTAAAGACTAAGAATTCTAATACTTGCCCAGCAGTGGCAGGATTTTTTGTTTCGGTTTTGTTTTTTTACAGTAATTTGTATAAGTTTCTTTTCTGTCTGCCTTTTACTGCTTGTACAAAACATTCAAGAACATTACCCTTCCAGAAGCATTCTCCTGAGCAGACTGAAGTCCAAAGAAACCTTTACCTTCAGGAATTATTTTCTGGTACAGTTGGAACAGCTTACTGGCTTCAACCAGAATACTTCGGTTTGGTGTCTTTGGTTTCTTTGTGCTGTAGAGTTTTCTGCAACAGCAATTTTGTTGAAAAGAAGAAACAAGATAATCTGTCCGAACAGATGTCGGGAAAAGTTGTAGTAGAATCCTAGCTGGAACAGATACTGTAGCATGAAAAACCTGAGATATTGGCCCTGATGGCTACAGGGTTAAAATCGGGGTGAGGGGAGAACAAAAGAGCAACAGTGATGCCCTGAGAGCAAGCTACTGTTCTAAAAACTAAAGTAACGAAATGAACTTTTTCAGCCTCCCTGCTCAGTTTGTCCTTACATTCCTGTAAGAATTGCATCAGGCTGGTTTGTTAAGGTTCATGGTAGAAAATCACTGGTACTAGAGCTGGACATATGTGCTGCTGGGCAGTCCTGGCTGTTTACTATTGTAGTATTGTGAGCTCTTTGTAATATTTCAAAATGTCTCTTTAAAACAATTGCATTGCAGTTTGATTATGGGTAAAATCTGCCCAGGTGGGTTGCAATAAGAAGAAATGTAGCTGGGAAGTGGAGTAGGGAAGAGGTCATGGCAGAAGAGCTTTGGGGTATGGAATGGACATGACTTCTTGGCTTGAACCAAGAGGCCAGGCGAGGCCAGTCCCCCTGGCCTTTGGCATTTGGCTGGGTGGCATTGAAAAGTGGCTTGCCCCGAATTTTATTAGCTTTGCATAGCAATGCAAGGTAGATACAGCAACCTACAGCTCCCATGATTTTCTGTGAGAGCCTTTGTCTGGCACTCATGATGCTGCCCAGTGTATTCTTAGACAGAGTTTTGTTGGAAGCTATGGAAGCAAATACCCTCAGAAAAGTGAGGAGAGAGGATGCATCCCTGGCCTATAGTTAGCAAGGATCTGGAAAGGATTTTGAAGAACAATAAGCCCTCAGCTCCTTTTACCCCATGCTTCAAGGGAAATGCAAGCAGTTACACCCCTAACTGATGGGCAGTTCAAATTGCAACCTGGGCTCCATCCTTGCAGAATGCAATTTTGTGATTCCTGCAACAAATGCTTCTGTATAACTCTGATCTAATATTTAGATGGTGGGCACCAGTGTGCCCAACTTTCATGTGACAATTCCACTTTAGTAGTTAATTATCCTGTTAGCATTTGCACTCTTAAGAATTAATCTGGGTCTGTAGAAGCTTCAAAAAAATTAATTTCGGATGGACATCCAAATGTTTCTGGGCTTTTTCTCCCTACTGGAGAAACAGCATTTCATGTTGCATTTTAAAACTGCAAGCTATGCGATCCTTTGCAATCAGACTTTAATTCACAAATGATTCCCCTTTATTTGGCCTGAGTAACTTTTCAAACTTTTGTATCCCAGTGTGTGACTGTGCAAAAGAAGAATGGATTATAAAGAAAATCTTCTGTCAAGAATTAGTGTTGAAAGGCTATAGTTGTTGGAGCATTTTACGTGGTGTAATTTCAATGTAGCTGTAACCAGATCGTGGCTTGTACTTAGCCATGCAAGAGCACTTGGCCGGAAGTGGCAGCACATGTCACCAGGCTTGCTCTGAACGTGTGCTGCTGCATAGCTCACCACTTCCTCGTACTGACGTGAAGGAACAAAAGAAACATCAGTTTCTAAGTTCATTTTAACCTCCAAAAAGGTTTGACCTCCAAAAAGTTGCAATTGCAGAGGTATTTACAGCCTTTCCCTTTATATTCTTCTTTTAGCTTTGAAATGAATCTTTGAGAATTTTGATGAAGTTTGTACTAGAAATGTTAAGTTCTGAGAAGATATTTTTTGTGCAGGTCCTGACTTTTAGAAGTGATCAAAGGAGTGGTTGTATAAATCATTTCAGTGCTGCAAGGGAGATGAGTAACCACAAGAAACCAGTCTGTGCAAGACCTGGATTGGTGCACAGGGGAAGCTTGCGCTGCAGGCAGGAGTCCTTCTCAGAAAGGCACCCTCCAGGAGTCTGTCCCTGCCTGTGCTGATGTGTCTTAGCTGCAGCAGTTCACAGGACAGGCAGAATTCTCTTTAAACCACAGCAGTCTCTGAATCTAGTTTTCCTGATAGTTGTACTAAAGCTTCAGGTCTAGACACAAATGAACTTTTAAAACTGATTTAATTTGCTGTTGCCACGTTACAATGCTCTTTCCAGAGAAATGCGTATTTGTGCTTTGTAACCTTTGAGGCCAAAACAAAATCTATTCAGAGCAAAGGTTATTTGTTTTCAGACCCGAATACAATTATCTGTGATTTCAGCAGCTGTGATTGCACCTAGTTAGGAGAAAAATCTTTACAACAAGGGAGGCAAAATCCTCTCCGGTGTAAAATGGAAACACTTGTCAAACTTAGGTTACATAGAATAGGGATTTTTTGAAGATATATGTAATTGTCATGTCATTTTTAGAAGAGTGTGAATTAATGAAAGTATCTTTTCTCCTTTAAGTCTACCAGTGAATCTTGTGGAATTGCAATCATAGTAGTAATCATAGCATTTTAAATTAATGCAATTAATTTCGTATTCTGTTAAAGTGCTGATGTGACATTTTTTCTCATAATTTGTATTCTAACTAATGAGCTGAACTACGTATCCATGGCACATTAAGATTAAGTGGCTGAAACCTGTTCTTTTCAGTATATTAAAATAGTAATATTGCATGTGAGAAGAATGAAATTCAAATAGCTAATGAACATCGATATTTCATATTCAGTTTCTACTGTGGTGTACTAAAAACTCCCAGAGCTTCCTTTTTAACGGATGGATGAATTCTTAAAGCTAGAAACAGCATTTTTCCAATTAAAATACTCTTGATAATTGTCAATTAAATTACATTTTAAGAAAGTTTATTTAATTTCTTCTAACTTAACCCATCTTTTACAAACTACAACTAAATATCAAGTAACTATTTAGGATGCAGTGAAGAAAAGTGGGCCATTCATTTCCAAACTAATTAATTTGGAGGCTGCTGTCACAGGACTGGAAATTCTGGCAGTCATGCAGTAGTGAGATTTGAGCAGTCTCAATTTGACCCCTGTGTTGTAATACAGATTTAGAGATGCAGAAGTTAGAGTAGTTAGGATTAAGGCTAGTCTGTTTGGAAATCCATTTCACCCCTCTAAATCTTAAAAAGACATTATTAAGTGCTTCTGGATTAATTTTTAAAATCTTTTTCTAAAACCTATGGCTTAAAATCTGAAATTGGGTTTCAAAATCAATCTGAGAACTGATGGGGGTACCATGTGGAAGTATAAGGGGGGAAAAGGAGAGAAATGTTTTCTTGATACTTTTTGGAGCTTCCTGGAAAATCCTAATTGTTCCCAAATGAGTGTTCTTGAAAAAGGAGTCCTCTATCTCCTGTGTTGTATTGCCATTTACTGTTATGTCTGATTAGATTGCATCAAACATCAGTTTTCAAAAGTAGGTGCTGGCTTTGAAAAGGAACTGGGGTCACAGGATGTATTTTTAACTCTGAGCCAGAGGTACCAGAGAATTGACTTGAACTGCAGGGACTAGTCAGAAATTCAGGAAAAATACACATTCAAACTAGTGACCTTATAGGTGTAAAATGGAAGGATTTGGAGATCAAGTCTTCTTCTAATGATCTTGACTAACTAATAGTGAGTGAATTTGGTCTGCTTTCATTGTGCAGAATAATTTATCCTTGGCGTGTTGGAAACCTTTGTGCATTCTCAGCACTTCCAAGTGTGTGGAAGAAATGGCAGCTTCAGAATAGTTCTTTTGACTAAGTTTGCTCTTACTGAATTGCCAAAAGGAAACTGAACACTTCCTTTTCATTAATTGCAAAACTTAAGAGTATCTCTTTCTCTGGCAGGAATCGACTTTAAGATCAGAACGATAGAATTAGATGGAAAGAAAATCAAGCTACAAATATGGTAAGTATTCAAAAAGAATTCAGGTTTTCAGTGACTTGAATTCACTTTGAGAAAGGATACTTCATAGTTTTTGAGCTTCGGTCTACCAGAAATTTTATACCTTTTATTCATTACTGTCCATAAGGTTTATGCTTTCTTCTAGCTTGCCCTTGGAGCAGTTCTGCTTCAGTAGCACAGGAAATAGCCTGTTCATATGCAAGCATTACAGCAACTTCCTATTTTATCAAAAGCTGTCCTCTTGAATGTGCTTTTAGCTTTTCCTTGTGGAGGAGAAATATTAGCTCAATAGCTGCAAGCTAAAATATGCAAGCCAATAAAATGTAATCTCCTCTGGTACTTTGATACCTGGTTGGAGTCACCAAGGCACAGGTGAGTGATAATGCTCCCATTCCTTGCATGGTGGCTTTAATAGAAATAGAGTCTCCTGAGCCAGTTCCTTCTGACTAAGGAAGTGCAGTGCCAGAAGTGGCTGGTAAAAATTTTCTGTCCTTAATGTAGGTTAAAAAAGCTGGGTTTTGTCAGGCCTTTGGAGTTCAGCTCCCCCGAGGTGTGACTGGTAGCCAAACCACTTGGGTCTGCTGGTACACTCACAGACAGGTACTGCTTTCAAGCCACCCCAGACAGAAGAGCAGCACACTGAGGTGTAATGGCTGACCTTAGCAGCAAACTGTATGTGACTTTGCACCATCCTGAAGTATTTTATTGCTGTGTCTTTTAACTTTTGTTTAAGACAGGACTTGGATGGATCAGAGCTTTTTTTTAAAATTACAGGAGGGCAGGCTGTGTGGTGCTGAGTTTTATTGCTTGCATGGAGACTGGAGTGGCTTTGTGCCACGTTTCTGGTGCTGCTCTAACCGCTGATGTAGGGAGGGTAGCTTGGGAGTGAGGAAGCTGCTGAGGGCTGAAGAAACTTGTGCAGACAGCTGAAGGTGTGTTTTCCCAATGAACAAGTATCAATGCATCGTTACTCTGTTTAATAAGACATCTCTAAGTACAGATGAGTGTAAAACAAATCCTTTTTTTCACTGAATTGTAGGGATACAGCAGGCCAGGAGAGATTCCGCACAATCACGACAGCTTACTACAGAGGAGCCATGGTGAGTGCTCACACTTCAAAAAACCTAAGCACAACTAGTGGAACTGGTTTGCTGTTCCTAAGGTTATGTCTTCCACTGGAGAACTGGATAATTGTGGCTTGAGCTATGGGGAATGAAGTTTGTGGTTTTGTTTGGGGTTTTCTGTTTGTTTGTTTTTCCTTTTTTAAACGTGCTGGTACTTGGTCTAGGCCTGGTTTTTGTGATGAAACTTCCAGCCCTGTTGTCTTTTTTAATATAATAAAAATTTCTGCAGATTTTAATAAAATAAGTTGCCAGGCTTTAATCAGATAGGTTTGGGTTTTTCTAATTTTTTTTGTTTGTTTTTGTTTTTTAAATGCAGTTTTTAAACACTTGAAGTATTTAAAAGATAGATAATTAATTATTTTAATATTAAAAGTGTGTTTCAGTGAGTTTCTTTTCCTTCAGCCAGTAGAGAATGCAAAGTCTGGGCTAGAAATACGATCACTTGCAACACCTGCTGTTACTTTTTCCTCCATTGAGAGTGACTTGAAGTCAAATAACTGACTTAGAGCTTGCACCCTTGTGGTACAATGCTTGTAATGGTTCTTAATGCTATGATCTGAGATCCTTTATGTTTGGACACCTTTAATTTTGACTTGGTGGTTGCTGTCTGTGCTGCTGTTACAGGTTCTTGCTACTTTGTATGAACAGATCTGTGACATTCATAGGCTTTCGGTCCAAATAACTCCACTGTTACAGAAGACAGGGAGAAATAATAATGGTTGTAGCTCTGTATTAGAGCTTTCCAATGCTTAAAAAGGCTTTGGCAGTGACCTGGTCTTCTCCCCAGTCCATGGCCAAGGACCTCTATTTGTGCTATGAGGAATGATTGGAAAGGCCTTAGGAAATGGAGGTGAACCTTGCAATCTGTGCTTAATGCAATGGCTCTGTGGTTTCCCATGCTTTGCTGACTGTTGAGATCCCATGCCAGTGTATGTACAGAACTGCTGGAAGGAGCTAAAGCTTCTGGGAGAGCCCCAGGGGCAGCTTTGCAGGAGGTGTCTGCTGGCCCCCACAGGCTGGAGCTCACAGGTTTGATATCCTGGACTGCTTAAAGCTGCTGCATCTAAACCTGACTTTAACCACAGAGTCCTGGTTGCTGGTGTAGTAGAATTTCTAAACTTGCCCTGACTAGGCTAATAATTAAAAGCCTTGTATAGGTGATGTGTTTGACATCTTACAGTAGCAAAAGATGGTAAATAGTAATATTTTGGGTAAATTCCCAGCCATGGCATAATGGCTTGAGAAAAGACTTATTCACCGATAATCCTATGCTGAATTTCTTTGGAAGTATTATTAAAACTACATACATCAAAAGTCAACCAATAGTACTAGCTCATCTAACTAGATTTTCCTAATTTTATTTAGGGAATTATGCTCGTGTATGATATCACAAATGAAAAGTCTTTTGACAACATAAAAAACTGGATAAGAAACATAGAGGAGGTAAGTGCTTCTTTCCATCTTATGTTCTCCCTGGGACAAGTAAAAATCAAGTAATTACTTTCATTATAGTAGCCAACATATATGGCCACGCACCACTTGCAAGTAAAGTGTGTACTGTTACATTTCCAGAATAGCCAAATGCCTGTGCATGTGTGCAACCTGCTACAGAGCTCATGACACACATTTGATCTATTACAGTACTTGGGCAAATGTAATCTAGGAGTATTTATTCTGGCCTATTTGAGTATTTTATTGCTTGTTTCAAAAGTCAGCCTCTCTCAGTAATGCCTTCACATTAGATAATTTCTCTAGAATAAAATAGTCTGTTGTGGAGGAGTTTGACACACAAGTTTCTTTTCAACAGTGGTGTGCTTTGTTCATGAGAGATTACTTGTTCTTGCAGCATGCCTCTTCAGATGTAGAAAGAATGATCTTGGGTAACAAATGTGATATGAATGAAAAAAGACAAGTCTCAAAAGAAAAAGGGGAGAAGGTAAGATTTGGTAACTTACCCTATTTAGAAGCCTACTTCTTGTAGGATTCTAGTTTCTGGATGTTTGGTATGTTTTAGATGTGTGAGAGAGGATGGGTCTCAGATCTCTTGTTTCAGGAACTTTTATACGTATAGGATGCCAGGTTTGGGGTTTTTTGTTCTTAAATAGCCCTTAACTGTCTTCAGGATTGAATAAACACAATGGTACTGTTGTCTTGAGGGCGAGATTCTGGAATGAATGTTGACCTTTGCTATACATAACGTTTTCTAGATCTCTATAAAGTTTTATGTATAGTTTGACCATGTTGGACTCAATTCACCATGGTGGTCACTTACTCTTGTTGTAAGTGCTTTTACTAAAGCTTGAGTAATGAATTAGTTGTTCTACAGAGCAAACAAGCGAGGCAGAATACTATAGAATGTGTTGTGTACAGCTGAAGTTGTGTAGCTGTTGGTTTATGGGATGATTGTATTGTAGTTATCTGGTCTGCAATCCATATCAAGAAAGATTCTACCTTAGTGTTCTTTAGAGCCTAAATAAGTATTTTGGTGAGAAATTAATGTCTTTTTTTTGGTTTTTTTTGACTTTATGTGAGAGTACGACCAGTTCTAATACTTTGTCTAATTGTCTTTAATGTTCTTGCAAGAGAAAATGGAAATAAAGCTTGCTTGGTTTGGTTTTTAAGGCTTGTTGAAGCATGCAGCATCTATTCTATTATGAACCTCTTGTGAACCTATGTGTGAAACATTCCTTTTACAAAGGAACTTCAAAGCCACTGAAAAACTTTAATCTCTCTTCCAGTTAGCAATTGATTATGGAATCAAATTTTTGGAGACAAGTGCAAAATCCAGCATAAATGTGGAAGAGGTAAGAGATGGCTGCTACACTTGGGTACTTGTTGAATTACTTCTGTGGAGGTATGTTCCATGATCTCCTGGGCTTTCTCACCTGACCTGGAACCTGAAGACCCAACTGTGCTCCTGGGCCTGCTGCTACAATCCAACTGTTTCTGATTTTCTGGTAGTGTCTGGAATTGTTTTATAAATGGTTGTTCACAGACTGGTTTACTGTTATTGTAGCAAACAGTTGCTTTAGATGTCTGTGCCTTGCTACTTAAATTTCAGGTCCTTTTGGACAAGGAAGAGGTGTAATTTTAGAACAGTGCTTTGTGCAGGAAATGGGATTCTTTACTCTCAGGATAACATGCTACTGTGTCACAGAGCCTTCAGGTTACACTAAATACGTGCTATGCAGATGAGACTGAAAATTTGTGTATTAACCTGGAACACCAGGTCATAAGCTCATGTTAGAGGAGGAAGAAGACTTACAATGCTATCTATAGGTTTATAATCTGTTTTCCTGCAAATAAATTTTGTGCTAAAGCCACAAGATCTCTAATTATGAGAGCATAAGGAAATAGAGCTGGAAGAAACAGTGGCTCAAGTCCAGTCTATCTCACCATAAATCACTCGTGTCATCTCAGGAAGGGTGGGGGGAGGATCTGAGCTGTATGAAAAGTGTGGACAAAAAATAGCTTTATCAAAAGGCAGTTAAATAAAGATTCATTCTTCCAACAAGGTAGACTTGTTCTTAAGTGTTGTCCCTATGCCTAATAATTTAAAAGTCTTTCTATGGAATACTCTTCGGAAGTCCTGCAAACACCTACTTAATTCAGGTCATCCATCTGACAAATTAACTAGAAACTAAGGACATTGTTACGTTAAAATAACAAGAGGCATGTTGTGCCAACCAGGAGTGGTTTTTTTCTGGTTGTAGGATGATTGTTATACAGGATAGAGTTAGAATGGACTGATCTGTGTCCTGCTGCACCTGGGCTGGCTTGACCTGATTTTCAGTGTCCTCGTGATTCTTAAAGCAGATGCTGGAAGTGGGACCATGAGCAGAGTGGATAGCTAAGCTCCTCTGGAGGGTTGACTTGCTCTGTCATGTCATGGCAGCTTCATGTTAACTCCTGCAGGTCATGAAATTCACAACATTACTCCAAAATGTTTGACTCTCTGAATATTTTTTTAAATTGTCACATGAATGGTGAAGGAAGCGTTAAAAAATGCAGCTGGTGTAGGCATTTGGCAATCACTAATGATTCAGTTTACTTTCTACCAAATACTTCACTTTCAGGGAATTACACAATCATGATATTCTTGGGATCAGAAGTGAATTAATTTATTTGTTGTGATTTATTTACATTACATGAGTGTCTGTCTGGGTATATTCCAAACACAATGAGAGGGGAAGTGTTTATACTTCTTACATTCTGGAACTGTCCTTAGATTATTAGGGTCTCCAGATAGCCTAAATCCTTGCTTTTTCCTGCTCCTGGAGAATTGCAGAATTTTCCTGCTACAGAAGTTTCTTTGCTCCTTAGTACACTGAAATCTGGGATGCTGAGATTTGCCAGAGTAATTATTTATGGTTTTTTGGGTTTTTTTTAGTAGAGATATTGGAAACTTAAATACCCTTATAGCTAGTCCAGGAGTAAAGCTTTTGGAGGACAGAAAGCGAGCTAACCTCAATGTGAATTCCCAGGGCTGCCCTTCTCAAACCTCTCTGGGTTTCTAATTGTGATACACAGTTCAGATTGTGGGGGGGGAATAAAAACAGGGTTAGTATGTGCAGCCTTCTCTTCAGCTGATTTTGATTTCTCCCCCCAGAGGTATGCAATTGTTTACTTGCTTCAAAGATTGGTGAGATGGAGACTAAAAATGAGTAGTTTTTTATTCTAAAGCATGTTTACTGAAGTTTTAAATATACAGATACTGTACATAGAGTACAGTCCTGCAACTTGTGCAGTCTTGAGTTTTGCAACTCAAAGTGCTTTTAGTGGCTGACACAACACTGTATTGTTAATGTGTCTGGCTATTCCAAGTTTATCATGTCCTTAAAGTGTCTTGTGACTAACTCTTGTTTTCTCTTTATTTCCACTCCTCACCAGGCGTTTTTCACACTTGCACGGGACATTATGACAAAGCTCAACAGAAAAATGGTTTGTATTTCCAATTAGCATACAAACTAGCTACAAAGAGAGGATAGCCCTCATAATTGCCTGAGTAGTAGTGCTACCAAAAAACTCCTGGGGATTACAGTAGTTGCTGGATCAAATTTGAGCAAACAGTGATTTATCACTCTTTATTAGACATCAGTGAATAACTCTTAAGTATTTTACATGAACATTAACATTGGGCATGCTGAAACTGATGTGTTGTTCCAAAATGCAATAATGTGATCCATGTTTTATTATGTAGTCTCTTCTCCAGCTAATTTTTGAGATCTGGATTGTTACATAAAAGTTAATTTTTTTTACCAAGTAATTAACAAAGTCTGGATAACTGAGGAGGTCAAGTTGCAGCAGATCTGGTTATTGCTTTGCAAGTGGGGGAAGTGGGGAGGGAGACTAGGAAAGCTAGAGTTCTATTTTCTGCTTTTTATGATGTTGCCACTCTTTTCTTTTTCAGAATGACAACAGTTCATCGGGGGCAGGTGGGCCAGTAAAAATAACAGAAAATCGATCTAAGAAGAGCAGCTTCTTTCGATGCACGCTACTTTGATGAACTTCTAATGATAGACTGCAGCACACTTAGAACCTTTTCTGCTTCTTTGAAAGCACAGGGTCACAAAGCCTCAGAAATAATACCACCAAGCTGCTGCTGAGAGCTCCATTGAACGTAGACTGCGATACACAAATACCAAGTGGATTTTGCTCACTAAGCCTATTGACCTGTCAGGCTCTTCTTTCTCAGATATGGGAGCTATGAAGTGGAGACACAAATGCAAGATTTAACTTGTTTTCCTTTTTTACTTTCTGTTTTATTGCCTGTTGCAAAAGCTGCTATGTTTCTTTTAACTTTGCACATCCATATTGGCCTCTTACTGCCTGTTACAGCACAATCTTACATTTGTATTTGCACAGTTTGGCTTGGAAGTAAGATTCTTAACAGATTTGTGCAGTTTTTCTCTTTTTAAACAAATTTATTTTCAAGCAGAAGAGCCAGGGGAAAAATTAAGTCTCATTTCCATTATTTTCTATGCTGTATACTTGTGGCCATGCAGTATGGATGTTGTTGCTCTAGTGATGAGAATTACTGTAACAATTGGCATTTAACAATTTGTACAGGTTTTGTCTCTCAGATGCACAAATCTGTTTATGCAGAAGCTATGGCTTCTATTCTGAATGTAGTATGTTGCTTTTCTTTCTTTACCAGACTTAGCAAAGTTGTGTTCTGAATTGCCAGTCACTGTCTGATTCACAGATGCACCTTTCAGTTGTTTGAATAAACACAGTGTCTTTCCTCACTTAACTTCCCTTTGTTAGCTCAGACTGTCTGCACCTTTTTTTGTTTCTGATGAGGAAGTACACTCTGGATTTGAAATCATCACCACAAATTGGCCTCGTCACTATCACTTAAGTGGCTTGTGGAAGCTGAATGCATGAGTTTTGAGTAACCTCTTTGTGGATTCACTTGTTCAGAAATGACTGCTTCTAAAGGTGACTTCCATTTCTACTCTCGATTCTAAGGATAGTTCGT